>CM051455.1:23373299-23770923 GCA_028274465.1 Plantago ovata | reverse complement strand
ACTAATTTTTTCTTAAACCAACTTTTTTCTGAAACTAAGTCGTGAAACTAATTTTTTTTGTGAAATCAACTTTTTTCTGAAACTAAGTCGTGAAACTAACTTTTTTTATGAAACCAACTTTTTTCTGAATCTAAGTCGTGAACTAACTTTTTTTCAGAAATTAATTTTCATCATAAAAATATAATGGACTAATATGGAATAATATTAGAGAGTTGGATTTAGTTGATAGATCGTAAAACAAACATTCTTTTTTAAATTAAATTCTAAAATTAACTTGTGAAACTAGATTTTTCCGGTAACTAATTTGTGAAATCAACTTTTTCTAAAACTAATTTCTAAAACTAACTTTTTTTAATGAAAATTAACTCTTGAAATTAACGAACTCTATTTTATGAAACCAACTTGTGAAACTAACTTTTTTTTTCCTGAAATTAACTTGTGATACTAACTTTTTTCTAAAACTAACTTTGTTTTTTGTAACTAACTTGTGAAACTAACATTTTTCTAATCTACAGGAATTCTTATTCTTTGAAACAACAAAAAAATTATTAATAGAGCTCAAAACTTTGTGTTATAAAGAGTTTCTTTTTTTTGAAGCGGCAAGCAATTTTTACTGCGAGAGCATAAGAAATGCTCAAAAGATACTTACAACTGAAATACACGGAATAAACTCTTGTTCACAAGAAATATTATATACACGCCAATGTGAACCTTACAACCAGGGGAACACACCATTCAAACCATCTAAATTCGATGAAAGCAAAACACAGAACCAGTGACATCTCTCAATTAATCATAGCCACATACCAAATTCGAGTCGGTTTTACAAGTTAATTTCAGAAGAAAAAAAATGTTAATTTCACAACTTAGTTTCATAAGTTTCACAAGTTAATTTCAAAAAAGAATTAGTTTTGGGAAAAAGTTACTGGGGGCTTTCTATTCTCAGGTCGGCTCTGTACCGACCTAAACTCAGGTCTTCATTCAATAGTTGCCATGTGGCGCTTAATTTAATCTCATCAATTCATTTCGGTTCAAAGTCATTTTTGGTACGATGGATTATAATTAATTTTCTTCAACATTAAAAATCACCACAAAAATACAAATTAACTATAATGCCCTTAATTTCAATTTATATGATTACATATACACGTAAACCTTATTGATTAATCTTAATCACAAACCAAAGTTAATTGATCACAATTAATTTATCCATTTTAATGATACATAAACTATCGATCACTTCTAAATAATATATTTCGTAGCTAAAAAATTAAGCCTCTGTTATTGTCCTCTACAAATGTTGATAGCTAGTGCAATTAAATTATGAAAAACGAATATCCATTAAATTGTTGTTGAAATTAATTTGATATATATTGATTAATTTTAATTTTAGTTAAAGTAAATTTTTATTTTTAATTTAATACTTATAAAATAACGGAGGATGCAAAATGCCCTCAATGTGACTCTACAGATGAAACAACAATCCACACGCTTTGGACCTGCCCTCAGGCTCAGAAAATTTGGAAGAGAATCATGACATCAATCGAACTACATCGGTTCAATAATTGCACAGAGGAGAGATGGTTTACTGAAAATATGATGCATGCCGAAAGAAGAAACACAGTAGCGCAAGATGTGCAGTGGAAATGGATATTCATTGCTGCAATTTGGGCTATATGGAAATCACGCAACTCAGTTGTTTTGAAAAGGAAAAAAGACAACTTGAACTCCACTTTATTCCAGATCAAACAGATGGCATTAGATCTTTATATGAATTTGGGCAAGAAGAAGCAGCAAAATACTTCACTGAAGTGGCAAAAACCGGAACCTGGAAGTGTCAAACTGAATGTTGATGGCAGTGTTCTGACAGACAGAAATACGGGAGCTATTGGGGGATTGCTACGTGATGAAGAAGGAAACTGGCTTTGGGGATTTCATCAAAGGCTAGGTTCATCATCAGTGAACATTGCAGAAGCGGAGGCAATACGTTTGGGATTAGAAATTGCTTGGGAAAGGTGCTACCCCAAGATACAAGTTGAAACAGATTCACTCTTGATCTATAAAATGTTGACAAATGAGATGGAGTGGGATAATGACACTGAGCTATGTGAAACGCTTCTAAACTGCAAAAGACTTCTACACAAGCCATGGCAAGCCGAGCTACGATGGATCAGAAGAGGGTCGAATGTTTGCGCGGATAGAATGTCTACCTTAAATGATAGCGTTAATGAGGAAGGATATCTTGTAGAATCCATACCTCAAGTTCTTATTCCGTTTTTGGAGTTTGACAAAGCCTAAGGGCTGACTATCTTTCATTACCAAAAAAAAAAAAAAAAAAATAGGCCCAAGATTTGAAATCTTTTCACTTCATCTTTACGCAAAGTAATAGATGTCAGGTAGCAATGGAATCGATCGCCGTCGAACTCAATACTGTTCGAATCAATGTCCTTGTGAAAAACGGGATCTTGCACCACGAACAAATCATCCTTCCATGATAGGAAACTGGTTGCAATTGGTTGAGGACTTATTACGAACAATTTGGTCCATGACTCCTTGACTCCATATTCCTTCATCATCCATATCTCAATGGGGTCACACGTACTCCAAATCTCTTTGTATTGCACAAGGCCAAGACAATTATTCATCACAACTAGGTGAGGGTTGTCAACATGAAGATCAAATCCCCTTAAAGAGTCAGGTAACTCCAGCTGTCTGAAAACTTCAGAGGTCATATCTAAAGAGAGTATCATTTTATGGTCACGTTTAAAATTTTGTGCAGACCAGTGACAAGCTCCGTTGAAAAAGAATGCAGCTCCCGAATAATTCTGGTCAGGCCACACTGGAGCATCATCAACTCGCCTCCAGGAGTCGGTTGTCAAATCGTACACATAGGCAATGACCACGTCAATATCGATGGGACGAATTGTTACCATGGAAATAACCTTAAACCCACCATGATGAGTATTGTTAGAAACAACGCCAAAGCCTAATGAAAGCGGGCCGGATAAATGATGATCTTGAGGTGGATTATAATCAGTGAATAAGCAAGGTGGAAGAACCTTGGATTGGCGCATTGCCACATTGCACAAAATATAGCGGGGACCATAATATATGAAGATGATTCCATTGACCGGACCTAGAAGTGCGATGGATCAAATCGGATCGGATGATAGCAATCTAGACTAAGAGATGGGAGATATTGGATCGGATGATAGCTGCTAGGCTCAGAGACTCTCTGTGTCACCAACTTGGCACAGAGCTTTGTCCCTCGTCTACTCGAGTTACATCCTCTGTGCGATCACCTAATCCTCACCCGCCATTCTGAAACAAGAACGCATTGGCCGGATGGTATGGAATCGTTTTACAAGGAATGTGGCTCACTTAATTCCGCTGTCCGTTGTCTTCGAAGCTGGAAACAAACCGGGCAGCTTTGCTACTGCTAATCAAGGATTTGGGTATGATCTTGCTACTGATGATTATGATTGCAAGGTAGTGAGAATCGCTACGGTTGGCCCCAAAAGACGCAGTCCTCATGACCGCAGGACTTTAATCTATTCTTCGAAACAGGGGAGTTGGCGTAGAACTGAGGATTTTCCTGGTAGTGACTCTTACCTGGCAAATGGAGTTTTTGTGAATGGTGTATTGCATTGGATCACAAAAGTCAAGAAGGGAGGAAGGGATGTCCGGTGCATAGTTGCTCTTGATCTTAGCACCGAACGTTATAGCAAGAATAAAAAAGAAGGGTTTTGGATGCAGTTGGGGGATATTGCAGGGACATGGTGAGAACAGGAAGTGGACTGATATGGTTTCATTGACAAAACTTCCGTTGATAAATACAGAAAGTTTTATCAAAGGCTTGTTGCCTATATAATGAGCAAAGAGCAGGTTCTTATTCAGATAGATGTTGGTGAGTTCATATGGTTTGATGTGGAGAATAAACAATTGGGAAAGAAAGTTACAACCAAAGGCGTTCACAGAAATTTTTACTGTCAGGTAATATCTGGAAGTCTCGATTGGGTCATTGAGAGGAGCAATGTTGCTGGTAGCAGTGACCATGCTAAAGCTGGGGAAACATGTTCAGGAAGCAAGAGAAAGAGAGCATAAAGAAAGATTGAAACACAAGTTAGAAATTGATGTTTGCACTTGCATTGTCTTGAGTATTTGGTGGGTTATTATTGGCGATTTTGTTACTACTTATTACTCCAGAACGAATAAATACAAACTCTTATCAGAAATTTCATTTTTGTACCAACTTTTGGATGAAACATCACAAATAACTTCATGAACTAAATCCTGTCTCCATCCATGTACTGATGTACATGCCAAACTACATTATTTTTTAAATTGTGCATCAGAACATGATAAAAGAGGCCAGTAGCTTTTTTTTTTTTTTTTTTTTTTTTTGTTTTGTTTTGTTTAATGGTTCATTGCGTTTTTGGTCCTCCAAGTCGCCATCCTCCACGTACTTGGCCCGATATTTTTTATACATTCGATTACTGTCCCAAAAGTTTTCAGTCACTAGTCCTATAGCTGATGTGGCATGAACTGTGCATATGTGGACGACTTGTAGTGGCGAATTAACACATACGAACTGGAACGAACTCAATTCATCTAAGTCTCATATAATACGTTCCCAGATTTCTTCCCCAAATCACAAAATCAAAAACCCTAACTTGAAATTCATCTCTCAACTCTCTTCCCGTCCAAAAAATGAGCTCATCGTCATGGAATTCTTGGCTACCACGGACTTCCTCATCGTCGAAAAGTGAGAGCGTAGTTTAGCTTTGTAACAGAGCTTGATTAAGCTCTGTTAAAGAGCTTATAAAGCTCTGAAAACAGAGCTTCATTAAGCTCTGTTTTCAGAGTATCAAGCTCTTAAAACAGAGCTTAATTAAGCTATGTTTTCAGATCTAGATAAGCTATGTCTCAGAGATTTTCAGAAGCTTTGTTTTCAGAACTTGAAAAGCTCTGTTTTCAGAGCTTGTCTAGCTCTGAAAACAGAGATTAATCTCTGAAAACAGAGCTTAATTAATCTCTGTTTTCAGAGCTAGACAAGCTCTGTTTCAGAGCTTGAAAAGCTCTTTCCAAGCTCTGAAAATAGATCTTACTTAAGCTCAGTTTTCAGAACTTAATTAAGCTCCATTTAGAGCTTAATTGGTGGGAAATTTCCTTAAGGGCTTATATCACTTTAGGGGCTAGTTAGGACACCTAATAACAGAATAGGCCCCATTAGACCAACAATTACATATTAGGCCATAATATGAGTTTTTTGTGTTGACCAACACATATTTACAACAATGTCATCAACTCATTTTGGACAAAACAAACAAGGCCTTAACTCAATAGTAAGGTGAGACCTAAAATGTAATTGTATTTGAACACTAACTTTATTATTTTTCGATTATATTTTTCTTTTCTTTCTTTTCCTTTATTCTTTTTTTTTTTCTTCTTTTTGTCAACAATAACTTGTTTCCTACAAAATGTTATTTTAAAAAAAATCAAAATTTTAAATGTAGAATTATTGTAAATACTAAATTATTGTAAATCATACACCAACGAAATTTATATTTCAAAACATGTCCCAACATTATTTTCAAAAAAAAGATCAATATTTTTTTCATTTTCCTTTTTCCTTTTATATTTTTCTTTTTTTAATTTCTTTTTCTTTTTTCTCTTCTTCTTCTCCAAAAGCTCCGGTAGCGAAGCTTTGCGAAACTCTGATTATAGTTGTAAGCTCCAGATCGAAGCTGTGCAAGCTCCGATCTGGAGCTTACACGCTCCAGCTCCTATAGTCGAAGCATTGCAAGCTCCGAGCTGGAGTTGTGCATGCTCTAGTCGAAGCCTTGCAAAGCTCCGGTGTCAGAGCTTTTGAAGAAAGAAAAGGGGAAAAAAAAAAAAAGAAAAAGGAAAAATATAAAACGAAAAAGAATAAAGAACAAATATTGATTTTGTTTAAAAAATAATGTTGGGACATGTTTTGAAATATAAATTTTATTAGGGTTTGATTTAGAATAATTTTGTATTTATAATATATTTATATTTCAAAATTTTCATTTATTTTTAAAATAAAATTTGGTAGGAAAAAATAGCTTTATTGTTGATAAAAAAAAAAGAAAAAGAAAAAAAAAAAAGAACGCAAAAATAAAAGAAAATGTGTGTTGAAATACAATTACATTTCGGGCCTCTTGGTAAGGCTTGTCTGGTTGTTCACAAATGGAAATTTGGATAGGCGAATTAAGCCTGGTTTGGTCAAATTCGACCCCTAATCTGTAATTAAAAATCTAATGGGGCCTATTCTGTTATTAGGTGTTTCGAATTTTATCACATGTGGAGGTAAAATGGGATGGCATGGAGGTATGATAGTCATGTTGGCAAGCAAACAACGTTGTGTATACACTCATTCGCGCGCACCACGCTCCAATGCGGCGAATTCTACGAAACAGAGGACCAAAAGCGCATAGAGCGCCAAGTCGGGGACCAAAACCGCAGAGGACGGCGACTTGGAGAACGAAAAATGCTTCTTACGGATTACCCAGCCGTGTATATCTTCGGCCCTTTTAGTAACAGTCTTTGCAAAAATCAGCCATATTATGTTCCATAAAAAGAAATGTTTGTTATTCAATCTCCCTTGTGATTTTTAACCACAAGCTGCTTTGCTATCTTTAGCAGGAACAAGGGCTTCATATTCTCTAATTACGTAGGCCAGCATTCCAACCGCGAAAATAAAAGCTGTAACACCTAAATTAATTGCATAAAAACGTATAGACTACTAAGGCATTTCGGGAATTATACTAGCTAGTTTTCCTACACCTCCAGTTAACAATCACATACATGTTTTGATGTTTCATGTTTTCAGGAAAATCAGGGTTCTTCCCTCCTCGATAAACGATATGAAGTACATTATAAGATATTCAACAGGCCATACTTACTACTCCCTCCTATTTGAAATAGTTGTCGTTTTAGAATTTTAACATTGTGCAAAATAATTGTCGTTTTAGCTTAACTATCATAATTACCCTATTCTAATAATAGGTGTTTTACTATTAATAGTAATAGTGTGATATTAATAGTGTGATAGTATGAGTAGTTAGATTACTTTTAGTATTAATTTACTATTATTAGACCAACTCATGACCTATAAATAGGGATAATGATTGTTTTCTTAATATTCGTGAAATGGCTAGAATGACATCTAATTAAGATAGGAGGGAGTACAATCTACAGCATTCTCATTTCTCAGTACAAGAAATTTGTGTTACCACTGAAAGTGTTCTCTGATTTCGCTTTTTTATGTTCAGCAGTTCAGGGACAGTATATGAGAATGGATCGGAATTGGCATAGTTCTCATGATAGAACTGCAAGAATTAGGTACTGGAAAAGATGGTTCTAATGCGTACGCATAATTAAGTGAACAGTCTATGTATTTGTACGGGTTAAGAACATAATAATAGCTCAAGAGTGGAAGTGTTGTGGAGCTAACGTTTTGATTCAAGAAAATTTCATGTACATACAGGTTTGGTGTTATAATTTAGTCAGTAGGGTATTATTTTATGAGAAACACAAATTAAAAAAAAAAAGATTTATATGTAATTCAATTATTATTTTGTGAAGGTTTGTGTAAATTAAAGAAACCTTTTTAAAATTTGCTCCTATTCTCCTGAGAATTTTGGTGTTATACTAATCAGTGTTTTAAAATTCATAGGGCGTAAGGCGAAATGTTATATATGTCTTGAGGCACGCATGTCCAAAAAATGAGGCGTATGGTCATATAAATAATATCATAGATTTAGGAAATTGAAAAATACTTTAAAAGTGAGGATATAAGAATGTTAAAGAACATTTTACATACACATAAAATGCAAATGATGATAGAAATTAACGGATGACATTTGAATGTGTGACAGTGTGAGTATACCAAGCATCTATAAATTAATATACATAGGCTCAGATTTTCACATGATAAATGTTTCACTAATCAGACTCACCGTGAGATCCACCATATGCACATTCAATCCTAAACCCTAGATGATATATTTCACATAATCCATATAACAAACAGCAAAGACAAATTCTTCAAAAATTATAACATTATGTTCATGTTCACAAGATTATTCATATGATGTTCTGTATAGTAAGGATACGACATCACGTATATGTATATGATCCATGCTCATTTATTCTAGGGAATACCCTAGAATACGTCTTTACAGCACGAACTATGAAAATATGGCTCTCTTATTTATTCTAGTGAAGGCCTAGAATACATCTTTACGACACTAACTAAGAAATTAATATGCAACACCAACTAAGAAAATAAATTGGAAGATTGACGTGATATGGCTCTTGGGTACAGTAGAACAAGATATACCAATGCAACAAAACATATATAAACAAAGAAATCTCTAAGAAGATATCGACATTCATAGTATTGCTCTCTTTGTCTTAAATAGTGGCTGGGTAGGTGCAACCTTTAATGAACTTGACCATGAGTCAGTGCAGTTTCTCTCACAGTCTCTCTAAAGGGTTTCGTGCCTGTGTATGTGAAGGTGGCGGTTTCTTGTTACATGGTCTTTGTGTAGAGTAGCGTGCTTGTTCTTTGGAATTGTCAAGTACATTGTCTCGTTTTGTTTTTTTTTTCTTTTTTACGTTTCTTGGTTTGTTTTCGGAAGTTCACAATCGATAGATTATGCTATAAGTTCAATTTTGTTATCGTTGAAGCATGCCAGATTTTGACGCTTTATGTCAGGTTCTGAAGTTCACCTTGCTTGAAAATCAAATATAGGCTACGGCACCGAGTTTATTGCTTCTTTCATTTTAGTTTATATATACCTCATATCAGCGAACTATTGCTCGATTCGTTTTTCTGTCATTTTAGGAAAGTTTGTTGTATACCCTGCAATATAGTTGAAGGTCCTGTTATACTTTGAATTTATTTGACAGTGTTATCTATTTTATGCATTCATTCTTGTTTTCTGATCTATATGGTGAAATGATTTTTGCTGCATTATCATATCCAGGTTGGACTTAGCCCAAGCAAATGGGAGATAATCATTCACCTGGAATACCTGTTCCTAAAGAAGAGGAGGGTGAACGTGCTTTGTATCCTCGCGTAATCGAGCCTAGCACCAGTGAAAGCGATTGTGGGAGCAATAGAGGAATCAAAACTTGTCAGAGTGTATATGCTACAAAGGACCAAAGCCAAACTAGTATAAGCAGATTCACAAACTTTGGTAGGCCCTCAACTTTTTATGATCATGGTGGATTGCAAGCCTAAACTTAGTGGCCAATTTTCTCCTATAGACATGGGTCGGTCTCCAGGAAAAAGTCAGAACAGTCGCAGCAGTCAGTTTGTTAGAAAAGGGACCTCAAGTAAATTGGATAAAACTGCTTCTGCACAACTAAGTAGTTCTCATGCTGTGAAAAGAGCAACTAACCTGCTCAATATTGAAGGATCAACCTATAACGCTGCAAGGTCCAACCTAATATAGGCGGACTCGCAAACATTCTAATTACTGATTTCAAACTTGGATTTACTGCTTATGCGTTTGCAGATTTGGGCGGGATACCCATGCCACATTGAGAATATAGTGAGTCATTTTGATCACACTTATTTTTGTCACCACTACCAACCGAGAGGAAAGCATTCCTCTTAGTTGATTGCAACTGTGAGGAATATTAGTTCCTCTTAAATACATACAGGGGCAATTTTTTAATTAATGAAACTTAATCATAAATTCGGCGGCAAAATAGTAATTAAAGAAACTATTTGGTTCGTTAGGCAATTTACCACCTGTAAATAGATCAGACTCACTAGAGAATTCTAATAAACAGAAAACAGAAAGAAGTCTCAGATCTCCCATGGCGGAATATGATCGACACCCTAGTTTCCTGCATTTTCTGGTAAATCCACTCCAATTCTGTTCGTTTTCGCGATCTGTAACTCCAATCTAAGCTGGAATGCTCGATCGCAAGCTCTAAGTCTCTCACTTGGAATACAACCTTAAACGACAACAACTTTATTGCTCAGCCGATGGATTTCGACAGTTGCTGCTATAAACTCAATCACTCGGTTGATCTCTCTTGCTCACAATCATACCTATGGAGCTCTCAAGGTATATACGAGATTCAGTCATGGTTGCTTCTAATTTTCGTGGATTTTAGCACTATTAGGATTTTTCCTAATCCAGTCCTTTTACTGTGTCACTTTGCGATTCCTTCGATAGGTTGTTTTTCCTGATTCTGTAAATCCAATCGAAGCCGTAGTTCTGAGCTTAAATTCTATTAGTTGATTTGAATATGCTGGTTTTTTTTTTTTCCGATTCAGTACCTATTTTTTGTGTGATACTGTGATTCAATGAGTGCAACTGTGCAAGTAATACTGTTACTAATTACGAGATTCTAAATGCATCAGCAGTGCTAAAACGTGATAGAACAAGTTGTATGATAATGTAAGAGCTCTTAGTCATATGGTCTGAATGAGTTTAGCACCTTGTTCTGGCTGGCATTGGAGTTAGGCCTCTTATCAGCTTCCTGTTTTTGTGATTGTTTTGTTTGTTATCCCAACAGGCCTTTAATTCAGCTTATTACGGCTTAGAGGACATAGATCCAGGGATATTAAGTGCTTATTTGTCGAGGTGATGTGTAACCTGAGAGTGTTATATGAGAATGTGTTTTTCCTGAATAAATTGAAGTCTTGTGCATTTTGTAACAGCTTACTGCAAAGCACGTTTGAGGACGTTTTTTTTCCTGTATTAAGCACGTTTTGCATTCATCTTTATATCTTTAATCTTATGATAATGCAGCAATGTAATTGCAAGGTTATCAAGGTCGTTAATCTATTTCAATGGTTTTTGGTTTGCAGGTCATTTTATTTTAACACATTTGTTGTTGGACGGACACAATGAAGAAAACAGCTCGTGAGACAAAGAGGGACGGAAGGATTCTGAATCTTTCCTCGGAAGCTCACATTCTTACATATAAAGAGGGCATTCGCTTTGACAAAATCAATGATGATGAAGAGTATGACATCTGTTTCTGTTTCAACCATCTTGCTTTCAATATATATGCTTTTCCTTGTGTCTGCTTTCTTAAATTACCTCTAAATCTGTTGTGAAGTAAACAGTTGTGCACATGCATGAGATAGTCTGCTCGGAATACTTCTGTATGTAAAATCATATTCATATGCAGATACAGGAGGTGGCCTGCATATGGCCAATAAAAACTTGCTAATGTACTTCATCCTAATGAATTGGCACGACGGTTGAAGGTATTAGGCTTTGAATGTACAGAATGTTACTCTCTGTTTTGATTTTAGTGTAAAGCATGTAGTTATGTAATTCTAGTCCTGTTAGATGAACTTATGCAAGATATGTTTCTGTTACCTTGAACAGGAAGAGGGAGCAAACATAACTGCTAATTCACTTCATCCTGGAATAATCAAGACCAATCTTTTCCGAGACTATGGCATACTAGATGGTAATATTCTGATTGAAATTCATTTTGTTGCAGGTCCCTGAGAGGTTTCTTTGTTATGGTGCAGGGTGCACAGATCAACATCGTTACGTGAAAAGGAGCAATGCATCAAGATTGCACATACATTGCAACTCCAGTAAGTCGTTATAAATACATAGCTGAGACTGCATGTTATCTATGATCTTCTTTTTACATGCCGGCCACTTCAAAAATATGATCGTGCTGTTCCTGTGAGATTACATGTTTCATTACATACATTGCAACTACAGTAAGTCATTATAAATACATAGCTGAGACTGCATGTTATCTATGATCTTCTTTTTACATGCCGGCCACTTCAAAAATATGATCGTGCTGTTCCTGTGAGATTATTTGTTTCATTACGTATATGTGAAATTGTAGCGGAGTAGCTACTTAAGTTGAAATTAGTTATTGTTTTTGAATTCTTATGCAGAGTGCATGAGATATGAATTTTTTTTACATATAATTATGCAGGTTTACACGACCATCACTATTCATGAGCCTGTTCCTGGAATGCAGGGCAATCTTCTGTTATGTTGTTCCAGATCAAAAGTATGGCAAGGTAATCTTTATTGACCATTGTGCTTGTGTAACCCTTTCAATATTCTTATCTTTTTATTCCTTTTCTTTTTTTTTCTTATTATTTTCTTACTGAACAAATTATGGTGCAATGGATCGGATTTATTTCTTAATGATTGGTTTGGTAAGAAGTGGAACTTCAATACTTGCATGAGTATGCAGAAATAAGTACTAATCTTTGGCACTGTAAGCACTTTTTCTCAATCGAACATATGGCTTGCTATGCATGCAAACTTCGGGTATCATGCAAATTAAGCTGGTCTTGTCTTTGTTCTGTGCATGAGTTACTGAAGACTCTGATTGTGGGCTCTGACCATGCTTTCCTTTCTGTAATCTTCGGTATAGTGAATGCGTTACATTGAAATAAATGCAACCAGTTGTTTCTATATGCACTTGCAACTCTTTCCGAAAATAAAATCATTTAAATAATCAAAATTAATCGATCTTCTTGGGGATGAGATTTCTAGAGTCTGTATTGTTGCAGTGTATTTTTGATTATACGCACTTTATATCAATTAAGGGAGACCTGAGCTGCCTCCTGCCTGCTGTTAGGGAGATTCTTACTTTTATGTTTCCTGAACTATCACATTTATAACCCCCATTGTGGATCGACATAATTTTGCATAATATGGAGTTTTTCTTTTCGAAAATATACAAGCGATTGATTCAGGGGAAGTAGGTGTAACTCTTCCTTGAGCCCTGTGTTGTGAGAGATCTTATTTTCTTGAAAGTATTAACGCTTTGTGGTGAGCATGGTCAATTGTAATGTAATTTGGTTTCTTACTGCTACTGTTGCTGCTGCACACAGGGCCTGTTCTTGTCAGCTTTTATTGAGCTAGATATATTCATCTTCACCTTCAACATGTACTCTGCTATTTGTTTTTGCAGGATATTCCCATGTCAGGCTGCAGAACTGTCATGCAAGCTGAGAGTCTGGTAAACTATTCCTCTTTAATCCCAGAAGTACATAAGTGCCCCTTACAGCCATTTATCCAGAAAATTACTACATAATGCTTCGTGAGTTTTTTATTTATACATGAAAATGTAACATTCTTTTTAGTGAGTTTATTCAGTTTTTGAAAAGAAAGAAAAAATGAGAACAGGCAAATTATGCTTTTTCCTGATCGATGAGTTAAGAGTATAATATATCTATGGAATTGCCAAATTGGAAGATAAGTGTGAAACTCCTGCCGTCTCACGTAGAAAATGCAAGTTCTTGTCTCCATGTCCATAAAATGATTAAAGCTGGATTTAATGAATGATTGATGATTTGATTTGCTCATAAGATGCGGAGTTACCTTTTAAATGCAGGTTGTTATTTCTGGAGAAACATAGCAGAGTTTCAGTCCGGCAGGGGTGCAGTCTGTAGTGTATCTATATGCAGGCTCAGAGGATAAAGAATGGTTATTCTGAAAAAGTTCTTGCAGAGAGAGAACGTCTTGGGAATATGAAGGCTTCGTCTTGTGATCAACTTCACTTCCTTATTTTACAATTGTTCTAGTTGTCCTTCAACATAATTCGGTTGGATTTACTTATCGTTTTAGAGTTCTATCTATTGATATTTGATATTGTGTTGGAAAAATGTGATTAGGGTTTGAGAAAAGATTTTTGTATCATCAATGCTTTTTGAAAGCTATTAGAATGAATCAGAATAGCTCTCTGTTTCTCCCTGTTAAATGTGTTTTTTTTTTTAATTTTTTGGCAATGGCTTACTGTGAGGAACGTTCCTCTCAGTTGCTATTCTGCCAACTGAGAGGAAATGCCTGCTCCTCAAAATAGGCTATTGCGAGGAGGCTATGTGACCACACTGAGGAATTTATTTCCTCGATGCTCAACAGTGAGGAATTTTTAGCCCACTGTGAGGAAAAAGTTACTAACAGATACCCCTCTTTTTTTGTAGTGACAAAACTGATCTTATTCTGCTCTTTGTATGCGCAGGAAATCCAACTCATCTAGTAGAAGCTGCAAGACATGAGGCACTTCCAAGAAGCAGACGGCAAGTTGGTAGTGCAACTGAAAACCCAATGTCTGCCCCCTCTGGACCCCGAACGAAACCCATCCTACAACAACCTTCTAAGATAAGGAATCATAAAGGGCCAGGTATTTTAGAAACTAAAAACTTGGGGAACACACAAATTAATTTCATATTGATTAGTATGTGTTTTCCTATGTGCAGTGGTAATTAGGTAACACCAAAAGATGTGAGTTGTGCGATGCAAAGTGGAGAAAGGGACACAAATGCTCTAAAGAACCTGAACTCACTAGAGCAAATCCGGATGCACTATATAAGTTCATTAAAGACAACATCCCATCCTCTTCTTCTTCCGACGATGATAAGCACATATTCTCAAAGAGGGCAAGAAAGTGAACATCAGGTAGGTACTATATAAGTTAATGTTGATTTAGTTACTGTGTGCTGTGTGCATATGATTGATTTGGAACGCTGATGATTTGTTATGGTGTTTGATTGAAAATATTACTGTAGTCTACAATCTAGAAATATTTCTCATGTTATTGAAATATTGGCCAGTTTGGGTATAAACTTGCACAAGATGAAGGTGATGTGAGTGTTGGTGGATTGTCCTGTGGTATTGCGTTAATGAGAGTTTCTGACAGGGGTTAATATCAGCAACTCAGGATAGTATGGCAGACTGTCATTTGGGTGTCAAATGTGTTATGATAACGTTTGAATAAAATATGAAGTGTATTGTAAAATAAACCCTCAGTTGTGAAAAGGTATGAAACAAGCGGATTTCAGAGTCTGGGAGAACGAAAACATATCTTAAGTATTTGGAAATCATGGTATAAAGAATAATCGAGCACTATATCCCTGTCAGTTAAGCTTGTTTTTCATCTTGTTCGTCTTGGTGGTGTTTGTGTTTCAGTTTCGGTCCTAGTACGTATTCAGTTGGAGGTAGAGATGTTAAGGTCCAGTGAAGTATGTACGATCTAAGACTTAGGTTTCATAATATGCTTGCTCTAAGTTACTACTTCTCAACGGTGATTTAAAGTTTAAGGGGTACTGATGCACGCAAAAAAAGCTAGGAGAGTTGAAAATATTCGCATTTGTTTCTTGTTACTTGTCACACTTTGTGTAAAACCCAAAACATCTCATCACACTACTACTTCTGTGTGGGCATGTTCCTGATTTCAATATTGTTTACTATACAACTTAGTATTATCTCTCATGTGTGCGAATGGTTGAACCACCACTTTTTTCTTAGTGTTCTGACTGTTGTCCGCTTAATAGTTACAAACCTTGACATGGTTTTTGTTACACGTGGCAGTTGATATGGCTAATGCATGAGAGGGAGGATGTAGATATTTCATATTTGAAGAAACAAGGTGTGCGGTTGTGGAATGACATATCAGATTGAACTACAGAACTTTCACTGGTTGCGCAGAATCTTGACTCTGCTAAAGCTAGCAACTAAAAACAATGCCCCTTTTCTCTTAAAAAGCTAAACTGGAATCTGATGTGATCATTAGGATATGCTTTGTCACCTCTATTGATCATGCTTCATAAATGAGCTATTGAAGCTAACTGTGTGTTTACTAGTGTGTCGTCTGGTGTAGATTCGACCACCTTTAGCAGGTCTAAGTATCTAAAGGGAACCCTTGAAGCAATTCCATTGTCTCTTGCCTCAAACTGGAAGGATCAGTGATTTGTGCACCTGGGGAGAAGGGCTGTTGAATGTGATGAACCAGTACACCTTACTACCTTAGTAGAAGAAACCAGCACATGCGCAGCACGCAAGCCTCTCCCGTAAAAGTATTTGACTCTCTGTTTGAGCGAATGGCCAGAAGGGGTAAACTCCCATTCCGCGCATAGCACAGTACCCAACGTATTTTGGATCTCTAAAGCCTATCCACTTGGCAACCATATCCCGTCACAAGCGATAACAATCTAAGGTCTTCTCCAACAGTTGATCCCAAAAGTGGAGCTCAACGGTGCCACATCAGCATTCCACTAACTTAATCACTAACTATTTCAACATGCTCCAACAGTTGATCTCATTGATCTTTATCATTTTATTATTATTTTATTTCATCCCCTTTTTTCTTATGTTTTTTTAAACTTATTATTCATTTTATTTTAAAACATCATATAAATTATAATACATATAAATTAATAATACTTCGCAATGCAATAAATATAATAATAAAATTTTTGTAATAAAAAATATGTAATGTAATGGTCTATTTTACAAATTATATTTTATAATTTTATTTATGCATTAATTATAACAATAAAATAATAAAAATAGAAAGAAAAAAAAAGAAATACATGTAAAGTGGACCAGTAATATATGGATTAATATGTAAAATAGACTAGTATATATGCAGAATAGACCAGTAGTAGTATATATACATATATGTAAAATAAGATTAGGAGTAATATACTCCCTCTGTCCCACTTTAAATTATTTCTTTTGCCATTTATGTAGTCCCATTAGAATTTACTCAATCCATATATGGAAAGTTTTTATTACTATTTTATTATACTAACAACTCTTATATATAATTAAATATTCACTTACTCCCACTATCTAATATACTTACAATTAAATATTCAATTACTCCCAATCTCTCTCTCCCACCCTTATATATAATATGCAAAAGTAATGTTTTTCTTAAAAACTGTATTTTTACTCAAATGGGTAAATTTAAACGGGACGGAGAGAGTAATATACTACTACTAGAGAAACAAATAACAAAGAAAAGAAGGGATACAAAATAAACAAACTAGAGTGTAGTTGTAGTATTGTAGTATAAACGGAAAAGACAAAAAAATTGGAAAAAAAATTAATAAAAAAAGAGTTGAACTTGAGCTCAACTCTTGAGCTTGATGCGACTCTATTCTATTGGAGTCGCAACAACAGTATTGTTGCGACTCTGATGGAGCCGGCCTAAGACAAGTGGTGATATAATTAGAACTTTAGAAGTGCAGATAATAGTAATTAATTAAGACAAGAAGTAAATATTAACATAACAAAGGCAGATAATAAAGACCAAAATTTAGAAAGTAAAAGAATTATGAGCAGGAAAACAATAAACAAGTAAATAAGAATGAAGTTAAAAGACATAGGGATATAATTAGAACTTTAGAAGTAGTGCAGGAAATCAAGAAACGTTGCTACAAATCAAATCCATTGAGAATCATTAATTACCTGATTAATTGTATTATTACCAACATGACTCTCACTTGAGCCGCGTGGACCACACGCTCTGTCAATTTGGATGGCCCAGGTCGACTATGGACGTTTAATATAACTCAGGGGTTTGGTACAATTTAGATAATTGGGGGGATTCGTGCTTGTTTATAATAATTGGAGGGGGTTTTATGCTTTTTACCTGTCCAATTGGCAATTATTGGCTTCAACACTTCAACTTTGAAGTCGTGGTTACGAGGACTTTAAAGATTCAATGTTAAATGCTTAAAGCTGGGGAAATATGTTCGGGAATAAAGGGAAAGAGAGCATAAAAAGATCGAAACACAAGTTGGAAATTGATGTCTGCAGTTGCATTGTCCGAGTATTTGGTGGATTATCATTTGCTTTTTTTTTTTTAAGGTAGAAACTTTCTATTAATCCAAAACGTAAAAGATGCCGATCCAATGATCAGGGGAACCAACCAACTAATCCCAGCAAGCAACACTATTATTATTTGCGTTTTTGTTACTACTTATTACTCCAGAACGAATAAATACAAACTCGAATAAGAAATTTCCTTTTTGTACCAAATTTTTTTATGAAACAACACAAATAGCTTGATGAACTAAATCCTGTCTCCATATACATGCCACACTACATTGTGTAATTGGTGCAAAAATCTTCCAACATCAGCCATATTATGTTCCATAAAAATAAATGTTTGTTATTATCCCTTCTTATAGTCTGAAGATTGTGATTTTTCCAAACAATTGAAAAACCAATATCACAATAGTATAATTTTAGATGAACTTGTAAACAAATTGGGTAGAAAAGATAATGAATTTACACACGTCACAGGAAAATCATCACCTTTACAAAAAAATTACTAGATCTAAACACGTCTGGACTTGGCTTGATTCTTGAAACAATTGAGATGAGAAATTAAGATGACACATGCATTTGGATTACACAGTTGGCCTAGGTCAACTACGTGCGGGAAACTAATCAGTACTAGTAAGAACTACTAAGAATGACAATTACAGCACCAAAATTGATTAAAAGCATAGATTGGACAGTGAAAACAGTGTTGAGCATTTAGTTAATGCATATCCCAAACTAAGTAATGAACACTTACATTTGACAATGAACAAATACAAGAAAGATTTACAAAATCTACTATTACAACCACCATAAAGCAAGCAAACAAGCAAGATAATGAATTCTCAGGGAAGATAATATAAATTCAAAGAGCATCTCTTGCTAGCTTAACTGGTTTGTCTTTCAAAAATGCCACATCACTATTTGGTGTGATAAGTAAGTGATGATCTTGATCCTCTCCTTCAGAGTCTCCGCTGGCAGATGACGCACCAGAATCGCTACCATTTTCTATAATGTAACATATTTAAAAAAGAAAAAAAAAACGATCACGTAAGTTTCATATGTCATGATATGATTACATGCAATTTATGGAATAAGAATTGGCCTTTACGTCTCTGACAGCACATCCCAAAGAAACTCGGGCAAATTTTTAAGGTTGCCAGCATATTTTTATTTCGAAGTGCTTAAGAAATACTATAAGGAATATCTAGAGTAAAAGTTCTATAAGTGTCCTACAAGGCAGCCAAGGCCTTCGCTAACAAAATTATGGCAGTGTCGAACAAACTACATATAATTTCATTCCTGTAATTGTGATGAAAGTTAAAAAAGAAGGGGGGGAGGGGGGGAAGTAGTGAAATACGCCTCTTCTCACTCTCTTCCGTTTCTTACTTACATCCCTCCATTCAGTAATCTGTACTGATCACATTCAATCTAATGCAGAAAATGAGAATCTATTCCTCCCAGACAACTTAAAGGTTCTGCTTTCACAACCCAAATCATACTGCTTTCTTAAATCTGCTACTAATTCTTTGTTATATATTTCCGTATACATTGTTTCATGAAAGAACGAATGATGAATACGAATAACATAATGAAAAAGGAAATATCAGACATGCCTGTAAACATTTCATGATCAGGAAGATGTCCAACAGATGTAGCTTGGATACTTTCAGGCAGCAGACAGTTACAGAAAGAACCTGTCAAATTTAAGGACAAAAGCTTATTACTAAAACCCCACATGAATGATAGTAGTATTATATTTTACAGTATTCACTTACATCTTTTTTAATACAGTACCATAACAAATGTAATCCCTTATAAAATGTACTCATGTTACCCCACAAAGGATATGTATCACATATATCAAGTTTCGAATACGTTAGAATTGCAGAAAAAGATTTTTCCTCACCTACTCGAGCTAATCGATTCACCCAACCAGGTATAGGCTTTCCAGTCAGGCGCAGACAAACTTCATCAGTGAAGTGATTGCAATTTTTGGAAATCAAATGATATGTGTCCCCGTGATATTTGTTAGAAAGTTGCTCCATGAATGTCCTTAATTCTGAACGAGACATTTCAGTGCTGCCCAAAGGGATTGACCGTCTGAAGATAAAACCTGGGCAACTTCTTGGTTCAACCTCGAACACTCCACTGGTTGGGTACTCATGAGCTCCAAAGCCATATTCCATGTCATGTACTATTTGAGGAGAAAAAAAATGGTTAACATTAGCAAAAAAAAAACATAACTGGAAGATATCATCTTCATCGCAAGAAGTTTCATTAATAGCTAACAAAACTCGAGAGAGGTATCAAGCGTTTTTGCTTCAGCATGGGTTGTACACTACAGCAAAAAGGTATTTTGTTAGTTAACCTAAAATATTACACATTAACAATGATAAAGTCAGTCTTTGGTCCACTACCTTGCACTGATCTTAGACACAAGAAATGCAGGATCGACTTTTCAATGGTAAATAACTGTAGGCTCGATTACAATTGAAATTACAATAAGCGCATATAATGAACTCAAATGCCTCGAGGAAACAAAGAAATAGATGTTATCATGAACAAGCAACTAAATAAGTAAAGAAAATAAGGAGGCAGGTATGTGAAGGCAACTAAAAAATTGAAAGCATGAGAAGTAGACCATACAATAAAGTCACAGCTATTCTTCCAGTTATTATTACAGCAACAAAAAGATACCCATGCATCAGATTGTTTCAAGGAAGAGCATTTATAAACATGTTCTCCATGTTAGTGGATAATTTCATGCTTCTTAATATTGAAGATATACTTGTTCGTACCCTGTACGACATGAATGAGCAATAGTCAATTGTTAAAACTTATGTTCAGTAGCTACTATACCACATTGGGTAACTACTCAAAGCTGCTTGAAACCCAAAGGAGTTTTACATGGACAGTAGATAAATTTGTGAACATTACGGATTCAATATATTCATCATTAGCCGAAGATATTAGACCAAGTATTTGTATAATTGAAGTCCTAACTATCCACAATAGATGACACAGAACTCATTTAACTGTCACAAAGAGAATATAACAGCATACAAATTTCATGTAGAAAAAACTCTTCCTCTGTTCCTTTTTCTCGGATAAAAGAGGTTGTTAATGGCAATTGAATGAAGAATATTTGGGGGGTAAGGGAATGGAATTCTTGATCATCAATCTGGAAAACGATTACATCGTACCACAAGAAAGTAGGCCATGACAGCTAGAGCAACCTCTATCATGAAAAAATCATGTCACTGCTATTACAGCACAAACATCAAGTAAACATGGGTGAAAATAGATCGGTAAGTGCACGCTAATGATGGAAATAAAGTCCCTAATTCCATCTACAGTCACAAGATTAGCTATAAGCATACAACATCACATCATTCTATTCAATGTAACCAAAATTTAGGAGAGCAAACCACATAAACATTCAAACCAATTGCAGAAATAATCAAGAAAGAACATTGGGTAATATACCTTCAATACCAGAATGAAAGATTCCTAGACCAAACCAATAAAGATAGTTGTTGACTGGGGTGAGATCATATACATTCAGGTACAACATGGCACTAGTTTTCTCCTCATTCCTCTGCTCAGTGGGTGAACTCTCGGCACTCGATGATATCGGAAACAATCGCATCCTCGTATATCACACACACTTACTAATTAGCTCCTAAAGACTTCACCACCACCGCTCAAAAATACACTCCACCTAAACCACCACCACGCGTTTTCAATGACAATAGGAGGTGATCATATCAACACTGAATTTGTATACCTCCAGCTCAGCATTCAACAAGGATACAGCTAGAAATCGAAACCCCTAACAATAAACAAACAAACAAACAGCGGAAAAGACAATTATTAAGTAGGGCAGCGAGATCACTTAAAACTCTGCAAATTGGCACAAAATAATCGATTTCTATGGAGAATCAAATTGGGGATAACAGAAACAAGAGCTGAAATGAAAACGACAATTAGGTTACTGCCTACATATACAATAAATATATACACCTTCAGAAATAGGAAAGCAGAGGTGTGAAATTGCAGATACGTACATGAAGGGATTTCAGAGGAAGGATGAAGTGGAGACGATTTGAGCGGATTCTCAGTGCCGGAGTGCTGACGGCTTCAGATCAGGATAGAGAGAGAGAGAAGAGAGAAGGAGAGCTGATATTTTTGGGGGTAACAGAGACTTGACAGTTGGGACCTGATGGTAATTTTTTAATTTCAAGGGTTCAAAACTCAATTGGTTAATTAATTATGGAGCTGCTTTCTCCCTGCCTTTCTTCCTTTCTTTTACTGCATTCTTTATTTTCTTTTGCCAGGGATTACATTATTCTATGTGCTGCCAATTGGAGTAAAAGTTACTACTATTTTCTATCAATAAAAAAAAAAAAGTTGTCAAATTTCAATTAAACTTTATTCCACTTAGGATCAAAAATTATTAAATTCAGTTCATTACACTTCACTTCATTTCACATACGCCAATTTAGTTTAACTCAAATTTAATTGGTTATTTTTATACTCCAAATAAATTAATTAAATTCAAATTTATTTATTTTTTTTAGAAAGAAAGTGATTACATATATATAATAAGAAAGGAGCTAATAGCTCAACAGTAAATAATCAGCAAAGCAAGCAGTGCGCAAACTGCAGCAGGGACTAAAGAAAAAAAATGCAGAAAAATAAACTGGAAACAAAAACAAGCTAGGCAGGATCCGAGAATTCGAACGGTAGAACGCCAGTTCACACTTCACATCATGTTTCACTTCCCTCTAATTTGTTTAGCCCCATTCCTTAGATACTCCACAAACAACCTAACATAATTGTCATGAATCTTCTCATCTCCGAACAGTTCAGCCACTTTTCTAGTACGTTCCCTCATTTCCTCACCTTCCTCCAAAATCATAGCTTTTCGCAGCGAATTCGCTACGTCCTCTCCTCTAAACGTTCCATCTTCCGCCCTTGCCACTTCGAACCCGATCCCCTTCTCCACTAGCAGCCTAGCATTCAGTGGCTGATCTGCAACAAACGGCAACAACACGAGCCTATGCCCGTGTCGCAAACTTTCAATGATCGAACCCCACCCTGCATGAAACAGACACCCTCCCACAGCAGGGTGGGCTAAAATTTCCCTCTGAGGCGCCCATCCAATGTGGACCACCCCTTTCCCAGCCGTTCGCGCTGTGAACCCGGACGGTAGACACTCTAGTTCATTAGTAGCCCAATCTGGTTTCCTAAGTGCCCATAAGAACGGTAGTCCTGACATTTCCAACCCGCGGGCTATCTCGTGAACTTGATCTTTATTTAGCTTCGTCTCACTCCCAAACCCGACAAACACTACTGAATTCATATCCTGCCTGTTGAGCCAACCGGAAATGACACTCCATGGCTCTTCTGGCAGATGAACGTCACCCTGTGATAACTCTGGTAGGAGAAATCCTACTAGGATGACCTTTTTGGTCTTCTCTATTACTTTCAAGTAATCACTTTCAAATTCGGGACATGATCGTATAGCCACTGCTTGAACTCCTCGGGCTACCATATGAACACGTTCATCATCTGGTATTCCTGATGCGTTATGCTCATAAAATCCAGAATATGCACCTGAAGCGTTTTCCTCCTGTTCGCCCTGGCATTCGAAGTATGCCATAGTCGCGGC
The DNA here is from genome assembly GCA_028274465.1 of Plantago ovata. Lineage (NCBI taxonomy): Eukaryota > Viridiplantae > Streptophyta > Magnoliopsida > Lamiales > Plantaginaceae > Plantago > Plantago ovata. The sequence goes on along the minus strand of CM051455.1, from coordinate 23,747,643 downwards.
ATTGAAGACACTGTATCTAATAACAGGGATATTATTGAAACGACAAGCAACGTTGAGGGCCCAGTATGGTAGTGAATCAATGATTAGCCAATGAGGTGATGTGTCAGCAACAAATCTGGCAAAGGGCTGTTCTAAGAAATCATAAGCTTTCTTCAGGTACGGGATCTTGTCCTCCGGGATGTCAATCGTGGCCTCTGCGTCTTCAGGTAAGAGAACGGGATCGAGCTTGGGGAGTGATAGAGGTACAAAATCAATAAACGATGACAGATCAGGAGGGATTTTTGGTAGTCTGTGGATGTTCCTAGGAGTTGAAACAAATGAGACATGAATCTTGAATTTGGCCAAGGCAATGGCTAGTTGGTGAAAAGAGGTCAGGTGACCAAAGGCCAACCATGGAAGCATCACCACCCGGATCGCTCCATCTCTGCTCATTTTTATTCAGATTCTACCAAACTGGAAGTATTTGTTTCTGTTAGTTTTCTTGATTTTTCTATGGAAGATGAAACTAAAGGGGCCTTAAGTAAGCAAGAAAATTAAGAACAAACTCATATCATGTCACTTGTGTTGTTTTTTTTATTTTTTATTTTTGAAACAGATCACATGTCACTTGTGTGTTTACTATGCTTGCTCAATTTTTCTCGTGAATAGTTGGTGGAAGATCAAAGAGTGTTTTTCAAGGAACAGTCTTTTCATGATTTGAACCTGTAATTTCTTTCTTACTTTCTTACTGCAAAGGATTTATTAAAAAAATGAAATGATAAAACACTAGATATATGGTAGGAATTCAGGGTCGTTTTTGCTCTAAGCATACGCAGTGAATTTTCAAAAAATTTAACGACCAATCTTGATAACAGTTAGTATTTAACATGTATTACGTAAAAGAGATTAGCTTACAGATTAAGCGATTCCAAATCCTCATCCTTTAGTCCCGCAAATTCCAGTTGCTGCTCCTCGATTTCCTCCTCCGCAAACTCTCTGTCGTAGGCTTCGTAATCCTCTTCAGTGAGCTCCAAATCCTCAAGCTCCTCGCCTAGCAAGTCCCAATCCGTATTCTCCAGCTTGAAATATCCTTGACCTCGGTATTCATAGAGTTTCGTCTACCGTTTAGTGCTAAGAAACTCTATTGGATATGTGTGAATAAGTGTAATGTATTATTTTGTCCTATTCGGAAAAGGATAAAATAGGTGATTTGGTATTTTTGTTCTTTTTCTCTTGTAGAGATAAGTAAGAGCATATACTCCATCCGATGTAATTTATCCACTTTAACTTTTTTCGTCAACAGTTTTCAACTCTGATTTCCGATTAATCTTAAACTATAATGATAAAGCATTTGACGAAATCATATTATGAAAATATAGAGAGAACCTAAATTTTCATAAAATAATTTTATTAAATATTTTATAATTATAATTTAAGTGTAATAGAGAATCAAAGTTGAAAGTTGTTTACCGAAAAAATTTCATCTCTTCTTGTATTTAAAGTAACAAACAAAAACTACTTCTTAAATGCAAGTGGGGCCGGACTAAGTGGGAAGAGTGGCACCAAGTTCCCATCCTTATTTTGTGCTACATATTACTTCATCTCTTCTTGTATTTAAAGTAACAAACAAAAACTACCTATTATTAAATGCAAGTGGGGCCAGACTAAGTGGGAGGGGTGGGACCAAGTCCCCATCCTTATTTTAACTTCTAGGGCTTGCACCACACGCGCCCGAGATTAATCAGTTAACTGGGCCAAAGGCCCACCTTCCTCTTCTCTCCTCTTTATCCAATGTTGGTCCAATTGCATTTTACTGTCCAAATCAAACTCGATCCAATTTTTACACTTCCTTTTAATTGTTCAAATCTAATTTGACCCAACCCATTAAATTATTCACACTTTATAATAAATAATACTAATCTAATTAATATCTATTTATTATCAATCTCGATTTGGTAGACTACTAATTATGTAGTGTGACCCGTAGGGCCTTATATATTAACCAGTAATCTAATTAGGTTCACGGTGAAACTCCTAACGGACAACATTAATATATAAGGACGTTTGTAAGAATATACAAATCAACTTTAGTGCAAGGTTGATATTGTCCTTTCATTCGCGAATACTCGAATAAGTCTAGAACTTGATATCGTGTATGTTCCAATAACTTATTCATTTATTTCTCATTCTTATAAGTTGATTCTCGATCATATTCAAACACCATTTTGAATATGTTGTAATGCATTGGCCAATGACTAACGATGAACCTAACTATGAGATGTAAAGTATTCTCTCCAATGTCTATTGTGAGGAATGAATTCTATCTTGGTTCAACTACTACTCCCACACGCTTCATAATATATCAAACGCATGTCGTACTATCTACCCCATGTGGATTGCACACATTGGTCATGATCAAGATATATTATTCTACACATGTAGTCAGCATTGACCTCAAGTTGACGGACTACTAAATCACCTTACACACCGATACTTACTAGACACGTTCAAACGGTTTCTCGGTGAGTCAGTCAACGCCCTCTAAGATGTTTCCTGCATTCATCATGAATGACCAAGTCATTCGTAATTGTGAGAGTATGATGCAGATCGCATGCCAATCTTTAATGTGCGTCATTGATATCTCAAATCTCAATGACCACGATTGAAACTATTTTAAGACTTACGTTCTGTCATCCAAGTTCTCACACGCTTGGTGAGAACGTATAGTCCATGGGAACATCTTATAGAATTATCTTAAAACAACCAAATAATTAATCCAAAAATACATAGTCAATTAACTATATAATATAATTAATAATAAACTGATTATTATGATCTAATTACATATCAATAATAAGACAATACATACTACTTTGATGATGAAAGCAAGAAAGTAACTTCACTGCACAGATTTAGGCTTATTTACATTTACATGATGTTTATCAAATATACGCACATCATATATTAACTGGAGCTTTGTTCTCCATTTGGCTACCTGGCTTCACAGTTAGATTCCACAAAATTGAAGTACAGTGAGGATTGCTTGTCGTCGAATTTAGAGAACAGTTGATGGACAGATAACCCGCAGTAGCTTTTTCCAAGCCGAGCAACACAGATTTCGATTATTTTCTTGAACATACTGTCTGCTTGGATTAAGGGTTGATTCACAAACTCATCCAAAGGCATCCACTGTGTTAGATGAACAGATTCAATCAACAAGTGAGGTAAATTTATGGACATGGAATTTAAGGATATCAGGATATTTTATTCAGTGTGTTAAACCGTTTTGCAGTTCAAGGAATATTACCTTGGCTGCTTGAATTTCAAGATCATCCACCAATATTTCTGTTGATAGAGCTTGTAGCATGCAGACGAAGAACAAATCGGATTTTTCAAATGCAACATTTTGCGCATGCCTGGAGTAGAACACGTTTCAGATACTAACCGAAACATAATAACCCAACGATGGCCTACTGAAAGCCACTAAACACAAATTCACAAAATTCAGGGAAGGTATTTTCATATTTATGTACCTGAAAGCTACGACTTCGACAAATTCAGTATCGATCTGGAGAACAAAGAAAATGTTCTGTTACTACTTTAACTCAATAAAATTGAGTGAAATTCCGAAGCAGAAAGTTAAAAAACTTACTCCTGTCTCCTCTTTCACCTCCCGTAAAGCTCCTGTGTATATTTCTTCAGACTGATCAACAAAACAATATATAGATTTTAAGCTATTTAGCACTTATGTAAAAGTACCTCGTGAACGTACCTATGAAAATTACCTAAACAGACTCAGTGTTCAAAGCTAAAGTAAAGTACCTCATGAATGTAACCTGTTGGTATCTTCCAGAGACCCTGAAGAGTAGGAGAACAATATTTTTCTTGTACCACTAGTACCTGCACGGTTTAGATGCAATTTAGTTACTTAACAGCTCCATGATTCTTCTGTTATTAGGGTTGGCCTGTAGGTTCAGTGATGTGTGTAAATTGGACGAAAAGAAAATGAGCAGGTGATTGTATATTTGCAGGGGAAGTAAATAGCCATGGCATATGCCAAACTTTTGAACAAAACCTCAAAATGTGAATTTGCTGCTAAGCTATAACTTGGTGAAGTCAAGAACAACGTCTTGAGAAAACAAATTGAGGCAGCTTAATGTAAGTAATTGAATTCAATAGAAGGAAATAAGACTAAAACAATCTAGAATCTACATAGACAAGTTTTGACAGTTATACTACTTTTCAGCTAGAAAGATTACCTCATCATTATCGTTGATCACGAAACCACCAATTCCAACATGGTGAGACGCGTTAGGGGGAAGCAGACAAGGTCCTTCAGGGATCCAGTATGTCATCATTACAAATGATTTCTCTGCATGATGGTACTCAAATCCTTCCTGCATGAAGCCAACACTTTAAATCACTCCACAGCCTTGCAAGTAAAGGTCATATATGTACTCTCAAAACCGTATGTTATTACCTGTGCAGCTACCGGAACAAGATTGGATCTTTCAAGTGGCAGCTTCAGCCAAACTCCTTTCTTTCCCTAAAGCAACACGAAGCAATAATAATTTTGTCGAGTTAGATTCATAAACCAACATATCAGTATTTCTATGGCACAACAAACTGGATAAGCACCTTTATTTTCCAATGGCGAAGTGATGATCGAAGTGCAGACAGAAATACATTGGGATTAGATGGTAGTGTCAGCGGATTTATAACTACTCCATCATACCGATCATCAGATGCTTCAAGTATTTGTTGCACACTATGAAAGAACAGACTTGAACCTGAACAATTTGCTCCATCAATGCGATATGCATACGAGTCTAGAAAGTCCGGTTGGCCAACTTTACTGGTGGAGTTCTGCGAAGTAATAGAGTACGAAGCCCTTGGGACATAGCCTGAAAGTTTCATGGAAAACCAGAGGACAGAGTAAACATTAATGCGTCATTATACTGTAAACTAAGACGAGCAGCAACATTCTATTCTTGTAAGCAACTATATACTCCAACGTTATGAGCATATATAACAAGCACGAGTACTATAGAAGATAAATTAAAGCAGGTTGAATCGAGCTAATGCAACATGTTATGAAAACTCGTCTGTTTCTTAGATTGAAACTTGTCACCTCTAGACCAAAATTTGTCACCTAAGTGCCAATTCTATCTCAAGAAATCAAATTCCAATCCAATTCATGAAATTACTCAACCAAATTCTAGTGAATGAAACAGAGTTTCAAATCTAAACTGGCCTAACAGCCTCCTATTATATTACTGCCAGATGCATACAAAGTAGTAGAACCACTAAACAAAATACCATAAAAAGGCCAGATTTTACCCAAATCAACAACTTAGTCACATGATATAAAAAAAGGGCATTTAGGAATATGCATATTAAGAAGTGAAAGCAACTTCACAGCAGGCTTAAATCATTAACTTGCAAGAAAGTTAACTACATATGAGCAAAGAGAACACAATGTGATGGGGCAAATTAACTACATCTAGAAAAAGAAAGTGTTACTGTTAAGTAACATTACTTACCTCTGCAAGAAAAGAGCTTTGGACTAAGTTGTACCAAGTGTTTGGAGGAGTTCAAAAAGGGGCTAGAAAGCATAATCTCTGAACCCAATGTCTTTGATTGAAACAACTTCAGCTCCATGAGTATATAGCCTAAGCTTTGAAAATCTCAGATAGACAAGGCAATCTGTGTAGCCAATATATATATAGAGAGAGAGAAAACTGTAAGTTGAAGCAATGGAGTAAGAAAGATGCTTTTGTGTGGGATATATATATTGTGGGAAGTGGATTTAAAAACAAGAGTACAAGAGAATTTCTTGGGAATCTTCACCTTCCGTGAAGCACAATGAAGAATCAAAATATACGCTGTTGGAAATATGAATAGGACACAAGTTTTAAAAGGCAAAAAAAGACACGAGGAAAATAGTCTCTGGCCCTATAACTTTATGACAAAGCACATTATTAGGCCACCATCTTATCCAAAAGACTGGAACTTGTGTGACATGGCTGCTTCAAGATTAATGTTATGTGGTGTGAGCTGAGATTTGGTTGATATTTGTACAGTGGCATAAATATCCATCTTTAAGAACAAACCGGCTGAATTATTTATTAAATTGGCATGAAAATGCGAAAAACGCGGATGGTTACCTAAACTAGACGGTACGGATTTGGGGAAAGAAAGAAGGAAGACCGGTAGGTGTGAGTTGAGGGTCACGTTTGTAATGTGCACTTGTGTCACTCCGACTCAAGACACAAGTACTCACAACTCGCATTATGTTTGGCATTATTAAACATTAGAGTCCATTTTTTAGTGCTCCGGTACCAATTTCAAAAAGAAGATGAAGTTAATAGAAAAATAGAAGTAGAAAAATTAAATAGTTAAGGACGGTTTGGTTTGCTCATTTTTAGATTATGGCATTTTTATTAGCATCAAATAATAGCCGAATAAGGAGAGATTTTACCTCACTCTCCCAATTTCTAATTTTTTTCCAATTTAGCATTTGTTTCTCCTTTTAAAAAAAAAAAATTTAGCCCTTTTTTCGTTTTTTAAATCCTTTTATTAGTAAAAAAAAACGTATAACCACAATAATAACAATATAGGAAAAAATTATTGAGTCAAAATTAACAAAAACTTTTAACAAGGGGAACGCTTCGCATGTGTAGCGTCACAAAAAAACGTATAACCACAATACAATATATGAATAAATTATTGGGTGGACATTAACGAAAAAAATTAATAATGAGAACGCTTCGCACGTGTAGCGTCACAAAAAAAAAAAAAAAAAAAAACGTATAACCACAATAATAATGTAGGAATAAATTATTGAGTGAACATTAAAACAACAAAAGTCTAATAAGAAAACCGATTCGCACGTGTAGCGTGTGACACAAGTACTAGTAAATAATATCCGATCAACTCTCAAAATACGATTTTTAGATTAAAATGTAGTTGATGAACTAAGATAATAGTTTTTTAGAATGACCTTATGCCATAGAAATCAAATTTATCTTAAACTTTAAACATTATATTTGATTGAATCAAATCTTAAGCTTGGTCAAATAATGAATCGATACCAAAACTGAACTTCAATTTGTCTTCTCTAAATCAGTTTCTATTCATCTTCCTTTCCCTTATTAAATTAGCATGTCTAAACTGACTGTCAAACACACCATCAGATTCTCAACATCTTCTTCAATGCGCGTTCACAGCAACACCTGATATTTTTTACACCTGATAATTGAGGCAGTGGATGTTACACTGCCTCAATAAGTAAAACTGAAGGGATAATTCATTGTGTGACAAATAAGCTCTTGTGTGATATCCTTTTAAATAACTTAAGGCCACTCACAACAAGTCACAATCTAACAATCACGTTCCCATACACTTGCGGTCTCAAAACTTTTAATGCATCAAACAAATCCCCACGATTCTAACTATTGAAGGGGGGGATCGGGGATTTACAAATTCCATATTGAAGTATCACATAGTATCACACTAAGCTCAATATATATGGAACATATTATTTTTCGAATGCCACTCATACTGATATTGACATAGAAAAGTAACACGACCTCAAGGTAATGTCCCTCTTAGTTCTTTATCCAAGTAGAGTTCTTCATTATCCAGTTTCCTTTACTATTTTAATCTCTATAACTTTTTAAAATTCTAAAGACATATTTACACATCATCAAATAAGCGAACTAATTTTAAATCATTTAATTTGTTAAATAGAGTCGATCATTAGGAGATTCCTGCACTCGGTGGATGGTGAAAATTAAAAATGGTATGGACACGAGAATAATGACATCCAACTTTGGTGGCCGTGAGAATAATATTTCGACACGTCCGATGATCGATACACATCAGTTGCCAGTTGCCACAACATACAACATTACAATGTAAATCTTAAAGGTGTCTTCTTGCTTCATCTCTAAGATCTTTTACGTGGCTTTTTTTTACAATTTTTTTTTTAAAGGGTTGCAACATGGGGAAGATATTTTATTTTATGTATGTGAAAACCAGACTTTGGAGGTTCATCGTTAATAGAAAATCGGAAAGGGAAAAAAACGAATAAAAAAATTACTTCATATAGATTGATAACCCATTTCACTTACGTATCTAATTAAATACTGAAGTAATTCACAATGATGAATGATGATAATGATGTACTCCCTCTGTTCCAAAACAGTTGCACCGTTTTGACTTTTCGCGGTTAACAGTTTTGAAGTTTGACTACAAATTACTCTTAAACTATAATGTTAAATTATTTAACAAAATTACATGTTGAAAATTTATGATGTAAAGTTTCATAATATAATTTTAGTAAATTTTATACCATTATAGTTTAAGAGTAATTTGTAGTCAAACTCAAAACTGTTGACCGCAAAAAGTCAAAACGGTACAACTGTTTTGGGACGGAGGGAGTACTCCGTATTACTATGTCCTTTAATAATATTACTTCATTTTAGTAACTTTTTAAAAAGAAACAGTTTAACTTCAAATTAACTAACGACAAACCGTAACTAGAAAATAAAATAAATTATTAAAAGATTTATATCATGAAACTACAACATTTAACCATTTATATATAATATAAAAATTTATTCAATATGATTTGAGACTAATTTAAAGTCAAATTAATTTTCAAAAAAGTCAATAAAATAAACCGTTAAACTTGACTAGGGATGGAGAAAGTATCGCACATCCGCATGCATGAAAATGAACAAATTCATATGACCTGGCACATTGCCATGCATGAAAATGAACAAATTCATATGACCCGGGATTTTATTTATATTTTTAACTTCAAGACTCATAAGGCTTTCCCGACTCGGATAAAAACTACAAGTTCTCATTGGTTTATTATATACTTTCAGGAGCCGTTTGCTATGTTTGATGACATTAAGGTAGATGAATTACATTGAAGATTAATTACGAAAGAAATTAACAAATTTTGGTGTTTTGAAGTAGGTAAGATTAGTAAAAATTGAAATATGGTTTAATTAACCTTTTGTATAATTTAATTCACATACATAAAAATGGAAATATTTTCTAATCTAGCTTAAAAGATTCATATCTACCCAACATTGGGAAGATTGAAACTTGGTCTTAATACTGGGTCATCAATACTTCATGTTGATGACCCTGTAATATAACTAGTAGTGAACATAAAATCACTACATATTAGTTGGTCTAATTTTCCACAAAATACTATATTAAGGGTTAGAGAATAGCTCTCACAAAAAAATCAACATTTTAATCCACTTTTATCTTATTCAATATATCCTACAAGTATAAATTGGAAGATTAAGTTTAACATTTAGACAAATTTAGACAAATAGTGTTGTTAGTTTACACTTATATGATCCAAAAATGACATATAAATGGTAGCGGAGGATAATATGGCCGTTATTATTACTAATTTAAAATCCAATTTTTCGATCCAATCCGATACTTATAATACTTACTAGAATTGGAGCACCGCGGTGAAGATGGTTGGGAAAGTTGTTAACCAGGTGAATAAACAGTTTAGCTAATAACTTGCTAATAATACGAAAGTTATCTCGATTATCTCCTAAATGACGTTTTCATAATCCGCCAAACAATAGATAGGAACATTGTATAGTACAAAATAATTTTTTGGAACCGAAAAATACTTTTATTCCATTACAATCAAGATAAAACAAGTCGATCAAACGAACCAGGCATATCAAAGAACATTAAGAGTTACAAAATAATAGCAAAATCAGTCTAGGACAGTCATCAACCTAGCACAATGAATGTGTAATTTCTTATCAACCCAACATCGGTTAATCATATCATTGATTATCTGTTCATCAAGCCGCATACTCTTAGGGTGCTGCTGAAAAAATGGCTTTACCTCTATCTATAAATAGTATAAAATTATTAAAGACGGATAAGATTATACTACATGTCTAAACAAATTATTCTCGCTATGGAATATGTAGTGCTCCGAAAACAAACTGACACAACCCTCGGAAGCCACCGTGACTTAAACTTCAAGCAGAAATAGATTTAACGAAAAAACCAAGAGCATTTCATAAAAAAATTAAATCAAGAAGGCAAAAACCATAGTACTTGTCTAACTTATTAACTTCTATTTTGGCAAGTAATTTAAGAAGTGACTGCGATATGATCAACCATACACCAAGTTGAAACCTCACAAAATCAGGAATCGGGAGAATTAGAGAAGAATTGATAGAAGAACAACATTGATTGCTCATTAACACTGGCAAGACCCTGCTCCATACCCCGGCCAGTAGCATAAACATGCAAAACTTGTCCAAAGAAAACCATGCTAATAAAGAACCACACTCTACCAAAAGCCAAGATCAAAATTAATGATTAGTGAGATCTTCAATTAACACCACACAAAGTGCTTCCAAACTTAACCAAAACAGCAATGCCATTATTTCGTTTAAACACCAAAACCTATTTTCTCAAAAATAAAACAATAAACTTAATCAATGTCTTATCCAATACCTTTAAATTTTAATATATACTTGGTTGATGTATTTGGACCAGAGCAAACGCGTCTGTTCCTATATATCCAATTACTTAATGTTACATGGTATACTAAAAGATCAATCTATGAACAGATAACTAATTTGCTTCAGGTGTCTAGTGTTACTTTAACTTTGAACTGTATGTGTAATGTGTTGAATATCAATATCCTCTTCCACATTGATATGGGTTCCTCGAGCCCCTAGAAAATCATGTACTATATGCCAAGTGCTGGAATACGATATACTATGGGAAGCATAAGTCCATATAAAATATACAGTATCATAAAGTGAATTTCTTCATCCAAATCTTATGGATAATTGAAGTTTCAAACCCCGTTATCGGCCTCGTTACATAATACATAAGATATTTGACCGCTAGCAATATCGAAGACATATTAACAGAGAAACAATTTGTTAGCTTGTTTGATCCGTGTGAAAGACTCTTGGAGCAATAAAGTAACAACATGACCGAACTTTGCGGTGTTGATCAACGAAAATCCTAGCAATTGTAAAATACCAAAATCAGAACCAAAACCAAGCAAACTTTACCACAGGTAAGGCGAGAGTTCATGGTTTCTCAACACTATACGAAGTCCATGCGACACTGGGGCGGAAGAGGCGTTGCGGCGATATCCTAACCATTGGTGTAAACACACAGCAAACAAAAGACGCACTGCATAATTGGAGAACTTGTAATGGTTTTCAAACCTGAGAGCATAATTGGAGATTAATCAAATAGAGACAGAATCAAAAATTAAATAAACATAACAAACTGAAATCAGAAGGAGAGACATACCCAGTGAATACCGATGGGTGAAGACTGAATTTGTGGGAAATCATACAGTTTGCCAGGCATGAGAAACAGAAAATTATAGATAACAAATAAGGATCTTCTTAAAAGACACATCGTTTCTTCAAACTGGTTTGTGGGAAATCATACAGTTTGCCAGGCATGAGAAACATAAAATTATACATAACAAATAAGGATCTTCTTAAAAGACACATCGTTTCTTCAAACTGGTTTGTGGGAAATCATACAGTTTGCCAGGCGTGAGAAACAGAAAATTATACATAACAAATAAGGATCTTCTTAAAAGACACATCGTTTCTTCAAACTGGACGAGTAAGTTCACGTTGTAAGTTAAGGGGTGTGGTGCAAATTGTTATCTTAAGTGACACGTAGTCAAGAGCCCTATCAGAAAAAACGAAGTGCAAATTGTCGAGTCCTTATTAAGCGTTTATTTATTAATCGGTGTGAAAGAACGGGTGCAACGAAGAGTTTTTTGGAGTGTTGCTATCTGGAAGAGTTTCTAGAGTTTTTTGGAGTGTTGAGAGAAATCAAACAAGGTGAAGAGCTCTATTTGAAGAGTCACGAGAAAATTGGACATCACCTACCACCACCACTAAAAGTTGACATTTATATATTTGTTTTAATTTAATTTAATTAATTATTATAAGACTATCATGAGATTGGCATTCGAAATGGACCCAACATCCATACCACAAATCAGATGGGGTTTTGCCTTGCTCTATGAAAAAGCCCCTTAATATATGGCCCAAACCGATATGCAGGCCATGATTCATCTGCATTGCCAATTGCCATAATGCAACCCAGCTTATTATTAGGCGGAGAAGGTTGGCAACCACAATGAGACTCTGGAAATTAATTACTGATGGTAATTTGTGTGTTTTGGCAGAAAACAAGTAAAGATATTGATCACATTTTCTTAATTGTGAATTGACTGGGATAATTATATAGAATGCTATACTTTAGAATGTTTCGGGCTTGGCAAGGAAATGTGAAAAATGGGTTGATGGAACTGTCCGTCTATGCCCACGACTCTTGAGTCCAAAGGTGAGACCAAAGCCCAAGTTCTAAGAGTCAACTATTCCCTAAGTTGCAATGCAACGTTAGAAAATGCAAAATTGCTAAATTAATTTCTGCAAGAGAGATAATTAAATGGTTTTTATAGAAACACCGCAGTGTATGCAGTGTTTTCTATGAATATGATGATATATATAAAAATATGTGTGAAGAAATAGGTCAGAATTAGGGAGCTTTCAAGTATTAAGTTGGTCAGTTATTATTATTAAGGTGTGTCCAACTTCCTACCAACTAATACTCGGTACTGTTAATATTATGGACCCGTATTATTATTCATCTCATCTCATCTCATCTCATCTCATCTCATGTGACATGTCGTCAAAGAAAGAAAAGTAAACAGTGGAACTGGCTGAGTATATATACAGGTCAGCACAGAAGACAAAAAGGTCAAAATAAAAAACAACAAATTCAAATCATGAGAAGCCGTGGAGATGACAATAACTGCCAAAATGACGGCGTCAATGGCGCCACTTCGCTCTTAACCACCACTGCCTCCTCTGATTTCACACTCTTCATCCTCCTCTCCTCCAACATTTCTTCCTCCACCTCTCTCCGCCTCTTCCCCATATCAACAGCAGACTCCCGTCGATCGCACTCCTGTTGGTGCTGAATCTCAAGCGGAAAGTTCAAAATCGCCTTGCTCCCGCGCATCTGAAACGCCGCCCTGTCGTACGCCTTCGCCGCCTCAACTGCAGAGTCAAATGTCCCCAACCACACTCTCGTCCCTCTCCGTGCCGGATCGCGTATCTCTGCCGCGAATTTCCCCCACGGCCTCTGCCTCACGCCCCTGTAGTGCCGCTCCTGCTGCTTGTATCCTCCCTTCTCTACCGACTCTATCAACTCGAAACTCTTCCGTTTCGGAACATCAATTTTGAGCGCCGGTTTCCGATTTCTAGGCGCCTTCGGCGAAGTCAGGTCAATAACTTGTTGCGACTGATTTGAGCTGGAAAAATCCGTAAAATCGTTTCGACTAGCAAAAAAGTCCGAAATCGAAATCGGGGAATCGCACGAGTAGTGGTTAACCGAGTCCATAGTGTTCGAGCTGGAAATTTCGGCGGTGGAGTTGCTGGCGGAGTAGGAGTAGGAGTAGTGTTGTGCCGGGGAGAATTCTCCGAGGAGATGGAGCCTGATTTGTTCAATTGCAGAAGCTTCAGCTGGATTGGACATGAAATCGAACATTTTGAAATTTTGTACTAGTAAGATTTGATTTGAAAATGAAAATGAAATGCAATGGGAGAGATATAGTCGTTTGAGTGAGTGTGGATATTAAAGAGAGATGAAACGTGATGGGGATATATATAGTTAGAAAATTTGGTCAAATTTGTATTATTGATGTGATGGTGAGTTGAGTGAGTCCCCTTCCCTCCCTCGCTCCGCTTTGGTGTGTGTGCCCTTAGATGCAATGACTTTCAACGGTCAACCAAATCCATTCCATTTTTTAAATAGTGTAGTATTATTCTGTTCCATCTAAATTCAAGCTGATTTTGTCTGTGTCATACTAAGTACCAGAAGGGGTCGTGTGAGTGATATTATACTGTTGATGATTACTAATAATAGTATACTACTTCTACCATTTGAGTGAGTCCATTCCTAACTCACAGGAATCGGTCATTTTTACAGGGAAAACAATATATAGAACAAAAACATGTCTTTGGCTAACATAAATAGATCGACTTCATACCAAGTAAAAGGATGTCGTATTATATGTTAATTTACATCGACACTAGATGAAATCAAAATTTACATTGACGATGGGTGTCAATTTACAGTTGTTTTATTTTTTTAACCAGTAAAAAATAATGTAATAATTCGAGGAATGCTCGGAAAAGTGTACGAGAAAAAGTAAAAAAGTAACACAAAATCAATCAATACTTCTCATAGTAGTATAGTTTAATAAGAGGTAAGCTAGTGTATATCTTGCACCTGGACATGTTTAATATGTATATATAGACAAACTGCAGGAGTAGCAAATGTTGACCGGATTGATATATATATTCTGGGTCTGGGGATACATGCATCCATGTGATTGCAGTTATGATGAGTAACAGATTTTCCGAACTTATCAGTATAGTCACTCAACTTAATTTAGCTAGGTTGAAGTCATCCTACGTACCTTGACGGACTTGTACAAATTAAGAACTGATGAGGCGTGCATGCATGCTTTCTTGAGAACTCAAGTGATGCTGATAATCTCAATGACATCCATCTGTCCACTGTCCTCCCGTGAGTTGACTAAGTTTGAATATCATCAATTTCCAGTGATGACCAGTGTAGTGTAAGTGTATCCCAGAGAATAGATATGCATGTTCACATAAAACTCATACTAGCTATTACGATTTAAAAAAACTCGGATCGATGAAACTGAAATTGAAAGTATTGAAATTGATCAATACATATAAAAAATAACGAATATGTCACGCACCATATTTATATATTTGAGATTTTGAGAAAATTGAAATTTTATGACCAATAACTATTCCAAGATTTCTAAAGTGGGTAGAAATTAATTAATGTGGCATTTTTACATGACAATGCAAACATCTAATATGACTTATAATCAAAATACATGCATGAGTAAAATGCAATTTAATGAAATTACAATATATACTTTCTCCATCCTAGTGTATTTTTTTGTTGTGGTAATTAAAAGAAAAAACTATATACCCTCAAATATTATCCCACTCCAAAAAATAGAAAAGCTTACATCTGGTGGGTTATCCTTCAAACATACAGCACGTACCATTTCTTTCTCCATTGCCAAGCTTGCAGTCCTATTACATATTCGTTTGATCTTATATTGAAATAAATAAATGAAAATAGAAAAGGATTTAAGAAACATAAATAAAAGAACAATACTTAAAAATCGAATGTCAATAAGACATGATAGACATATACATACTCTATATACTAAACTAAAATTAAACTTGTAAAACAATCTGATAAAATGTAAATTGAGAAAATTGCACTTGTGATCCTTATGTCTTGGTACTCTGCGATTTTGGTCCTATATATTGATATACGGTCCTCTAATCCAATAAGTAGGTGAATTAAGGCGATTTTGGTCCTCCCGTCCTGCTGGTGCATGATGTGACGAATTGAGGTGTGGCGAACTTGAAACGAACTGAAAGCGTGCGAATTGTGCAGAATTGGGGGAAAATTCCCTCCCAAATTTAAATTCACCAATAATTATAACAAGAACTCCAACCCTAGCTCACATACTCGATAATTCCTCATTCAAAAATCATTCTCCATATCTAAATATACAAAACAAACAAAACATTTCCTCAAAAGACTCATGTGCTTACAGTTTGATAGATTTGAACAAATTAGAGAGAATTTTACCTGTAAATACACACTTGTGGAGAATCCGATGTTACCTGCTTATTCTCCTTCCTCTCTTCCCTCTCAACCACTTTTTTGCTAGCAGGTTCGATTTCTTTCAGAAGATCATTCGCGATTCGCCCATAGCAAAAACATAGCAGGTTCGATTTAGGCCTTGTAAACAGGAGATTATTAATTAAGCTTTGTTTTACAGAGCTTAAAGAGCTTTGTTTTACAGAGCTTGAAACATAGCACTGTGCACGTGTGTTTCTGTGTATTTAGATCCGTATTTGATGAGCTGGGAGGCATTTTATACTCTATACGAGCCTTTGGACGCCAAGCCACCGCTCTATACATGGAAAGAGGACTGAATTCGTTCTAATTCGGACCAAAACCGAAGAGGACTAAAAGTGCAATTTCCCCATGTAAATCACTAAATCTAATGCTTTTAATTATTTCAAGCATTCTTTTTCCCTTTTTTTTTTTTTGGTGGTGTGAAAATTGTTGCTTTCTTGTTGGGCCTGTTAGCTCGAGAGCTCGAACAGGTACTCCAAAGTCCAAATCCAAAAATTTCACTTAAATTAATTGGAAGTTAAACTAATTAAACCGGCTCACATAGTCCGGTTTTCATTTTATTCTTATACTAGAACAAGTCTCAAACCCAAACCATTCAGAACTGGGCTGGCTAGCTAGTCTGCTTTCTGTAGGCCCAAAAACATGAGCAGGTACAGAGAAAATTGAAAAACAAAGATCAAATTGAACTTGAAAATTCTAATGTAAGCATGTTCAATTCAATTTCCCCTCCATAACATACATAGAAACGTACGTGTCAATTCTTAAAAGCTTCGTGTCAAACAGTAGCTCTACAATGTCACAGATTTCCAACACGTCACCCTTGCATGCCCAATTCACTTGTTTCCACCGCCAAAATACACTTAGCTTACTCTTCTACTTATATCACACTTGTAAACTTCACTTCTCATTACAATCATATCATAAAAAAAAATCTACGTTGATTCTCATCGCCACCACTCGATCCATCAAATAAGCACTTGATCAAACAATGGCAACGCACAACACCACCCATATGACCGGCCGCGACCAACCCGGCCAATACGGCCAACACTACGGTCAGCACTACGGCCACACCAGGAACCAGCCCGTCTCCCACCAGATCGCCAAGGCCACCACCGCTGTAACCCTCGGCGGCTCACTCATGGTCCTCTCCGGCCTCACCCTCGCCGCCACCGTGATCGGCCTCGTCCTTGCCACCCCGTTGCTCGTCATTTTCAGCCCGGTTCTTGTCCCGGCTGCGATCACTATGTTCCTGATCATGGCAGGTTTTGTCACCTCTGCAGGGTTCGGTGCGACGGCTAGCTTCGTGTTCTATTGGATGTACAGGTATGCGACAGGGAAGCACCCGATTGGAGCGGACCAGCTGGACAGGGCAAGGGAGAAGATCACGCATGCGGCTTATGATGTGAAGGATAAGGCCGAGCAGCAGTTCGGGCAGACAGGGCAGCAGCATTATGGACAGCACCACCATGGAACTACCGGCGGCGGGTATGGTGGAGGACATTAATTGTGTCAGTGAGATTGGAGTTGGATTTGGTGCAATCGGAGAGCTTTTTATAATAAACCGCGTGTGTACATTGAGGTCGTTAATTAATGTCGTTCAGTTGTTATTATCCAGCCGTATGATGTTTTGTTGTTGCGTAATGTAGTTTTGGTTGTGTTTAATTAACGATCGATCTCTGTATCATGTTTGGAGTCTTGTCTGTTCGTTGTTGTTACTGCGCAGATTAATGTTGTTAAATTTGTGTATCCTTTTCCTTGCCTGTGTTGTCCAGTACTTCCAGTTTAATTTCCTTTCAATATAATGTAGACTTTTCTAATTCTAAAAAATGCTGGCATGCATATCTGAAAATTCATGTGCACACTTAGGCTCTCTTCTTTTCCATCTTTTATTTTATTTTTGTCTGAAAATCAATCACTTAAGTTCAGTTGTTCTGATCACTTAAGATCACTTAAGTTCAGTTGTTCTGATCATTAAGTTCAGTTCATCAGATGCATTAAGTTCAGTTCAGATTTAGATTTGTCTAAATAGTATTTTATACTAACTATACTTATCTGTTTATTTATTGTTTATACTAACTATACTTACCTGTTTATTTATTGTTTACGTTATTCTCCTTCACTGTTTGCTGTTTTTTGACTTATTTATTGTTTACGTTATTCTCCTTCATTGTTTGCTGTTTTTTGACTTCTCATCTTACAGTAATTTAAAGTAAATACAATAATTAGAGGCGAATTACTTACTCCTTCCGTCCCAAATCAGCCATTTGCACAAAAAATAAGAATAAAAGTTAGTTAAATATTGAGTTATAAAAAATGTGTGGATGTAATATAAAATTAATATAACCTGAACCAGGGGCGAACGCATGAATTTTAAATAGGGGGAGCAAAACTATTTGAAGTAAAAGACTACACTATCCGCTTTAAATACGACGTATTTTTAAATTCTAGTTTTTTTTTAAAAATAAACACTTTAATATAATTTAGAATTATTAAGAAAATTATCACAAAAAAAATGTTAGACATAAATAAAAAGGAACACATATATGTTTATTACGAAAACAGTAAAAATAGACATAATTAACTTAGATTAATATTGAAAGGATTTTATTAACAAAACAAAATAAATAAATTTAGCTGGGGCAAAATTCTTTGAAGTAAAAGACTAAACTATCCGCTTTAAATACGATGTATTTTTAAAATCTAATTTTATTAAAAAACACTTTAATATAATTTAGAATTATAAAAAAAAATTATCATCAAAACAATGTTAGACAAATAAAAAGGAACACATATATGATCATCATGAAAACAGTAAAAATAGACATAATTAACTTAGATTAATATTGGGAATATGATCATCATGAAAACAGTAAAAATAGACATAATTAACTTAGATTAATATTGGGAAGGATTTTATTAACAAACTTAGATTAATATTGGGAAGGATTTTATTAACAAAATAAAATAAATAAATAAAAAAGAAAGATGGGTGGAGGCCATAGGATTCGAACACTTGACCATGACCAGGAGAAGGACTTTGAGCGAGCGACCAGGAGAAGGACTTTGAGCGAGCTCTGTTAACCACTTGCGCTGCAGCAGAAAAAGTATTCTTTTTACATGCACAAAATATATATTAGATGTTTTTATTTTGTTACTAGGGGTATAATAGATAATTCAAGTCAAAAATCGAGGGGCAGCAAATGCTGCCCCTTGCGCCAACGTGGGCCCGCCCCTGACCTGGACATGACAAAGAAATGAAATGTTGCAAATTTAACGGGCGTTCAAAATGGTAAAATGGTGCAACTGTTTTGGGACCAGAACATAGCCCAGAACAGAGGGAGTATATAGTTTGTAATTCGTTCCGAAAATTTGAGGGATTTAAACTTTAAAATATCTTAATTAAATACTACCTATAAAAATTTTAAAAAAAATACTACTAAATATTACAAATGTTTTTGTAAGAAAATGTACTTTTATAATATGGCTGTTAACATTATTTTTTTATAATTATTATGGTTAATTAGATATTAAATCGAAAATTAAAATAGTTCATAAAATAAATTGGGATTTTAAAAAGTTCACGCATGTTACCGTTATCCCAAATGTCATTTGGTCTAATTTTGATAGAATCTCAAATTTAATAATGATAAAAGTTTGTAGGCAATATTGTTTCGAGGGGGAGAGATTGCTATATACAAGTTACAAATTGGAATATATTCTACATTGCATCCTTACTTAGTTTTAAGGCTCTACTTAGTTTTAAGGCTCTGTTTAGAAAAATTAGCTATAAGTTAAGCTGACTGATAAGTTAGTTGATAAGCTAGGTGATTATAGTATACATGTTTAGTTTAGCAAATGAGTTAATAAGCTAGCTGATTTTGATTTACGTATTTAGCGAATGAGCTTATAAGCTAATTGATAAAATGACATAAAAGGGCATTCAAATTATATTGTTATATTCTTCATTTATTTTTCATATTTAATAATAATATTCATAATAAATATAATAATAAACTTTTTTAACAAAAATAGTAATATTTTTATGTTTAAACTATTAATTAAATAATTATGTTTCAAGTTATGAACAATGTATATGTATATGACACCAAATATTGTTTATGATTCAAAAATAGGCTAAAGTGGGTCATAGTGTGTTATTCTTTATTACTGTTATCAGTTTTATTTTTAATAAAAAAATAAAAAATAATGGATTAATAGTTTAGGCATAAATATATTATTATTATGTTAAAATAATATTATTATTATTATTATTATTATTACTAGGGGTATAATTGAAATATGAAAGATGATAAGCTAGCTTATTAAAAAAAATAAGCTAATTTTATTAGTTTAAGAAATAAGCTAGCTTATAAGCTAGCTGATAATCTCTAGAAGCTTATAGCTCGCGTTCACGTAACAGACTTATTTTTCCTGACAATAAGTCTGTTACCTGAATGCGAGCTTATAAACTTCTGAGCTCCAGAAGCTTATAAGCTAGCCGACAAGTTAACGCTAAACAGAGCCTAAAAAAAGTAATTGTAGAAATTGTGTAAAATGAGCTCCTAATTCAAATTTGACATTAATTTTTAATAAATGACAAAAAATCAATAAAATTTATGGACCCATGTGACATTACATAAAAATAAAACAGAAAAAATTAAAAAAATATCGTTCATGGTAAGTTTTCTTCCCTAAATTCCCATTATGTTTTCAATTCAGTGTATGAACTATTGTGCTACATTTTGCTGAGTTAAAGTTGCTTGATCATTAAATTGTCTTAATGTTACTTTGTGATGATTTGGGTTTTTCATTTTTTCCCTGTATATGTTTTTTGGACTTTTAAAAGAATAAAAAAATTAGAAAATCTGACGTAATAATGACATCATCAACTAATTTTTTATTTGTTTTTTCTGTTTTATTTTTAAAAAATAAAATTAATAATTATGACGTCATCAGCTGATGTGGCCACGTTCACTAGTTGACTCCGTCGCCACATCAGCATTCAAAGTCAACAATTGTGAAAAAAAATCAAATTTGCCAAACAAATCAAACTTTGGAACTAAATTTGCCGACAAGACCAAACATGGGACGACATATGTCAGGCTCTCAAACTTTGGGACCAAATATGACTTTTTCCCGTTATATATTGTTTTAAAGACAAAGGTAATCCCTTTGAGGTTTTTATTGCATAAAGATATGTTGTGTTCAGTCACAAGACTCATAACCAGTATTTGCGGTAGTGACACCAGATTTTTAACCTTCAAGTTCAACCATATGATGGATTGCATACTACACAAGTGATGATTGTGATCAGCACATGTGATCAGCACAGTGAACAGACTACAATTTGCAAATGCATGCTAACAAAGAAAAAGGGCATTACACTTGAAATAGGACTCTGATTGAGCCACTCCGACAATATCAGGTTCGAACCTACATTATTACCTAACACGCGCAACATAACAGATAACTTGAATGTCCTCTAAAATATGACAAGGAGAAATGGAAAACCACTAGTCCTAAAGAAGAAACCCTAAATATCCACAAATTAGGAACACAGGTACACGAGCACTCTCACTTGGGCTCCTCTGCATCACCATGTGCAACGCCACTATTACCGTGACCATCAGAACCTGCACCAGGCTTCTCTTGTTTATTTCCGCTATGTATATCACTTAAGCCTGGGTTTGAAGTAGGCATGCTGATGGGGCCCGGTCCAATGTTAGCGTCATTTTGTGGGGGTTGGATGCTGTTGGTAGGACCAACAGGTCTCATGGGCATTTGCGCTAGGTTGACTTGAGAGTGCATTTGTTGGGCTAGATGTTGCTGCTGCGGATCTTGTACAGGAAGTGGACTACTGAACGGTGCCCTTTGGGTGAACATGCCCGGCTGCTGGGCCATAGCTGCTGCTTGAGGATGTTGCATGAATAAAGCTCCTTGTTGTTGCATTGCAGGATGATGAGGCATCTGCATTTTTTAGATAAGTGAAGAACCATAACTAACAATGACTCCGGATTAATTTACAATAACTCGTGTACCTGGGGAGTCATTGTTGGTGTCTGCTGTTGTTGACCATCTGCTATTGCAGCCAAGTACATCAAATTCTTTTGAAGTTGAGCCTGGTATCTAACAATCACAAATGAAATGAGTCGAGTAAGGATTAGGTAGTCTACATAAATTCACATAATTACACCTTTCCTATATGTAGGCAACTCCAGCACAGCAGACTTTTCAAGCACAAGTTTGCACCACCACAAACAAGTTACATTCAAACAAGACTGTTATCCTGATCATTCGTCTGGTCTACATAGTTTAAAACCGATTCTCAATTAGCAAATTAATCATCATGATCAAGGATGGACACTCGAACTTAACTTGTCTCCAGTTACGCTAAATAAAAGCCACATTCTCTGACCTTGAGCATATCGAAATATGAGTAAATTTAACCAGTGACTTCATTTATCTGAACATATCAAAGAACTAAGTTGTAGAACCCCTTACCAAGCCATTCCCAAGAATGATGCAGGGATACAAAATAGCCCGAAATTTACAAGTTCGTCATAATTGGATTTTATTTTATTTTTATAACATACTTACCATTTTTTTATACAACAATAATTGACATCATATGGACTACTCATAACGATCTTTCTTGTAAATTCGAACTGCAAACCATAATTAGGTCAATTGATAAAAAGTCAACACATGTCACTGAAATGCACCCAAGCTTACAGCAATACAACCACAGAAAGAAAAACAGACGTATGGAGGGAGGGAGAAATCACACTTACTGCGCACATTCAGCAAGTTTGCCGAGATTTTGATTATCCAAAATAGCCAATATCAGCTTCTTGTTCTCATCAAGATACTGCACCAAGATCATTGTTATAGCTTATAGCCTTAGACAGCACAATATAGATAATAAATAGCAAAACTGATAAAGAAGCTGGCCACTGGAAAAGGATTTTATGGTTTCTTGCAAATTGTAGTTGTATGCAGGGGCTAAGAACCCATCAAGCCATCTAACTGGGTCCCAGTTGGGGGTGTTTATTTTGCTTGAAAGATATATACTCGTACTATATTTTGCAAATATGGCCTCCAATGTAGAAAAAACAATGGTTTTCCCCTTCTTGCAAGTTTGCAGCCTAAAAGTATTTACTTCAGATTCTCCATTATGGGAATCTAGAATTGAGTTCATCCGATGTCGATGGGGAAGATGATCCTGGTCCCCTGGATAACGTATATATACAAGGTTCTATACGAATTCATTTCATGCAAGTACCTTCTTCTATAATTATTGTTATATTTCACATCTGCTTCACTTTTTTAGTTTTTTCTTTCACTTGTTAACATGAAACATAGCACAAAGGAACAACAATCTTAATCCGCTTTGTTTCTTAATTTTAACAAACCGTTGGACAGATACAGATGAAAATAGAATATAGAAAACATTATATATTTGTTTCTTCTGTTTGCAATTTACAAATTTGGTACTTGTTTTAATAACTTACACGAGCCATTTGGTGTCAATTGAAAGAATTTACCAATATAATATCGAAGTGAGATAATAATTAATGCGTGGAAATTGCTAGTCCATACCGGACTTTTGGCGCTATTTGTATACGTCATCCAGTATGCTTGGGTTTGGCTATATCAGAGACCTAGACATGTTAACTGGATTCTGCCCCTACCAATCAAATTCTGAGCTTGGCACGACAAACAACTCAAGTAGTAGGGAATTCTCGTGTGCAAGGCATTGAAAAGAAAGTTGAAATAGGGAGATATCATGGGAATATATATATATTATCCGTTCATCCTAATACATGTGATGAGAAATACAGGAAAGAAAAGGCTCAGAAACTGATAACAATAGACTCCCAGAGGACGATGTAATGCAGAATATGAGGGTATAAGTTATAACCACAACTATTCCTGTTGAGAATGGCATTGAATTAATGGAGTATCAACTACGTACTGCACTAAGGATAGTTAAAGATCGGGTTAACAAACAGTTGAACTTAGCATCAAAAGAACCTGAAGATTAGGATGAGTGTAGAGAGTCTAAAATAAGAGTCTGCCGTATAACCATCATCGTAGAAATGAAGCTTAGACTTAACCGGACAACTATATTTGGAAACCCAATTGATGAATGATGATTCTTCTTGTATAAACAACAAAGTGATTCTAAATTTGTAACAAACATCAAATTTGAAGGAACTAGCTAAGCTTATACGAAATGAACTTGTTTTAATACTTACATATATATATTTGTTTCTCTTCATTTTTGTTTTGAGGTTGAAGCCTAATTATCCAGCACCCAACCAATAAACCAATACGTAACTCATTATAAATCAATTTGAAGAGAAGAGCAGAACAGGGAATATAAATTGGTACCTTCTGAATCTGGTCGGTGGTAATATTAGCAGCAGGAAAAGATGGCATGACCCGGAACATTGGTGGTGCCCCTTGTTGCTGCTGCTGCTGTTGCATTTTCACTGCTGCTGCTTTATCACAATTACTAGAGATTAATAAATAAATAAACAAATGTATATGATTTTGTTAAAGAAGATGATTTTGTAAAACAAATAACCCTAAAGCGAACAATCAAATCGAATCGAAGGGCTAAAATTTCAATGTTTACACGGAAGGAAGAGAAAAGAAAAGGCGAAAAATGGGAGAGTTTGAGTTACCTTACCTGATGAAATATCAAGTGTATTGGAGTTGGTGAGAGAGTGCTGGTGGTTCTGATGTTTGTCGTTACAGAGAAGAAGAACGGTGGTGGTGAGAGAGAAAGTTCCAGAAATCAAAGAAACAACTGGGATTTTATTTTCTTCTTGTTTTACTTTGGTTTTATTTAACTAGCTAGTAGCAGGCAGCTGTAATAAAGGCAAAATATATGTTGACTTAGATGAAAAGCACTGAACTGGAGTCAATAATAAATGCACACTCTATGTGCGAAAAAAGGAAATGATTTTGGAGAGATTTAACAAATCGGGTTATTGTGTAGCACTTTTATCTTAAAAGATAATGATGAGTATTAACATAAAAGATGAGGTTTTGAAGGTTCAGAATTTCACTCTCCAAAGGTTAAGGTTTCAAGAGGTTTAGATTTAGAAGTTCATGTTTGTTTTGGTACCGGTGGTTTGGGTGTTGCTCTTGTTTTCGTTTCGAACATTTTTTATGCTCCTTTTGTTTTACGTTTAATAAGAAGAAAAATTTGGTTGTTTCAAAAGAAATATTTATATGTTATATTTACTTATTGGCTAAAACTAGTGCAATATTTGTTACGGGTGAACATAAAACCCACCCTCGTCATCCACCCGCGCATCTTGTAACTCAACCCACGGTTTGAGGAGATAACACACCCGCTGCAGTTTTCTAACTAAACTCACCCGGTGGGGTCGGTTAACTTTTTGTTAAAAAAAAACCGTCTACACCCGCTCGCCTTCACCTCTAGTATTTGTTGTAATAATCATGTTAACGGTGATATAAAATTGCGTTGATATCATTTTTCCTCGTCAATGGCATTTCCTATCCTAGCCCAGTCTATTTCTTTGTAGCGACGGAATCTTGATCGCGTAATATGATCGATTTAACATGTTCTAGACGATTTCCTAATGAAAGTGTAGATACTTCACACATAATTAGTTGAAAGTCTTAGTTTATTTATAATGCACAATCCATTATGAGAGTCAACGATTACACGTGTAAATATTTTTTTTAAACACATGCCCGATTAAAGATGATATGTAATATGGTTGTTTTTAATATTAAAGCTTTTAGTGTAAATTAGAAAAACATGCATAGTACTGGCTGCACCATTTTCAATAATGGCCACTCACTAACTATTGCAACTCACAAGTCTCAGGTGATTTTCCACTTAATATAGCCATTGCTAAGATTAGAATAGTGTTCTTATATTGTGAGCAACAGAGTGTTACAGCTTACAAGTGTCCTATTCAATTCACTTTATAAAGGAAGTTTTTTTAAGTAAATTTAGAAGTGGGATCCTTTTTAACAGTAGGCAAAACCAGAAACACACGGTTTTAGTGACCTTTATAAGTTCCACTAATTAGTGGCCATTGTAAAGTAAAAGGACAGCCAGTAAATGTTATGCAGAAATCACAGCTACTGAGAGTAATTCACACCACAGAAAGAATCAGAGCCCATTTATTCTTGTTAACTACTGACGATAGCCACTTCTCTATGTATAAAATCATCCAGACTATGACACGAAAAAAAGAGCACTGCCACCAGAAATCGTTACCTAGACCAGGTGATTGAGAACAAGGAGAGATGTACGCTACAGCTATAGTTTGAAGTTTGAACATAATAAGCATCAATTATAGTCAGAAAACAGAAAAGCCATTACAAGTTTAAACACTCCAACCCTTTTCCAACAAGACATGAAGTACTAGGTGATGTGAGAAGGAATGTCATAATCTATATGAACTCAAAGGGCATCTATAAGCTCAGACTTTCTTCGAAATAGCCATCACGTTGAAGTTGTTGGACCCTGGGTTCTTATCCATGAACTTCTGAATTACTTTGGCAGCGTCCTGATTATGTTCAACACTTCAAACGCTTAGCTAGGAGTAAATGAACACTCATTTTCAAGTAATAAAGAAGTAAATAGAAATTTCCATAACTGGGAACAGAGTTCTGTCTCTTCACTAGGGAGGGGAAAGAACATGAACAAACTAAAGAAATGAGAAATAAAGACATTCGACTTTACTGATAAAATTTCGTAAGAAAATATATCACCTTCAATAGCGTGCTAGGAGATGATGAACCATGTGATACAGGCCCAGCCCTTCTCCCATCAAGCTCATACAGTTGCCCTGTGAATGTAGTTCAGGGATAGTGAGTATCTTGCTCTGTAGATTTGCACTTCAAAAAGTTAAATGTGAAAGAACATAATTACCATCTATGCATGCGAAGCAGATGAAATGCGTGTCTACATTATCTGATGCCTGTCCATGAAAACATATTAAATCCAATAATTAATCAACAAATAAATAAAACACCAGACAAATTCCAATTGAATTATAAAAACATAATATGAGAAGAGAAGGGCCCTAGGAAGCAACGCCTACTGTTTATTAGAATATTAGCTCAGAAGGAAAGTTCCAAGTCAAACATAGGATGGGATGACATCTGATCCTATTGACTATTGAGTGGGTATTAGTGCCAGACTTTCTTTGTTTTTTTTCATATTTACATTCTTGCAACTTAAGTACTTAACATTGGGTTCCTAGCAATATGGAAACTTAGAACTTTTTAACTTCCTACTTAAACTGAGAGATCCTATTTCATCGTTGTTTCAAGTACTGTATCGAGTTAGTGAAGAGTAGAAACAAAAGCTCAGTTGGGAACAATGAAAAGGAAAAAGAAAAGGTCAGTGATCTTTCAAATTTTCTATCTGACCTCTGTCTCACCAGCAGTTGCTGCAACTGAATGAGCAACTTCCATCTCTCTATCATTTTCAAGGAATGCTGCCCTCTGCAAAATAGATTTTTCATGCAATTGTTAGATCAGCACTATACGATCTGTCCTTAAATTGCACAAGAAAACCAGAAGACGTCTTGCCTCATTGGGGTCCATTTTCGCAGTGGATTTGTAGAAGTTGTCCAAGTAAGACCCCTCAACTAAGAATACAAAGAAAATATACATTATAAATACATGTAAAACGCAGTACACATACACAGACTAACTTTCCCTCTGCTCAGACTTCAGATGCATGCGGGAAACCTAACTACTTCTGTAACACAAAATGCTCATCACCCAGCAAACTGGTTGCAATTTAGTTTGAGAACACAGAACTGAACAGTTACAGGAAAGTGATAAAACGGAAGCTAAGAGCTCACCAAGATTGATCTTAGAAGTGATATTTCCAACAGCATGAAGAAGCCCGATTGTCCCACAGGCATTTCCCACAGTTTGCTTCATAAAATAAACTCCGCCACTGGGTTCCTGCAGTTACAGTATCATGAATCATAACAATCATAAATGCGATCACATATTTAAGCACAAGCAACAAACCAGAACAGAAAAACAATTCTAGAAGAAGTTGTATGCATCTAAAGCCAAGCAAAGGAAAACTTATTTCCAATCAATAGTCTAACCAAAAAATTAGGAGTATGCGCAGAAAATTAAATTCCAGGGAGCAACATAAACTCCAATCTTTTTTTTTTTTTAATATTCTATTTAACAGAACCATACAGGTACCACAATACATGTTTGTGCCTTGAGAAAGTAAACATCAATTGTCAACAACAATACTAGTTCCTCAACAAAAGCAAACATTACATATCACCTACAAATTCCACAGTGAATTTGACCCAGACTACTAGTGTGGCACACGCAAGTGATGTCAAATTCCAGAAGCAGCGGTTGCATCACTAATGACAAAATATCATTAAACATACTCCAAATCTCGTCACTGGTTTTGTAACTTGTAAGCTTGGCGAAACCTTGAGCATATATTTCATACATATTGTTCTCTCTGCAAATTTTCCGATCTAAATACGTGCAATGCACAAGAATAGCTATTTACATCTTCTCTATGCAACAAAATAAACAGGATAACACCAAATGTAAATAAAACAAAGCATTATATGACTCCACACATAAATAATTAAATATTAAAATGTTGATGTGATACATGAAAGTTCCTGTAGAAAAGATAAATGGTAAATTAGCACCATTGCCTCAAGGCAGCCACATCAGTTGATTAATCTGCACATCTTGTTCTCTATCAGAACATAATTCATCATGCAGAGCCATTTTCCACTTTTAATAGAATTGGAGATCAGAGGCAATAGAATCCATGTACAAAAAAAGTGATATTATACGCCTTATTCACAACTTTGGGTCACTTCAAGAGAAAGGACACAAAATCAATGTGCATATAACACAAGAGGAATTAAATTAGATCATAAATTGTCAAGCAGTTCACATAATTTATGCTAGTTAGAGTCCATAGAAAATGTTTCGATAGTAGCAATATGCACATGCGTGACGAAACTTGGCAAGACTATAAAGAAAACAAGGGAACCATTGGAAGCAGTAAATGATAAGAATGAAAAGGTAGTCCACAGAAAAAGCCCAAAAATGTATAAGGATAACGAAGTAACTCATTACTAACCTTCAGAGCACTGTCTAGCTGAACTCTTTCCTCTTCGCTCTGTGAAAGAACAAGTTCCTCATAAACTCACATCATAAACGTAAAATAATGTAAGTAACCAATTAGCTTGCGTTCGAATAATACTTGTACTTCAAATAAGTTTCAACCTAAAGTGTGATATATAAACTTGCAATACACCTTCCATAACACTAACTATTAAATAGTTGAATTTGATTAATTAATCCATGGTGATTTAACTTTGGATTTCAAAATAAACATAAGCTTATCGTATTGAGTCTACTGCGAAGGACTAATATTTAAGTATTTACAGACCACTTTCCTAAGTTCCAAAACTGAAAGACATCTAAACTTTCATGCTACAAATTGTTCCACTACCGTAACATTAAGCCTACGGCTTACAACAAACAACAATACCTCGGCTGTCAATGGGTAGAGGAACAACACAGCGAGTACCGGTTTGGGGACCATTTCCAAGAGCTCGTCATCGAGTCCATAAACATCAAAACACTCAGCCTCATCAGGTGCAACGCCAAGTCCCCAGAGAAACTGAAATCACAAAACATAAATTCTTATCAAATTAAGTGCAATTTCACATCACTATGTCCCAAATTAACAATTCCTTGCATGTTACTCAATCTTTTCATATATAGAAATCCAAAACAAAACAAGTTTTATTTCGAAACACGAGACATGTTACACTGTTTCAAGTACTACATGAATTCGTTCAATTACTATTTACTACTACTTCAAAACCTCGATATGATCGACAGATGAAATTACTCAACTAATTCACGCAATAGAAGTAAATGAAATTGATAGTGATACACGAAAATAAAGTAATAATAGTACTGAAGATGGACGGACCTGATTCATGACATCAGGGTTAGCTTCGAGAGGAAGCCATCTCTTAGCAGAAGCGCTTTCAGCCATTTTCTTCCTGCTTCTTTCTCAGGTGTTTTCTCTTTCTAGGTTTTCAAAGAATATTTCTCACCTGGGTCTAACTTAAATGATGTTCATGACAGTGGGCTTCAAATAAATAACTTCTGTGCTCGAGTCAATTGCACATAAGCCTTCCTATTTTCAGCATTGCCGTTCTGACCCCTTTTATTTTTCTTTTTCTTTTTTAATAATTACTTACTCCTACTTTCAAAATTTTATATTAATTATTATAATCTAAATAACTTCCTAGTCTCTATGTTTCACTGTAATTTACCCGCTTTGACTTTTTTCGGTTAACAGTTTTTAACTTTGACTTCCGATTACTCTTAAACTATAATGATAAAGTATTTAGCAAAATTATATTATGAAAATATAACACCTAAATTTTCATAATATAATTTTCTTAAATATTTTATCATTACATTTTGAGAATAATTGGGAGTCAAAATTGAAAATGGTTGACCGAAAAAAGTCAAATCTGGTAACTTATAATGGGACAGAGGGAGTACAATTTAGTCAAATATTTGCTAGAGTTTAGTCATTCTATTAATATTATAGCATAAATAGAAGAATTAATATCATATTCGTACCCTCTTAGATACCCTTAACTAATAAAACGACATCTTATTTCAACAATTTAAAATTAGGACAAAATTCACTTTTTCGAGTTGACAAAACTCAAAATTTGAAATTTTATTTTGCCAACCAAAAAAGCCCTAAGTTTCTTAAGTTTTTAACAAATAAAAAGAAAAATATAAAAAATTATATTTATAGTGAAAAATTAGGGTTTAGGGTTAACCACATCTCATCAGCCGAAAATTAGTCAAGTGTCAGTTCACGATCGTACCACACGTTGAACTAGACTCATGGACTTCTAATTAATGGGCTTGATCAACTACTTTGGTGGGTTAGGCCTTAGACTTTATGGGCCGGTTGGGCCCACTATTAGACTCATGGACCCGATGGGTTGTCCAAGTGATCCGCGGAGCTTGATACGAGATTTGAACTTTTGACTAAGTTTGACAATTTACGAACCTGTGTTGGTCAGCAACATGGTTCGCAAGGTCACTCGGAAAATGTCATACTTGTATTACTTGGGTCTTCCCTTGGTCTACTTCCAGGTTAGTCGGGGGCAGGGGTGCCGACTTCTAACTAGCCTTTGTGGTTTCGGAGCAATGTTGGTCAGCATGTGGGAAGCCAACCAACTCACACATTGGGTGCTGGACAACTTCTAAGATCGTCTATGTGCGTTGTGTCCTTTTGGACTTGTGGCTGAGTTGGTCGGACCATGTAGGTGCCAACTAACTCACCTCAATTTATCGGGCATCATCTAGCTACACACGTCTTTAACCAATGTCCCAAAATTGGTAGTTTCATGTCCACTCGGCCTCGACTTTGCATATAAACTAGAGAGCGCCATAATGTTCTTATCATGATCGATTGATTAATTGGACTTTAATTTATACAATCAATCCCATTAGCGGAAATTATTTAATGTCGATTTCTTTAATGTTTGACTATAACTAGAAATTAAACGTATATGTTCTATTTATCATCTATATTTATTGTTTAAAAATTCAAGGTCGCCCGAAATGGAGATACCATTTAATATTCGGTTGGGTATATATGTTTAATTAATGGAGAGGAAAGGAACCAATCCTTTTGAATATTTAATTTTGTTATATATATAAAGCAAATTTTTTTTTAAAAAAGAGTAAAGTTAAGTTCTGAATTTTATTTTTGTTTATTAAGTGTTACTTTACTCTTCTCTCTGTATTTTTTTATCGCCTCGATCCTGCAAATCGATCGGTTTCAAGACATAGGCAATTTTACCCGATCGGCGCTCCATTTCTCTGCATTTGTCATACCTTTGTTCATCAAGAGCCGAAAGATCCATTCAATCGTAAGTTCCTCCATTTATACCCAATTAATCATTGTTGTGGATTTTTTCACGTTTTTATCCTGTCAGCAATATTGTTCAGTGGAATTCGATAGATTTCCTACCGATTTACAAAGAGAATTGATATCAGGCTGCTACCAAATTGAGTACTCAGGTATAAATCATTGTTTGCTTATGTTGAAATGAATAACATATTGGCAAATTCAGGATAGTTTCAACATTAAGATCGAGGCACCATCTATGAACATTCTTGTTATGTTACATTCTTAAGTCTCTTTGTCAATTGATGTGAATGAAATGTCATCAGATTATTTATATGTTTTTAAAGATACCACAAACTTGATTTCTCAACAATTATATCATAACTCTTTTGAATTGTTTTGCAACGAGGCCAAAGTTTATGATAGTTTCAAAGAATTGAAAAATATTATTCATGTCCATAAGATGTATCTTTCTTTTTGGAAATTCGTCCATAATAATAGAGTTAATCGTGCTTATTTTGATAAAAATAAAAAATAAATAAATGGGTGGTCAACTGGAAAGTTTTTTTATGCACATCTATAAACAATGACAAAAATGTGTGGAAAGTACATGTGTTGGCATATTGGAGTGGGGTGGGGAGGGGGGGAATCATATCACTTGGAGAGAAGTGCAGGAGTAACTGCGGTATGAGAGGGTGTGCCTCGAAAAAGGACATATGTTAGTCTATGGGCCAAATATATTTTGGAGAACAGTCCAGAAGTTGATAATTTTATTGGAGTTATTGCCTAGAGAGAGAAAAGAGGAAATGATAAAATAAAATGGGAAATATTAGAAGTAAAATGAGCTATAGTGTTACTCATGTTACAAGTTGAGCTCCAAACACAAAGCTCATTTCAATCCCACAATGAGCTTGTCAAATTGAGCTCCAAACAACCAGATAATGTTTCATTTTGAGCTTTCAAAATTAGTGTAATAGCTTTGACACATTAATTTTCTTTTCAACTTATATTATATTATGAAAATATAAGTTCAATTTCAAAATATAAATTTAAAAAATATTATTTTTTATACGATTTTGAATTAATTTAAGGCCAAATATAGTCTAGAAAAAATTAACAAATAAATGGGAAGATTTGTGCGGGACGGAGGAAGTACAAGTTTACTCGAAAATGGTCTTTAGAGTTAACTAGACAAAAAAAGAACGAAAAAAACATCAAGATTTTCATAATTCGAAAAAAAAATCTAGTTTTTCATTTGAAAAACATATGTATTTCAAGTGAATGCAATTATTTTGTTTTATTAGAAATAACAATATGAGGAGGAAATATATTAAGTTCATAAACATTTTCTTGATTTCTTGTAATTGTAGATTTTAATTAGGTGATCAAGGTCATGAGATAGTTGGGAGCTAGTTTTCCAGTGCACTTGCTTTGCTAAAGTATAATAAGTTCTTGAACTTAGAAAATTATGCGATAGATGGCAAAAGTTAGAAATACTATTGTTTAACGCAACCATAATGAGTTCTTCAACTTAAAAAATTATGCGATAGATGGCAAAAGTTAGAAATACTAGTAATATTGTTTAACGCAAGTATAATGAGTTCTTGAACTTAAACACCATGTGAAAATCTGTATGCATGTTAATTTGTTTCTTTGATATTTTTTCTCAAGATTCTTCTTGCCTGAGGAAAACTGGAAACCTTGTAAATGCAGATTTGGACCAAATCCAACATGTCAGGCAAATCAAATGCACCCAAAATGAAAAGGAACTTAAAGAGAACTTCAGGAACAGAATCTGCAGACTATGAACGGACATCGTCTAAGAGAATATTTAGGAACAGCAGAAAGGACAAACGAGCCATTGGAGGAAGCAGTTCCACAGCCATAGAAAGAGAGATACCAAATAGTCAGAGACGACATGGAAACAAAAGGGACAATGAAAATACAACAATACTCTCATGGCTGATGTATAGAAACACCATTACAGAAAACACTAGAGTGTACTTAGAGGATGGTGAGAACAAGAGAATAGAAGGGCGAATTCAGAGAGAAGGCATATTCTGTGACTGTTGCGGCAAATGTTCCAGTGTTTCAGGCTTCTATGCTGATCATGGTGGAAAGAACCTTGATAAGCCGTACGAAGAAATATTCATTCGGGAGACAGGTCAATCTCTGTTATCCTGCATGGTTGAAACTTGGAATTCTCTTGAGGAATCTGAACTCCGCAAATACAACATGATTCATTCGAGGACGATGATGCTTGTCTGATCTGCGCTGATGGAGGTGACTTGATGTGCTGTGAGGGATGTAGTTCAACTTGCCATCATGGATGTGTCGTTTGAAGGTAATTAAATTCAACTCTATTAGTATCAAATAAAAATATTTTAGTCCCAGCTGACATATATATAAGTAAGTATAACTATATGAAGTATTTGGGATGAAATTAACTTGTATTGAAATTTCTGCAGTTTGTTCCAGGAGACCCTTGGTATTGCGCATATTGTTTGTGCAAATTTTGTCAACTTTCTTCGCATGTCAGCAATTCCAGGTGCACATGTCCACTATGCGAAAAATCATGTATGTACATGTTTCCTTCAAGTTATTACATGCATATATGAACTCTAAAAGTACAGCAAGCCATATACAAAGTAGTAAAACTAAATTATAACATGTCTATTTACATATATTCAGATCATCTCGAATGTCAACAGAACAACAATGTGATTGACCTGAATGCCATTCCGCCTGGTGAATGCTGTGACCAAACCTGTGAAGAGGTAGCTTATTGATGAGAGAAGGGAAAGAGATTGGCTTATTATCACATTATTTTTGTTTATTATGAATGTAATTGTAGATTGAAAGGTTGCAATTTGTTATGAATGTGCTTGATAAG
Organism: Plantago ovata; assembly: GCA_028274465.1. NCBI lineage: Eukaryota > Viridiplantae > Streptophyta > Magnoliopsida > Lamiales > Plantaginaceae > Plantago > Plantago ovata. Next base: position 23,712,973 of record CM051455.1, on the reverse strand, counting down.
TTGAAAAATAACTTGCTTGGTAAGCGGATGGAACTCGGTGAAGGTTATTCGTGCACTCTACTACAACAGAAGGATGGTGTCGGCGCCGCTACTTACTTGAGGATTTTGCACAACTCCAAACTAGCTGTTGCTAGGAAACTCATGGAAGACTCCTTCAATCCTATAAAAGATAGGCTAACACAAATCAGTACTATTGCAAGTGTTGTGTACAGCTGCAGGTGAGAAATAATCTGTTCCTTCTAGTAGACTATATTAGCGAACAATTATGAATTGAACATGTTTTGGCTGAGATTTTTCTAACAATTTGCATTTACAGTTCGAATTATTGGCGCATCAACTATGGAAATTTCTTCACGGCTGTTCTTGAGAAAGATGAACACATCATTTCAGTAGCATCCCTCAGGTACTAACCTACTCAATAACTCACTAGAAGTCCCATAAGATCAAAGGACATGCACAGCGGTTGATCAACCTCTTCATGTGTAATTTACATTCTGTTTTCTCTTTCTAGGATTCGTGGGAAAATACTTGCTGAGATGCCTTTTATAGCAACAAGTGGGAAATACAGGTTGCAAGGAATGTGCACAAAGCTGATGGATGCAATTGAATCAGTAAGTATATATGGATGCTAGTTCAGATAATTGGATAACTAAGTTTCAGTGAATTATTTGAACATTAAATCCATTCTTCTATTCATGTAGGCTCTTCGCTCTCTGGGCGTTGAAAATCTAATAATACCTTCTGTAAAGGAAAGAATTAGCTTTTGGAAAGACAGGTATGGATTTTCAGAGCTAGACTCAGAAATGGGAAGGGAAATGAGGCGTCACAACACACTGACATTTCATGATACATCAGAAAGACTGCAGAAGAAATTAAAGTGATCTCCTTGATCATTCTAGGACATCGCAAACTCCAATAAGTGAAAGTCTCCCTCTACCTTTCATTTTTGCGTTCTCTATTTCCAGCACTACAGTGTATGAGTATACTAAGTTAAGGCTGTCCACAATATTGATGTTTATTTTCTCCAATCCTGCTGCAACTACAGCTCCGCACAGAACTGTAGACTGAAAAATGTTTCTGCATTTGTATCAGATTCTTGATGATGATTTTAATTGATTCTTTTCACCTGAATGTACCTGGTGGTGGAAAGAAATTATTTTTGCGTTTGGCCAGATTATTGACCAGACATTTGAATTGAGCAGTTAAACCCTGGACGTCACCTTTTACATGCGCTTTACTACTTACTGTCTGACAGTTTTTCATCTCTTCAAATACTTCTAGTCCTCATCAGGTAAGTTTTATGCTAATTGAAGTGTGGTGCAGGACATTGTTTAGGTTTTAGGGTTATTAATTATGCATAAATTGTGAAATTAAGAAAATCAGGTTAGGCCTCACTGGCAAGAGTGTATCAATGACAGAAAACAATTGCCTGAACAAATATTATGCATCCATCGGGGTGGCTTTTCCAGAATGATAATATTAAAATATTTCCAATCCTTCCTATTGCATCCAGAGCGAACTAAGACAGTATTGTCAATGTTACGAGGAGGGTTTTACATGAAAGTACAATGGTCCAATGGCCTTAACAAAAAAAATCAGATCGTTCTACTCGGCCTTTTACATATACGAGTCATACGACAGGGTTCATTTGGTTGCATGCACGATTTAATGAATTATCAACACATCATGAACCAGCAAACTGGAAAATGATTCCTGCATTCTGCAATAATGATAAATTTTGATTTTTCTTTTAATCTAATTCGGAATTCTGATTAGTGGGTCTACAACACATAAGTGCAATGTGCAGTTTTTCAGTTGCCCATATAGTTAGGCTTTCGCCTCTCAGCAAACGCTGCCAAGCCTTCCAACCGATCATTTGTGTGCAGTAGCTGTTCATAGCATTTCTCTTCCAGATCCAGACCCGACTTCATATCTACCTCCAGACCCCCATCAATGGCTTGTTTCGCCATGCGTATTGCTATTGGCCCCTGTAATAGGTAGGTAAAGAGATTTAGGCAAACAAGCAACAGAAAATCAGCTGTGTCATCACATACAAAGAGAGAACCAATAAACATCCATCTAAACACCCTTGCTCATAGCTCTAAGACAGTGTTCATGTTCATGAAGATTATGAACAAAAAACGAAATAATATCTTGGTTTCCAGAAGAATACACCATTCAATAATACTCCTGCATATCTTTAAGTCACTCAGCTGAGGCAAAATTTTCCTCTAAAAAAAACGAAAGAGAAAAAGTTGAGGCAAAATTTATGCCAACAAGAAATTTGTTGCCATTGAACTTTTAGTAAGGTGATTATAGTTGTACATTTTAGCAGGGTTACTAGTATCTATACATTTCTATTAGAACCTTGGACTAATCACAGCGCCCCACTAGTAGTATTATCCTATCGGTACCATAAGCGATTCTAATATAAATGAAATTCCATCATAGGTAAGCAGGAAAAAGTATTGGAGCTAAAACTGTAAAGGAGGGAAATAAAGATCAGGTAAGAGGAAACAAAGCATCTCACAGTAAGGTCAGTTACCTTCTGATTTATGTCACGTGCAATTTCAAGAGCTTTTGCACGAGCCTCGCCGGCAGGAACGCAGTAATTGGCAAGTCCTGCAATGCAATATTATTTTAGCAAGTAATGGAATCTTGCAACATCCAGGCCACAACCTGTTTTTTTATTGAGTAAAAAATCAGAAGCCTCAGTCAGCATACCTATATTAAAAGCATCTTTACCACAAATCCTTCGACCAGTAAATATAAGCTCTTTAGCAGTAGATCTTCCAACCAATCTAGGAAGTCTTTGTGTACCACCAGCCCTAGATGAAAGAAAAAAGACTCGAGTACTGGTATACTATTCAAGTGAGAGCTATAGATGAGCATTATGCAGACGTGAATATAATTGTTGTACATGGATAAAAAAAAAGTCACCTAACTGCTTATCTTAAATTCCTAAATACATACTGCATTAGTTACATTTCAATGCACCAATAGGTAAAAAATTCTCACTTATTTATGATCCCCATGCATATCAAACAGAGCAAAGGCATATGGATGCAAAAAACATGACAAACTGGATATAAAAGACTTCAGTTATTATAAAGATATGCAATAACTTAACATACAAATACGGCATTTGTCACAACATGAAGATATTTATAAGCATATGAGCCTTACCCAGGTATAATTGCAAGTCCTGTTTCTGGTAATCCTACCACTGCACCTTCTCCTGTTCCAGGCATTGCGTTCGTGCCAGTTAGAAATAGTATATAAACAGAGATTGCTATTAAAAAAATAGTATGGAGGTATTAACGTACCACATATTCGAAGATCACACGATAAGGCCATTTCCAACCCACCTCCCAATGCAGCACCTTCAATTACAGCAATTGTGGGAACTTGAAGTGCCTGAATATATATTTACTTACAAAATCAGCCTTAAGAACAAGATTAAAAAATAAATAAACAAACATATCAAAGCAAAGTGATTATAGATAGCCCAACAAAGTTCAGAGGTGCATCAAAAGACTTTGGATACTTGAATCAAGTGACATAGGAAGGGCCCTTCAGTTATCAGCAGACCTTGCTACAGAAAGGATGAGTAATCAACCTCCAAATAGGAGAATGTTGATTGCAGCGAGTGCACAAAATCTTGAACTTCAGAGGGAGTCATTGTCTTTCTTTCCTGCCATCCATCACCAGAGCAGACTCGTTATGAAGTAAACCAGAGATGACCAAAAGAAAGTGCATATCTGAAGTTCAACGAATTTCGAGAATGATATCAACATGGCAAGTAAAGTCATCAAGTGATATTGTACCTTCAGATCAGCACCAGCACAGAATACTTTGGGAACTGAACTGCATATCAGTAAAACTTTTGCCATATTATCCTTGTGAACAGATTCAAATGCATGTCGCAATCCCCTCAGCATATCCTTTCCAATAGAATTTTTTGCTTCCGGTCTATTCAACTCGACCTCACAAATTCCTGTAGGCAATTCCTAACAGTTAGTAGCGCGAACAAATTGCAGTGTAAGATTGATACCATCTCTATCAGCCACACAAAATGCAACTCGTCTACTTATTTCCTCGTAATTAATCTCACTTGATTATGCAACTCACTCACACTCACTCTACAAAATCTAGTTATGGAGCAAATTCACCAATAGGCAGATAGATGCCTAAAACCTTGATTAACCTAAGATCAAAGTTCATTTTCACAGAGTCAGCTGGTAATATCTCCTAATATTATACATAACCTACAGGCTACACAGAAGCATACCAGATTGAGCTAATCCGAACTAATGTTGTTCATAGTTTGATTACATTTTTGTTTAATTGGCCATTCAAGCAGAAAATTGAACAGAAAGCATTTTTAACCAGAAGCTGAAGTGACGAGAGAAGTTTTACCAGAATCAGATTCAGTGAGTTTGTGCAATTTGACTGAATCGGAAGCGGATTGCAGCAACAGCGTGCGAACGCTCTGAAACCTCGCCATCGGTGACATTGTTGAGCTATGAAGCTTTAAATGCTTCAATGATTTGGCCATGGAGGTTAAGGCAGCCATTTTCCTTTTCCTCTTTGATCGTATTACTGTACTCTGATGATTCCTTGTAAAAATCTCACTGGCCGGACATTATTGAGTCGGTTCGGGTTTATCCGTTTAGGTTGATTTCGGAATTCGGGTAATTCACCAACAAACAAAAAAAAAAAAATTACCCACATTTTTTACGAAATATGCACACCGCACCCTATAATGTTAACAAATCCGTTTTATGTTCTTTACTCTTTAGTGCTAACACCTCTATCTAAATGCTGGTGAAATTAAATTAAATTTTCTAGAATTCGGCTCGAAAATTAATTAGCTATTAGCTAGAGGTGTTTGTTGTACAAGTTAAAAATTAGGAAGAGTTGAAGAGTTTTGTGTAGAGTGTTGTTGATGTGGCAAGAATTTTTTATATATACGACTCCTGAAATGTATGCACTTAGATTAATGAGATTGAGAGGTATCAGAGTATCAGACTATCAGCCACAGGTGAGCAAAGTTTTTTTAATCACTGATTCACGGTAAGTGATCTTTTGTACAAGTTGTTGGTAAATGCGTGGCGTGGGAACAGTTATTTCTCTAGGTACATATAGCAAAGTGAAGCCAAACAAAATTTTCATACAAGAGTCACATCCACGGATAAACATAACTGCAAATACAAATGGATCTATATGTATAATAACCACAGTGCGCGCAGTAGTACTGAAACTGACTGAATCTTCCTTACTCATCTGCCATGGCCAATTCCAATGCGTAGTCATCTCTTTCCTGCATCGTGTAAGGAAGAACCCCCATTAGATATGTAGATGAATGGTTTCTTTTCAATCAGTTTACTTATCTTCTACTACTTCTATTGTTCAGCTTAGGATGTGAAAGCTAAAACCACAACACTACTGACTTACAATTGGTCCCCGGGCAAAATATCTTCCAAACTGAAGCCAATAAACCTGGAAAAAAAAATCAAAAATAGTAATTAGTTTCTTCGTGCTTTGCAGAAGAGAAAACGTGTAGGGAACTTATTTCATAACAATTTCAAGGTTGCAACATGGTGTGTGTGGGCAGAATTAGAGAACATAAACATGGAAGTTTGGATGGGGGCATGTTCACTTGAAAACCAGAAGTTGTGTCTGGCTGGCATACCCTGAAAATGAACGACTTTATTTACTACAATGTAGAAAGTGATAGCAGATTATTATAAGTGTGATGTGTGAGAATCGAAGAAGTCGGCTAAGAAGCCAATAATTAAGGACTTAAAGACTCGGCAATAGCCATATGTGATGCTTCTGTCGTCATATTTTCCTTCTAAAATCTTAACATTGTGGTAGGTAATCAGTGCTCAGTATCCGGAGAATATCAAAACAAGGGCCTGTTATACAACTGAAAAGAGGTACCTCATCCTCATCTTGTGTTTCAACCTCCAAATCTGATGATGGGAAGCCCACACAGAGAAGTGCATAGCCCTACACAACATAAAACATATCGAATGAGCAATAAAGGTATCAGTAGTTTTTTTGGATCTAGATACAATCAGATTACAGCTTTTGGAAAGAGAAATAATTTATATCAGAAAGCAACTCCAGCACAACTGAAAGAAACATTTGACAGTTTCCCTTCGCAACATTAACTGAGTTCCACACATTTGTCTCAGCATTTTATTGCATTGGTGATTAATAACTTCACCATGACATTTAAACTGTGAAGGCACTAATATCAAGATCACTTCTGAACTCAAACAAGCGAACTGAGTTATATACATGACCTATTGCATAACTAACCATCACAATCAGTTGCCAATAAACAGTATGAATCAGTTCTCCGGCATGGTGAATGCCTTGAATTGGGTTTGAACTTTGAACCACCATCCAAGTCATGCACTGATTCACAATCGGATAACCCAAGAATGAACAATCTTAAATCCACTGCCAAAAACGAAACCTCGTAATTCTGTGAATGACATCCTCCATAGTCCGTAGTAACGAATAATAGAAGTAAAACCCCCTAGCTTATGATGAACAAAGAATTTCATCATTTCTGTCCAGGTCTATATAGGAATTCTTTCTAACCCACCTATTAGACCATTACCATAAAACTTATTGGTAGATTGCAGACTAATTATCCAGAACAACCTGATTCTTTTCCTACCAGTTACAAAAAGCATTTACTTTTTAACCCACAAGGTCATCAGGCTGAACAGATGAAGATGAATTTCCTCTTTCAAGAATTGTGAAGAATTTAGTATAAAAAACAGTGAGATCAAATTAGCAGCTACAGTATTATACAGTTGACATGCTCAAGAATTCACATATCAGACTTGCAACTGACTGGTGTCCAATTAAGAATAGTAATCAGTAAAAGTAGATAACTATGTAAAGCAACTGCCGCATGTTAATCTTATGAGGTGATGTTTATCAATTTATATAAACATGTAATAGTATGTAGATGCAATACACCCAATGAGCGATAACACCAAGAAAAAGAGAAGGACAACCCAGTAAAATATAACTAACTCCAAGGACCAATATAGTTAGTTGAACTGCACTTTAAATATCAATAGGTGAACAAGATTCTTTCCATCAAACCCTGTAAAATAGTCTCCATTATGCATTCATGTGATACCGGAAAGTCAGAAACTATTAAGTTGGGCTTCATCGGGATAAGCAGAAATAAACCTATGGAATTACTTGATGGTATATTGCTGACTACTTACCAAGTGCCGTATTGCTTTTATTGTACAGTAACAGCGAACCTATAATTGACATGTGACAGTTGTAACATGATTCTTCAATCTAGATTTATGGTAAAACCTAGTCCTATTGATTTTTTCTCGTATATATAAGCTTAGATAATGCTCCCACTTTTGCACCACAGTGGCATGTTAGGTTAAGCACAACCGATATAACTGCTAGTCAGACTGTAAAACCTAAAGTGAAATGTGTACAGTCATCCTTTCAGAGAATAGGCCAACAAGTAAACTTAAAACCTGCCCCAGAATTTCGGGGTTTTGTAGGCAGACCGCATTCATAACAAGTAGTTGTTGGCTAATATGAAGAAATCCTTTCCGTTGCAACCTTTTACATAGTTGAATATTTATATAGCTACAGAAATCTTTAATAATTCTTGATGTATGCTAATTAGCCTTAAAAAAGCAGATAATGTACCTTAGCCTTCAATTCAGCAGATATCCCTAAAGCTTCTGGTTGTCTGAGTTCCCCAGACTTCACACGAACCGCGCAGCTGGTACAACAGCCTGAGAGATGGCACATTAGCCACGGTAAACAATTTCGTCAGGAATTTTAGCTTAAAGCACTGATAGTTTGTTAAAGCTCAACAATGTCTACAAGTTTGCCTATGAATGATATGATATCCTTTGGCAGCAAACAAATAAAACATCTGTATCAAACCAAGCATTTCACAGCCATATTTCATGAAGAGATGCATAATTGTCTACACCAACACGACTCGCAAAACAACTTAGTACACAATAGTACCAGGCTTAGTAAAGAATAGAACAGTACCGTGCCTGCATGCAAATGGTAGTCTTATATCCTGATCCTCAGCGGTGTGCAATATATATTGGTCCTACACTTAAATTTCACATTATCATATGATTAGCTTCGAAGCAATCAGATAATTAACCATTATGACCGTACACATAAATTGCAGAATTGCAATGTCAATACCTCAGGGACATAAAATTCATGGACAATGTCACGCTCACGATCATGCACAGTAACTTTGTGAGTCCGAACATGGAGTGACTGTGTACCTCCATTTACAGATTCTACAGTCCGAAGCTCCGCCTTCGTTTTAAGGCGGTTAAATGGAACACTATTGTTCTTATGGAGCAATTGATTCTTATGTAGAGCTGATTTTCGGTTAATCGAAAAGCAGGCATTACATGGAGCTTGAAGATCCATTAGGTATTTTGTTTTCCTCTTCTGCCTCTGTCATAATAACACACATTTTTCAGAACCAATTCAAAGGTATGCCCAAAATAATAATAACAATAATAATTCTGCCTGAAATGTAATTCACACTTCCCATAAGTGACCAACCATTCATAATGAATGGTCCAGATACCCATAATTTGTACAATCAAAATAGAGAAGCGCAATTCAAAATCTATCCTAATAATGGTGTTTCTCACACAGTAACTATAATCAGCAAATACAGGAAGAAGATGTGCAGAATGAATAGAATTGTCATGTACATGAGCTTAGGAAAAGCAGAACGAAATTGGTATAGAGAAAGTGGGGTAACGGGAAGATGATAAAATGAACGAAATTGAGAAAGATAGAACTCATTACCAGTTACAGCAGCTTGGAGCTCGGTGGATAAAGCACGAGAGACTCTGATGTGAGGCTTAGAAGACAACAACTTGTTTAGACTCGGTTCTCCTAATCCAAAGTCCAAACGCTGCCTTATTCTCTATTGTAATTGATTATTGATTTATTATTTATTTTATTTTATGCTTGCACAAATTCGATTTCATTAATTTTACTTCAGATTAATAAATTTGATTTAGTTAAAATTTATATTCTAGATATAGGTTCATTCAGTTTATTCAGATTATTCCAGTTTAGTTCATATTTATTAAATTCAGTTCAATTATAGATTTTCGGGCCGATGTTTAGGTTTATAATTAAATTCAATTAAAAAAAATCAGTCAGATTAAACAAAATGTGTGTAACTCGGGCTCCACTAAGCTAAGAGCATTCAATTCAGAAAACAGAATAGTCATTAATATCAGAACTTTTTTTTAACGACTCAGATTTTTAATATCGGTAATTAAACTATAATTTATGGTGAATTACATGATTTTGGGCTCAACTCGTCACGATTTTATTTGATACCAAACAACAAACTGGCCTTTTAAAAGAAGCCCATTACTTTTCCTAACCGAAAAGCCCGTGAACCGTTATTTTTTAACCTAGCTAGCCTACATGAGAACTTCGGAGGAGGAAAAAGGGAAATGAACGAAGACACCGTTTTCTTGCCGGTGGTTCAGGGATTCCCGCTAGCTTCGTCCATTGTAGAGGCAAGTAATCATAGTCCTTTTATGGATGCTGTCTCTGAATTACATGTATAATCATTTGTTCTAATGTTGTAGCCATTTGATACGTGAGCTTGTATATGCAATGAATTCTATGTGATGTGAGTTAATATCATGATCTTGTCCCTGATGAAAATGTGGTATATATGATATGTAACTGTTTAGATGAGGATGAACCGAGATGTTGCATGATATAATTTGTAGGGATTAATGTGGTATATATGATATGTAAGTTAGAATCTATAATATATGTTTATATTTTATTGTAATGTTTATAACTAGTTAAGTTTTTTAAGTTCTCATCCATTCAATTTGAATTAAAGAATCAAAATGAAATATTAAATAAAAGAATCAGTGTTGCGAACCAATCGAATTCAAAGAACATATGGATGGAATCAAGTAGCCAATTTTTACCTTTCTACATTTATATGAATGTAAGGGAACTTAAACCACCAAGTTCCAAATTACTTATCAGAATCAAGAAAGAAAGAACTTTAAAATCATTAAATTTAAATTTTAAAAGTTTCAATGACTGGTCATTACAAGTGGTATCAGGGTGGAATTATTTGGAATTTCAGAAATCAATGCAGCAAAGTGTTACTACATTGTATGAATAGTGGGAGCCACCTCTCTTAAACCCGCAAAGGGTCACCTCTAAATTTTTCACGGATGATTAGTCCATAAGAGATTGTAACCCCTTAAGACTCGAGGAGGAAGTCGACCATTTAAAGTGGATATAAGTTATGATGGTAGGCTGGTTCTCTACTTCTCTAGTAGCATGTGGCTCCGTGACGCTGTATTGCTATTAATTGTTATGAATGTTAGACTGTTAATTAGTAATTAGTTACTACAATCATAAGTCACTATTAGCATTATGGTTAGAGTTAGAGTGCGTATCAAGAGCGTGATAATTTATCTTAAATTTTATTTTATACGGGTTTCTGGTTATGATTTTTTCTGGGTTTTTTAATTAATATGAATACTTGACTGATCATGTGTCAGGTAAATTTTCGCCGGTTAAGCAAGTAAAACCTTTTAAAATGGAAGTTGTAGCATGTAATGTAACAACCAAGATTTAAAAAATCAAATTAATTTAAGAAGAATTTAAAAAACAAAAAACAAAAAATTATGAGAATCTGATATCACTACTACGCACTCCATTCACCAAGTCAACTCTTCATAAGTACCACCATGTCATTGGTGAGCCATAGATTATTATCGGCCCTGGTTTCAATTGATCACAATCTTCTCCAAAACCTTAGTTAATTAGATAACTATGTTTATTTATTCCATTATTTATTATCTGAACTGATTAATTTCATTAATTTCGATTCAATTTGTTTAGTTCTATTCTATTTAAATTTATTCAGTTCAATTCGATTATGTTCAAATTTAGTTAGTTGTATTTTATTTTACAAATAAATTTAATTCAATTTAATTTGTTATGTTCATTTATGTTTGGCAACAAGATTAAATGATAAGCGGTATGTATATACTAGAACTGATCGACACACGCTACACGTGTGCTACGTATACTGAATAGTTATTTAATGTTCACATATTTAATTTAAACGTAACCAAATGAAAATTTGCAAATAAATAATTGAGTAACTAAACTCAAGAGAAATGATGTCTTATAAACGTAAATAGTTTATATAGTCATGCGATGAATATGTTTGAATTGAATGGTATTAGACGTACGTAAAATATTCCTTCGATGAGTTAAGAACCATCTGATACATCTTTAGGCTATTGAAACATTCAACTTCGAAATCTGCAATGAAACTTCCGCATGTAAATTGGTGTTCTTCATCAATTGAATATATTGTCATGTGCATCATTATCTCTTCCCATTTTACTTCGCCGTTGCCTTTTGTTATGTCAATGTCGCAGTATGGATGATGTTCAAATTCCAAGATCTGGTATCCTCATGTTCTCTATCCTCAGAGCTAAATTGCGCTTGCATTTATTTATTTTGTTAATTGCTTCCATCCTTATCATCTCTCTGTTCCGGATTCAGAATCTGAGTATCTTCATTAATCTTGATTAATCCTGAATAATTGTAAGTTTAATCGATCTTAAAAGATACTACTGCTACATGACGAGATTCTGTAGACAAATTTGTCCAAATCCAATCCAATACCTGTAGGTTTTGTCGCATTAACAGTTACACAAGATTCCATACACGCTGGTCTTGTGGATTTATAAAATGAAAACAGATTTGAAGCACCTACAGAAATTATAATTAGTCCTCAAAGATAGTTACTAATTAAGCAAGTATACTTACATGATAATATTATTGAAAGTGGAATAACATGTTGATGTAACGTGTTTACGCCTTTAAAAAACTCAATTCCTAGCTGCTTCACAGAAAGGATTCCGATGCCTCACCAGTCACGTCTACTCTCTTTTGACTAGAGTTTTCTATTTTTTTTTCTTTAATAAGCACGTTTTTTCCTCGTGTTATTTTGATTAAATGACAGATCCAACACGTAATTACATAATTTCTGCAATTAGGATTCTCATAATTGATTTGTTTCTGATGAAGACAACTAGCCGATGCCAATCACTTACGTACTATCATGGCCTAATCAATGGTGACCTACATTTATAAATGAATAAATAAAATGATCGGCTATAAAACACGCGATCCACCTCTTCTCGATCATTAGGATTGGTACAATATTTAATAACTCATCCAATGGTGTTATCACAACGCAGTAAGGGGTTGAGTTACGAGTTGGGTCAACACTGAAATCAACTTCGAAAATTTTTTATAATTAGAAGAAGTAATTGCTGTTAATTAAGACAACAAATTTGAATGCTCTTGGGATTTGCATTAACTACTTATTGTTAGCTATATATAGGGAGGACGGCTATATTATTTAGACACAACTCATCACAAATTCATCATCGACAGCCCGTAGATATTGTCAATATTTAATTTCTAGCTTAAGAAATTGTGATTCTTGTTTCTTGGGTTGTGTTAGGTACTTGTAAATTGTAATTGAGCATTGTGGTGATAGAAGGAACCACGTTAAACTTTGTGTCCGTTCTTGTTCGTATTCTTGCTCTGTTTTCTTAGTGATTGTGTGTTGTTTGATTGGTGCAGTATATTCTTGGATTTTAGTTGTTATTGTGATTTGGTAATATTGTTGTTGAAAACTCAACACACGCGAATGACAAAGCATGCTCTAAATAAGAGTTTGTGATCCTTTGCCATACTTTCTTTTTAGGCTTTTTTTTATAAATTATTCTGATTTTTTTTTAAAATTAAAACCATTAAACTCAAACGTGTGTACAATTGAAAGTTTAAATATCATAATATTTTTTCATTAAATAATTTATCAATATAGTTTAAGAGTAATCAAGAGTCAAAGTTGAAAGTTGTTGACAAAAAAAAAAGTCAAATTAGATCACTTCTGGTGGAATAGAGGAGTAATATATAATAATGTAAATTTGATTCAAATAGTTTTTCTTTTTTCTTAAATGGTCAATATTACAAATACTCTTACACTACACGTCTACACTTATACAACATTTTATACCACATTATATTTTCATAACTAAACCGCATTATATCTCCACTAGGGATCGAACCATGCACCTATCCAACTCTTCTTTAGAAATGTTTAGAAATGGATGATGCGTAGTATATGAGGTGGTTGCATCAGTGTCACTTGAATTTGCCAGTTGGACATTGACATAAAGAGCTAGAGTCACCTTATATAGTCTTGGTCCTCTCCTCTTGGTTCGGGGCTTCGGGCCATCACCCCTGGCTCATGTTTGTCCAAAATAATAAGTACGGAGTCCTAATCACACGCGTACATTCAGTGTCGCACTTAGGACTGACCTATAATATATGTGCACAGTGGAAATTATGGTAAACTGATTTTGACAATAATGGTACTTTAATTGGCATGAAGAATTATGGAGAAACAGAACTTAGATTGTTGTTAAGTGTGAAATGAGACCAATCTTGTATTCGACACGCATAATAAAGATTTAATTCACCAACAACTGTGTTAATTAGACGACATATGATCCGTACGGTACAAAATTTCCTCTTGCTTTCCTTTCTTTAACTCTCTCAAGTCAGTGTCTGGTAAAATATTTCTCTGGTTCATATGCGGACAGTTTTTTGTTGGTTTATAGTTTGTACTAAGATTTAAGAATTGACATGCATGCTAGACCAAATATACAGTATATATATTATCTTTTAGATTTTGTCGCAATAAAGTCGTAGTTCATCATGTGAAATTTTGAATTGAGACATGGTATTAGGTGACCACCGTCCAATTCATGGGGCACTTTTATGTGTTTGCCCTATCAGTGAGGCATGACCGGAAGAACCATAAAATGCACAAGTCCGCCGTGTCCCATTTACCCCGTTTGTTGCATGAACATCTATAGAAGCACTTATGAAATGATGATGGTGGTGGTGGATATAATTACTGAAGCATGTGTAGAATGTACGAACACTTTAAATAATAAAAAATGTTAGCGTCTAACATGCATCAGACACCGTGTAGTGTTATACTTTTTTTCTGAAAAGTTGTGTCTCTCTGTGTCGTGTTGCATCCCCGTGTATGTGTGTTGGAATTCAGATTTACGCTCTAATAGTTCAAAATTCACGTCCCAGGCGGTTGAAATGCGTAAGAATGTGGTTCGTCTGAGACATTTAAATTCGTAGAGAAGATACTGGAAGCTACTTTCGAATAGACAATTCTCTCTTGTATTATTTCTATATGTTATTGACTCGTTGCCTAGGACAGTGTATGTAGTTCTTATCTTTACAATATTTCTTATTGTAATATTATAAATATTGAGTCGGTCAGTTGTAATACTCACATTGATTAAATAAACAGTTTTTGGTGTCGTATTTCTCCCCTGTCGTAGATGGTGTTCTCGTCTCATTCAAGGCGATCCATTACTAATTCTATCCCGACCCAGTCTATTTCTCTATAGCGACGATCGGGCGATTTCCAACTAAAGTGTCGATTCGTATATATTTTCATTGAAGACCCTAATTTGTTCGTTAATGTCCGATAAATCTTGACAGAGATCTTAACACCGTGACATTCCAACCTAGCCACTCACAAGCGTCATATATTTCATAATTTCAACCATCTAATCATGAGTAAAATTCATTTCAGTTTCACTACCTAATTTAAGTGCTATATAGTGGATATAGTGGATATGTTCAGTTTTAATATTTAATTGTAATAACCAAGGTAAAATCCATCTTAAATACTTAAATACTTTAGAGTGAATATGTAATCATCCATATAACGTTTAAAACCTTTTCAAATTATTAGCATGAAACAATCCCGAGAAGATCACGACAGTTAATCATGTAATACAACCATTCGATTCAAAACATGTTAATTCAGGTTGACAAGATACATAGGCCGTGAAAAATGTGTTTAGTGGCCCGTCGTAAATCACTTCACTACATTACTACATATAATATTGCTTCAGTTGGTCCCTCCTCCATCAATATTGATCACGAATACTAGTTGCAGGTAAATGGCGCATTAACTTGTATGATCAAAAGCACGAAAAGTGAAGAATCTAATCTTTTAGTAGTATTGCTTTACCCAACCAATTTAGGCTTCTAGCCATGATTTCATTCATGAATATGAACCATTAGCATTGAGCAATTTATTATTATTATTATTATTTTTTAAATGAAGTGGGATGCAAGTTCTTAATCTATGTGTTCTAAATGCTAGAATGTGTCGCAATTGGACCGTTCAGAAAAAATCTAAACTGACTTGACTTTATTTGTAATGTATGAATATATAACAATCGAACAAATTCGAACCAAACTGGTAATCTTGACTTATGTGTACCGTATCAAAACAACTAAATAAGTCTGAATTGAACTATACTGAATTTAATGAATCTAAACTAAATTAAATATTTTTTCAGATGAGAATAACGGAGTCTTATTGTTGTTTAACTTCAATTTCATAATTTGCATGATGTTATAAATTTATACGAGTTTGATGATTTACCCATTATGTATGCATTCAAATGATAGTGACCAAGACTTCTCATCGTCATTTTGAGGACAACTTAACCACTCCAGTTTGTTGCACTATTTACATTTTACAAAGTTAAAAAAGTAAAACATACTCCATGTCACATTTTTACCAATTAAAATACCACATTTTAGTTCACGGTAAAATACGGCTTCAACATATAGTAGTATTGTTCTGTTACTAAGAATTTGCTACTTGTTCATGTCACATTTTTACAATTATTGCACGATTGTGTAAGTGTAACAAACGGAAGACATGTAGTATATCTATCATGGTTTATAATGTATTGCGGTCTATAGATCACAATCATTTTCTTCACCATTATCATGTGTTAAAAAAAGAAAAGGTTAGCCGCACCTGCGTAGGTTAATCATCAACCACTACTCCGCCGACCACAAAAGTAGCATTGCAAATTTGCAATTGACGTGATAATAATTGCGAAATTAGTGAAACACTATAAAAATCTAAAACATTAATTAATCCACTTAGTGGAAATTACAATGAATTGTCGGGTTTCAACGAGTTTTACTGGTAGAACCTTATTGGAGAATGGAGATTAGTTTTCCTTTTCTTGGCGCTTAAAAGAATTTTTTTTTTAAAGGCTAGATTGTGTTATTAAAAAATGAAAACAAAGAAGATAATGGCCCGTGAAATTATGTGGAATGTATATGGCGTAGTAGTAATGAATTGTGGTCGACAAAATGGGCCAAGAAAGCAAATTTTATGTAAACAATATTAATTTGTACTCCTAGGTCGTAATCAGAATGAGGAAATGTTGGAAAAGCCATCTATTAATTCTCTCCTCCCATAAACAACAAATTAACTTAGAGAGACTTTTCAGAATTCAACTACTTTTCTGTGTTGTGGGTCTTAATTACATGTCTCTGACGCTGATCAAAGGAAGTCAACAATTAAAATGAGGACCAAACTGGCATTTAGAGAAATTAGCTTAATGAGATTAAATGATGATCACACTAGCTACTCATATATCCAAGTTAATTAAAAATCCAGCTAATTTGTGGATTAGGTCGTCTACAAGAAGGGGTCTATAGCTTAAATTTTGATTATATAATAGTATAGCAGTATAACCCTTGTAGGTAGGACGTGTGGTGTCACTTTTTGAGTCTTATGACTGATTGACTGACCAAAAAAACTTGGAATTTAGGAAGGGAATCACCTTGTAATTTCTATCCATTATCAAAATGTTGTTTTTTGGTTGGTAGAGTACTCAATTTTCTCTCAAAGCGTTTATATAGTCTCGCAAGTAAATTGAACGATAGGTCACTGGTTTGATTAAAGCCGATATAGAGATTTGTTAGTTAGAGTTGTCGAATATTTCTAAGGCTATGATTTTTTCGTTTGAACAGAACTGAATTGAATGAAACTGAACTGAACTGAATGGAGTTGAGCTGAACTTATTTGTTGTACAAAATATTACTTCGTATTAGGCTAATCTGAACTGAACTGAACTGAACTTATTGCATCTGAACTGAACTGAACTTAAAATAATTAATTTTCAGACGAATAGAACAGAGCCTAACACGTATTTACCAAACTTTGATCATGTATAGTATAATATACAAACGAATTAAATGTAAACGTCCCCTCTCTTCCAAAGTTTTTAAACTTGATGGACCTTGATGGACCTTCGCCGCCACCATACAATTTTGAAAATTGCAATTTTTGCTCTAATATTTTAAAATGTTATATTTTACCACCTAATATTTTACTTTTATTTTGCATTTCGTACTCTCCCAAACTTTATGTGTTTTTACCAATTAATTTCATCATTTCATGACACACACATACATGCACACAGAGCACGCCCACTAGAACTGAAAACACATAATCCGATAAAGAAAAATGATCAACTAAAAGTTCCTGCAATAATACATAGTAAAATGGTCAAAGACTCAAAGGCAGATTGAAAAGATGAAGATAAAAAGTTCACGTACGCTGCGCAAAGGCATGTTGATGTTCATGTGCAAGTATAATTTGAGCTACAGATGCATTGCATATAGTATACGGTTACGAGCAAAACTTATAGAATGAAACTCCTCTAGCTAGCAATTAAGACCATGGCATGGCGGCCTATCCGGCTGTCCTTATATTTTGCCTTTTAAGGATCTTTCACGGTGCTGTTCCTAAGCTTATAAAGTAACAAGACTAGGTACGTACTTTGTAGTATTCCACTTTGGGACATAGCCAAATGACGCAATATCATCACCTTTATCATACTGACTTCCTTTGCTTTTAACAAAACTACCATACATAATCTAATCTAAGTTTTCATAGAAGTATATATTTTTCTTGAAGTATAAATTTGACTCATCGTGTTACTACTTTACCAAAATTGCGTGGACGTTTTATATACTAGAGTACATGATAATTCAAAACTTGTAAGAATTTGAAGAATTTTGGAGCCTATCAATAAGGGATTGAAAGATCAACCGGTGATATTAATTTGAACAGAATGAGTGTACGTACGTTGTTTTACTTGGCTATGGTTTATGAAGCTGTCTATGTTTGCTCAACAAGTCATCATCTCCACGATAACTTTTTTTTCTTCTTTTTCCAATAAGATCGTCTCGTGATCTTGTCACATAGCATATGATATATTTTGCGTCACTAGATTTATTTTATTTTATTTTGCTTTTTCAGATATGTTCTCACTTTATTATACTTTGAAAACCATTATGATGAATTAGTAAAAATTGTGACCTTTTGGCTTTTGATCATGATGATAAACATTCTTTGAAATAGAATTTGACATCAGATTCAGCAAGACTAGTTCTTAGTTCTTATTACACTGGTTCACCAAGTACTTTCTAACTTTCTTATGGGACCTAAAATTATTATAAACTAAAAAAGGGTATTCTAAATTATATTACATTATTAGTTGTAAATTAGGAATAAACAAACTAAAGACTGCTAGTATTATCTTCTAAATTGTTAAAAAGCACTTGTATTATTTTGACAAGTTTTCAAATTTCATAAGTTTCATGGAATTGTTAAGAAGCACTAGTAGTATTACTTTGTTCATGGACCATGAGCTAACTAGCTTAGGAGTTGTCTGCGAGCCGCTCATATTATTATTATTATTATGAAGTGGGATTAAATAAATCAAAAAACAACGAATGTTTACACAAAATTAATGGGTAGCCGAGAAACAAGCTGTGCTCCGACTCCCTTAGCAATAACAAAACTTATCATAGGGGAAATATGATGAGCAGCACACGCTCCAGTATCCTGAGCCAATCAACTCCAAACCCAAGTTTCGGGCAGGCGCGGGAACTCGAACTAGTTAATTTTTTCATGATTCGCTTGATTCGATTTTAAAAAAAAATTAAAAGTAGATTCAGCCGGAAAAAGAGAATGTAAAACTTAACAAATGAGTTACTAATATGCGAGGTGAAAGGAAGAAAAAAAAAAAAAAAGTCAAAAATGAATCACTCGTCCAAAAAAAGAGAAATGAAGAACAAATATGTTGGTAGCTCGTTTCGTAGGTGTGCAAATTGAAAATAAAAATTATTAGTAACAAGTTTGACATTTGAATTGAATGGAGAAAACCATTATAAAGGCTATTCTTTCTATCTTTAAATTTCAATTCTTCCGCGTCCTACATAACAGGATATTTGGACAAAACATCGTGTCGTCTCGTGCCACTGCCACCCCAGGTCGTTACAACTCCCAATTTACAAACCCCCCTACCTCTTTTATTTGCAGGATGCCCTTATTTTTATATCTCTGTCAATTTAACAAAAATTTAGATTATATTCGGCACGGATGGCCGGGATGGGTAAGAACGGTTTTTAACAATATATACACTATATTCGTGTATAATCATATATGTTCATGTAATCATATAGTGTGTATCAATATATCTACTTCATTATATAAAATAAAGCATAACTGAATTAATATCGGGCTATATGACACACTAGATGAGGGGGGCTAAGTAGCGCAACGGCCATAACGGTTATGAGAATCGATATCCTCAAATGAATTGGGGGTTCCTTGATGATTTGATATGGTTTTTGGAAGTAAGGAACCTTGTCTTTGGCATAGGAGTGGAAACTAGTGGGCTATTATCTTAGAATATGTTGTCTCAAATTTTGGTTAGTTTGGAGGTTTTGATGTAATTTGGTTGTATATTGATCTGAGGTTTGTTCCAGCTTTGGACATTGATGTAACTTATATGAGCACCTCTCGTGCTCTATCATTAATGAAGTATTTTGTTGTTATAAAAACATTTTTAAAAAATGGTATATGACATTCATTCCTTCCTACGTATTTTTTTTATTTTTAATAAACGGTAATTTTAACGACCGTACTCTTACACTACTCTTTTATCATCTCATAACTCCAAATATACATATACCGACCTTATGCTTCCGTCGGGGTTCAAACACCATCACCCTAACCACTCGGGCATCTTATGACTCGTAATTTAAGTTGGTTATTGTTTTTGCATTTGGATTTTGGTACTTATGTTTTGTTATTTTTGAACTTCAAGCTCGTACCATGTTTGAACGTATAAATATATGTTCTCATAATGCATGAAAATTGTTAATTCGTCCGCAAAATGATCCGTCGCGGGTTAGATAAAATCACATCCACCATGATGATTAATGATTTGGCCTACCTGCGAGAGACAGATCAATTCGAATTTCAACAGAAAAAATTGCTCGTACCAATGGGACAGGGTTGACTTAAATTTTCAAAAATAAAAAATTACTTCAAAAAAAAAAAAGAACGGAATAGTATAAGATATACTACATGGTTGAATTCGTAATTTAGCAAATGTACAAGGGTAAAGTTGGAAAGCACCCTCTATATATAGCCCAGTACTCAACTTAAGAGCCCGTTGGTCTCTCATTCAATTCAACACTCTTCTTCTTCTAAAATCACAGAGGCAGAATTTGACTTTATTCTTCTCCATTTTCCAATACTCTGCAAAATTACTAGACTAGAGAGAACAGAGGATGCAAATCGGGCTAACCCTTCCGGCTCACAATCTCAACCTCTTCCGAGCCAGACGAGCCAGCTTCCACTGCAGCGCCTCACCCCTCAACCCGACCACCTACCTATCCACCGTCAAAGCCAAGGATCACATCTCCAAGCTCGAAAAGCTTCTCAACAAAACTCCAAACCCGGACCCTGACCCAAACCAGACCCGAAAAGATTCCGATTCCACCAATGAAGAACAAGCCAAGTCCCGTGGAATCCTCGACGGCCTCACTTTGGCCAGAATCTGGCCGGAGATGAAAGCCGCCGAAGAAATGTCACCGCGAAACCTAAACAGGCTAAAACGTCTTCTATCCAAGTCAGCAGAGTATTCTCCCCGTAATATTCTCGGCACCCGCTGGCCCGAGTATCACGGCTGCAACGACTGGGCTGGGATGCTCGACCCGTTGGACGAGAATCTCCGGCGGGAGATCGTCCGCTACGGTGAGTTTATTCAGGCGGCTTATCATTGTTTCCATTCCAATCCTGCCACGTCCGATGACGAGTCACAGCGCCCGAGACACGTGGCGATGCCAGATAAGGCGTATAAGGTGACCAAAAGTCTTTATGCCACCGCGTCTGTTGGCTTGCCTAAGTGGGTCGATCACGTGGCGCCGGATCTCGGGTGGATGACCCAGCGGTCGAGCTGGGTCGGGTATGTTGCGGTCTGCGATGATGCAAGGGAGATTCAAAGGATGGGGAGGCGGGATATTGTGATCGCGCTACGGGGGACCGCCACGTGTCTTGAGTGGGCGGAAAATGTTCGAGATGTGTTAGTTCCGATTTCTGATCAAAATGAATCCAGTGACGAGCACCAAGCGCGGGTCGAATGCGGGTTTTTGAGTATGTTTAAAACGCGCGGAGAAAAACTGCCAAGCTTGGCCGAGTCCGTGGTGGAAGAAATTCGACGACTAACCGACAAGTATAAAGGAGAGACACTCAGCATTACTATAACGGGCCATAGTTTAGGCGCCGCTTTAGCCTTACTTGTTGGGGACGAACTAAGTACAAGTGTACCCGACCTGCCACATGTGGCCGTTTTTTCATTCGGGGGCCCTCGTGTTGGCAACCGCGGGTTCGCAAACAGACTTAATTCAAAAGATGTTAAGGTGCTCCGAGTTGTGAACTCTCAAGACATGATTACTCGAGTCCCAGGTATGTTTGTGAGCGAAGAGCTGGACAAGAAACTAAGAGGCACGAGTGCAGAAAAGGTTCTTAACGTACTCGACAACAATATGCCGTGGGCATATGCGCATGTGGGGACCGAACTGAGGGTGGATACGAAGATGTCTCCGTTCTTGAGGCCGGATGCCGATGTAGCATGTTGCCATGACTTGGAAGCTTACTTGCATCTAGTTGATGGATTTATGGCATCCAACTGCCCTTTCAGGCCGAATGCAAAGAGAAGCTTGTGGAGGTTACTTAGTGAGCAAAGATCTAATATAAAGAAGTTATACACAAGCAAGGCAAAGTCCTTGAAATTGAAGAATATAGAGAGAAATGTATCATTGTCAATGAGGACTTGTTTGCCAAGTCCATCCTCATGAAACTATTATGAATATATGAAAATAATTAAGCATCTCGTCTTATGAAAGTAACAAAAACACTGGTTCCTTTGATCTCATCCCATATTGTGCCGTATGGCTTAAGTGAAGTATATATAATCTCAACCTTCCATCGCCCCATGCTTTTTAAAGTACTCCAGTTATCTCAGTGGATAGTATATTATCAGACTTACATCGATCGAGATCGAGTTTTAAATAGTTTCCAAAATATCTATCATATATTAACACCTATACTAGTTTTAAGGAGTTTGTATTTTTATTGTTAACTTTAGGGATCATATATATCATGTGAAATCATAAAAGGTGAACGTGGAGTCTAATAATATGTCTCTTAAAATGAATATGGGGTACGTATAAGTATAATAAGAATTAGTTTATAAATTTCTCAAAAATAGGATCTCAATTGTTGTGAGCCTAGTGAGCAATTCTGAAGTCTAATTGTTTTCATTATTTTTTAAATCTTAATTTTATTATCAAATATGGAATATGAACTCATTATATTTACAATTCCTACAACTAGTGATCTTATATCTGTATTGATTTTTTACATTACATTAAATGTAAATAATCAACGCGGTTATGGTCACCTGATCAAGATCATCTCCATCAGTAAAAAAAAAACCCAAATTATTTTTTTACAATATTCTTTTCTTAATTCTTTTAAAACATTGGGGGAATCCACCCCGCACGCTTCTTGTGCTAAAGCCCAATTCGTAGATTAGTTCGTGGTCCGGAGATATGCTATGGCATATTCTAGCACTCTCTGGTTATTTAATTTATTCATTTAGTTTATAAGTTTTCATGTATAAGGTTGAAATTGTATAAGATCTATAATCTTTATCTACTTAAATTTTAATTCCTTTATTTTAGGCATTGTATGCCAACAAGTATATTTCTTATTGGTCAAGTTGTGTTATCAGTCTTTACAATTAATCAAACATGTCATTAGGATTCTAGTTGTGTCACGTCTGAATTACTATATAAACTCCACCAGTTTAGCTGTAAAGCCCACGAGTTGATGAATAATGAAGTATTTATGTTTAGTCGAATTCATATGTTGTCTTCTTCCCAAGAACCTTTCTTTTGAGTGTTCTTCTCTTTCCCGTCCCCATACTTTGTTTCTTTGTTGTGCTGACGTATCCGTTGGAGATAATCCGCGATCAACCATGCTCAACGGGTTAGTATTTTCTTAATTCGTTGTTTACTATTCTTAGTTCGAAAATTTGTGAACGGAATTCCTACAAACTTGTTTGTCTTATATTCTTTTAAATATAGTTATTAGTTAATTAATAAAATAAAATTTACATACAATTCATTTGTCACTTGATGTATGAGGTCGATTTTTCAACGATAATATGTCATTTTTTATTATATAGGAGAAATAAAATAAATTAATCTACACTTGTTTCACATTATATATATTCTTCCATAATAGTTTTAATTAGCTCGTAATGAAAAAAAAAAAACTAAGTCCCCAGCGTGAATGAGACTACATATATATATATATTAAGCCTAAAGTTATATCTACCGTACAGAGTTTTTTTTCTTTTTCCCCAAAAATTTATATATAGCGTAAAGTTATAACTATCAAACCTAGCTGTGACAGTCCGATAGCGTGCTTAATTTAATTAATCGATGGATAATACATACTAGTATATATTATGTTGTTTGTCCTTTTCTTTACTCTCGTGTATTTAAAAAGAAAATTTTGATTATTGTAGCAAAACCAAATGCCCTGTTGATTGGATGATCACAAAGAATACCATGCGTGATGCGTGGATCATCACAAATTCAAAAATATTGTTTACATAATGCCAGGTGATCTTTGGATCGATGCGGTTTACTCCTTAACTATTTTACGAAGTTAATAATATAGATTAATATATGTCTTTTCTCAGTCCTCGCTTTTAACTAAGTTACGTATAATGTTCTAAATTTTGAAGCTATCACGGATGAGATCTCGAAATGAAATATACACATTGTTAATATGAATTGTATTCTTAATTTTTTTAAACTCTGTTTTAAATTGTATATCGTTATGTTTAGGTGATCAAATATAATTGTGAAAATACACGTATGTTTATTAGAAAAAAAAGAAAGAAGAAAATCTTTGACAAGCAAGCAGTTCATGTTCGTCCAAAAGAAAAGGAGAAGAGAAGTAAATAATTAACGAGATAAAAGCTTGATAAGAAACACGATCACCTGCTGAAAGATAATTATGCTTGATATTGTAATTATATAATTCCATGCCAGATTGGATTATTAGGAGTAGCTAGTAGTAGTAGTTAGTGTGATAAATCATGATTATCATCATAGATATTAGATAGATGTAAAATCCGTAATAATGGGACCTCATATAATTAATTGCCGACTTAAATTGTTCGGAAAGATCTTATAGTACTAACTACTTAGACAGTTCAGTTTAGTACTGTAGTTTATTTTACAAAACACCTGATTCTTCATCAAATATACAATAATAATATAATAAGTGATTAACGATAAAAAAATCACAATAATTCGTCTTATATAACCTTAGAAAAAGAATGGATCGATGACATGATGTGATAAGTGATAACTGACTGGGTGGTTCATCATGAATGGTACATAACCTGGGCTAGCCCATAACCTGACCCGATAAAGATAAAACAATCAACATGATACTTTAAATATCAGAATATTTGGAACTAGATTTTGGTCACCAATACGAAATAGAATACAAATACAATGAATATGAAAAATCATAAAATTTAAAATATTAAAATATCAATACGTTTAAATTTTATACATATTTTCATATATTTATTTCAAAAAAGCATCAAATATGAATTATATTTGCTAATTCAATATCCATTTAAATAATTGATGGTTAACACAATATTATTTTATACCAAAAAGGCCACATCCAATAAATTTAGTTATAGAATATTCATATATACAATGGAGAGAGAGGTGAATTTTGTCCTCGTGCAATTTTTTTTATTCTCATTTATCAACTTAGTGACACAACAGAAGTAAATTAACAATGAAAAATGGGACAAGGCAACATACGTGCGTCATGTGTATGTTAACGTATTCGAGCGGTGAACGTTTTTTATGAAATACTCATCCATAGCATCGAGCGGGTGCTTCATAGGATTTTGGAGGTGAAATTTTTATTTTAAAGATTAAATTTTACACATGAAAATAAAAATCCACCTTAAAATTCAATTCTAAACACTAGCTATATCATCTATGTAGTTAAACAGCTAGAGTACATAATAAAGAAAGTCACGGAGTCTTTTTGCAAGGCCTCTGGAAATGAACTGAGCCAACCAAAATCAAAGGCCTTTTTTTTCTCTAACCATGGAGGAGCTTTCCTTAAAAAGAGAAATCCGCAACATCTTAAATTTTGGAATTACAGATAATCTAGGAAAATATCTGGGTGTCCAGCCTAACATGGGAGAATCGATATACAAACATATGCACTCATGATGGACAAGATTTTTAGTGTAGAATGAATGGATGTAAGAGTAAGTTTTTGTCATTCGCTAGGATGACGACTCTAACCAAAAGTGTGAACTCCGCGATTCCTATCTTACTCTATGCAAGCGAACTGGCTACCAGAGAATTATCAAAGATTATGAAGCTGAAGGAACAGAAGCCATTACAGTTGCCCAAGAACCAGAGAAGAAGAGAAGAACTGAAGCAAAGCGTAAATCCGCCCCCATCCGAATCAAGAAAACTACGGAGCGTTGGAACACACGAATTAGGTACAACAATTTACAACACCATGGAGGGAACATTTGAATCATGTGGAACACGAGAGATTGCCACACCAGATCATCATCAGTTTCAAATTGGTACTAACTGTACGAATTAGGGTTCATACGCAGCGCATGCCTTCCTTCATCAAATTCAGCTCTTGTAATGTAGTGATATAGGAAATTTACTGGGGATTTCGTAGCTCAGTACTAGCATAAGCATATTTCATTTGTAATAAAGCATCAAATAGGATTTAGGGCAACATGTAAGCTTCTATTTAAGAAGCACAAGAGAGGCTCTGTTCTGTAAGCTTTTCGCCGCAAATCAATACTCCCTCTGTCCCGCTACAATTTACCCAATTTGATTTTTTTCGGTCAACAATTTTCAACTTTGACTCCCGATTACTCTTAAACTATAATGATAAAATATTTAACAAAATTATATTATGAAAATATAGAACTTAAAGTTTCATAATATAGTTTTATCAAACATTTTATCATCATAGTTTAAGAGTAATTGGGAGTCAAAGTTGAAAGTTGTTGACCGAAAAAAGTCAAAATGGGTAATTTGTAGCGGGACAGAGGGAGTACAAATTTTCTTTGAATTTTGTTAAGAATGTGTGTGATCGCCTTGATAAATTAAACAGAGAATTTTTGGGATCTACCGACACATCAAATCGGAAGTTGCATCTGGTCGGGTGGGAAAAAAGTATGGCATTCTAAGGATCGGGGGGTTGGCGACGAGGGAGGCCAGAATCACCATAGAGACTAGGGGTGGGCATGGATCGGAACGGATCAAATCTGATCCGAAATTCGAATGGATCCGATCCGAATTTGTAGTTTTCAGTCTATAACTCCAATTATGTATATACCATCTTATATCTTCGTCAGCGTTCGAACCATCAACCTTTTATGTGTTACTCTCGTACCCTAAGACCGAACTATATGATCAATTAGTAGCTAGGCAGATTAATTAAGTCATATATCAAACAACTCTATATCACAGAAGATCTTATAACATGTACGCTTTCCCCGCTCCTCAGGACAACAACAAAGTCTCTCACGTTATGTCGATTATCTTATCTAGCTAGTACCAAAATTTCATATTATAATTATAAAGATCTGTACATGGCTTTACGCAACACGTACACATGTTGCAATACTTTTTGTTTAACAATAAAATAATTTCAATCATTTAATTTAATTATAATCTTTTTTTTACCAGAATTTAATTATAATCTTAAAATTAAAATGTCACGTGCATTTGTTTTCTAAAGAATTCGAAACATATTGGGATTAGGGTTGCTAAACGAGGAAAGTAGATAAAATTAACGATCCGCATTAACTTGACTAATCCAGGAAAGCCTAGTCACAGAAACAATCCTCATGGACGCAAACATATGCTAGGCCCAGTCTTTCCTTGGGCCTAATTACAAGAGTACGGTTATAAGTTTTGTCAAATTAACGTCCTCATTTTTTTAAACGGTAAATATTACAACTACTCCTATATTAATGTTATACACATTTTTTAAACCAACCTTATACATTCGCCACCGCTGGGGATCGAACCATGCACCTCTCCTTTCACTATCCCAACTCCTTACCGCTGCACCACCTTATGACTCCTCAAATTAACGTTCTCATACGCGTGATTAACATATACTTCCTCCGTCATATCCAACCTTTTCATTTATTTTGTCGATTAATTTTCTAAGTCCATCGTAACTATACCATGATTTATGGGAGACATATTAAGCAGAAAATACATCACTTTCCCCATATAGAGTCAGTTTTGAATAGTAAAAAAAACCCGAATAAGAAAACCCAAAATCTAGTATAGGACTATAAGTACAATGGTCGAAACCAAATATATATAATTTAAATATAATATATTAGATATTATTGTATGCTTGAAATTATAAGTAATACCGTAACATGTAATTTTTTTGTGCTATAGTTGTAATGCCCCACATCCCACATCGCTTATGAGTGAACAGGTTAAAGGGTATATATTTTAGACCATCACTCTCACATGGTATGAGCCTTTCTGGGTGATTTCAAAAGTAAATCTGTGCAGGCTCAGACCCAAAACAGACAATATCATATCATGCCATCGAGACGTGTGTGAGTTAGTCCGCAATAACCTCGTCGGGCCTCGGCCCATTAGTGGCGAGGTCCTTACAAGTGTTATCAGAGCAGGACTATCTGGAATTGCAGGATCTAAGTGCTATGCGGGGCAAATTGCTACAATGTATGGGCGTGGGAGCCACCTCTAGAATCATGGACGGGTGGTTGATCTCGAGACAGATTGTAACCCCCAAGTCTCGATGAGGACGTCGAGAATTTAAGGGGGTAGGATGTAATGCCCCACATCCCACATCGCTTTCTGGGTGATTTCAAAAGTAAATTTGTGCAGGCTCAGACCCAAAACAGACAATATCATATCATGCCATCGAGACGTGTGTGAGTTAGTCCGCAATAACCTCATCGGGCCTCGGCCCATTAGCGGCGAGGTCCTTACAAGTGGTAACAGAGCAGGACTATCTGGAATTGCAGGATCTAAGTGCTATGCGGGGCAAAGTGCTAAACTAGGTGATTTCAAAAGTAAATCTGTGCAGGCTCAGACCCAAAACAGACAATATCATATCATGCCATCGAGACGTGTGTGAGTTAGTCCGGAATAACCTCGTCGGGCCTCGGCCCATTAGTGGCGAGGTCCTTACAAGTGGTATCATAGCAGGACTATCTGGAATTGCAGGATCTAAGTGCTATGCGGGGCAAAGTGCTACACTGTATGGGCGTGGGAGCCACCTCTAGAATCATGGACGGATGGTTGATCTCGAGACAGATTGTAACCCCCAAGTCTCGATGACGTCGAGAATTTAAGGGGGTAGAATGTAATGCCCCACATCCCACATCGCTTATGAGTGAATGGGTTAAAGGGTATATATGTTAGACCACCACTCTCACATGATATGAGGCCTTTTGGGTGATTTCAAAGGTAAATTTGTGCAGGCTCATATCAAAAACAGACAATATCATATCATGCCATCGAGACGTGTGTGAGTTAGTCCGCAATAACCTCGTCGGGCCTCGGCCCATTAGTGGCGAGGTCCTTACAAGTGGTATCAGAGCAGGACTATCTGGAATTGCAGGACCTAAGTGCCATGCGGGGCAAAGTGCTACACTGTATGGGCGGTGGGAGCTACCTCTAGAATTATGGACGGATGGTTGATCTCGAGACAGATTGTAACCCCCAAGTCTCGATGAGGATGTCGAGAATTTAAGGGGGTAGAATGTAATGCCCCACATCCACATCGCTCATGAGTGAATGGGTTAAATGGTATATATGTTAGACCACCACTCTCACATGATATGAGGCCTTTTGAGTGATTCCAAAAGTAAATCTATGCGGGCTCAGGCCCAAATAAGACAATATCATACCATCGAGACGTGTGTGTTACGGGGTCTCGACCCATTAGTGGTCAGATCGTTACAGTAGTCTATTGGAATGTATTCAACAAACTAAATATAACGTTAATGTAGTGAATAAGTAGTTGTAATATTTGCATTTTTTTTAAAGGTCTAATGTAGTAGTATTGTTCGTCTCTACTCGTATCAAAACTGCAACTGTGTAGTAAGGTAAAGCTCCATCATGGCATCATATAAAAAATCAGAACTTCATAATGAATTTTGTATAAGTTCCGTATTTGTGGAAAAATTAACATTAAGTACTGTTTAAAACTAAATCTTGACAATCGTCGTGATTGAATAATGGAAAGAAAGGAAAGGTAAACGCGCTCCCGACCCTTCAAATGAAGGGTACATGTTTTGATGGTACCCGCATATAATCAGGTTCGAATTTAGATATGTCAAACCCATAATAGTCGAGTACCCCGGATCGACCCTCGTCCACCCTTAGACTGCTACCCAAGGCGATATGTCGGTCCCACATATTAACACATATTATTTCCCATGTACTTTTTCTCACTCGTGCGTGCAACGAAAACTTCCTAGTATGTCATCCATTCAAGGATTTTTCCGGAGTTATTATGAATTGATTACCAAAAAAGAAATATGCACCTTATTGGTATGAGTAGCGAGCGGCCTCAATCCCTTAAGATTTCAAGAATTGTAAGATGTTATATTCACCCCCTCTTAAATTGTGTGTCATGGATTTAATTATTTATTGATCTTTCAGAATTGCATATCATTCAATCCTTGCAAAAAATAAGAATTATAATTTTTTTGAATGATTTAATGATCTTTAAAAAATGCTAGGCACTTCTAATTCACATTTGGGAGATCCATGAGGTTTGTTCTCCCTATGAAGAAGTTGTACCTTCTTTTAACATGATATTTGATAACCTTTTGAGTTGTTCCTCAATCTTATGGGTGTCCACTTCTTATTCCTGGTAAACTACTCAATACGATGTAGAATCTCGAGCGCCTTCAAATTCAAGGTGGCTTTGCTCAGTGGGAATGATGTCTTCTTCTTCCTAGTGACCTTCACATAGCTTCCGATCATATTTACCCTTATTGTATCTGTGGCAATTCGAGACTTCTTCTCTCCTTATAACTTTTAAAAACTATGCATTCGTACTACTTTTCTTCCCGTTTAGGACAATGAGGTGTCCTTTACTTCACTTAGCTTGGCTTCTTAAATCAATACACCTTACACTAGCAATGCTCGTGTGAAGTAACAAACTTAAAAATGAATGTAATAGACAAAGTCTAAACTTGAATTTTCTCAAAAGAGAGATTAAAGATGGTGATCGTCTGATCGATACTGAGCTCTGTAGGTAAAACCATAATACATATATCATGGAAGACGAATTTGTGATTATGTCATATTGAGTAAAAACATATGCCGTTTTACGTGGAATGCGAGATAGTTCGTGAGTTCATAGCGTTTATCCAGTGTGCACATGAAAACTATCAACTATCAGTTGCGATAGGTATAAATTTACCCACTAATGGATAGGGCCTCGACATGTTGAAAGTTGAAGCCCATCAAAATGGGCTTAGTAAGAACCCAGCCCAAAATGAAAGCCCATAGCTAACTTCCCCCCAAATCCAGTTATGCAACTAGGGTTTTGCAAGGTTTGTTTAGGTAGAGCAAAGATTAGGTTTTTATTCTCTTCCTCCTCCCCACACTTGTTCATTTCTCATCTGCCGCATTTTGGCTAACAACACACACAGCTTCACTCACTCTCTCTCTCTGTCTATCATCAGACAAAACCCTCTATCAATTTATCAATTGGTCTATCTATCTTCCCATGGATTCTTGCTAAGAATCTGTACCCAAAACTAAGCTGTGAGCTTTCAGTTGTCTGTTATCTATTTCTCCGGTAAGTGAAGAAACCTAACAGTATCTCAAATGGCAACTGTGAATCCATTTGACTTGCTTGATAATGACTCCGAGGACCCAGCTCTTGTCCTCGCCAAGGCTGCTGCCGCCGTTCCTGTTTCGGCTCCGGCTCAACCCAAGAAGGGTGCTCAGCCGCCGGCTAAGACCGCTGCCAAGCCTTCACCACCCTCTCAAGCTGGTATTAGCCCAATCTTTTGCCTTTTTTGCTCTCCCTTTGTTTGAAGTATGAAGGAGGTTAAAACACTTCTTGATGTTTTAATTGGATTGAATATATGTTGAAATGCTATTTTCATCTAAGTTTTATGATTCAAATGTGAGCTCTTTGTTGTCAAGACTGAGAATGCTAGTTTGTTTGTCATTTTGAGCACAAGTAAAGTGCAAAGATAGATTGTTGTTACTTGTATTATATTGTCTTGGTTTATATCTTTCTAGGTTATGTAATTTAGCATATCTCATGAATTGGTTTTCTTATATCTCATAATAGAACACAACAAGCAAAGCTTGCTGAATCTTTTTCTGTTGTAGCAATGTTGTACTGGCTCATTGATAACTTATAACCCATTTGACATTTTAACTGGCATACCATTTGCTCTGAATGTACTGTTTTTCCAATGAAGTTAGGATGATTCAAATAATGATGTACTGTTTTCCATGTTTCTTCTAAAGTACAGAATGTTAGCTTGCACTGAAAGATTATTTTAATCTTCATATTGTGTGTGTTGGATAACTGATTAGCTTCTTTCAACATTTTCTCACCAGTGAGAGAGCCAAGGAATGAAGGCCAACGTGGAGGCCGTGGTGGTGCTGGTCGTGGTGGACGTGGAGGTCGTGGATATAATAGAGATGCACCCGACAATGGATTCCCAGGAGGATACAGTAGACCTTCTGAAGATGGAGAAAAGGCTCCTGCTGAGAGGCGCTCATATGGTGGACCTCGTGGAGGTGGTGGCTTCCGTGGTGCTCGCCGAGGTGGTTTCAGCAATGGAGAATCTGAGGAGGGTGGTCGCCCAAGAAGGACGTATGACCGTCACAGTGGCTCTGGACGTGGGTATGAACTTATGAGACTTGATTTTGTGACATCTGTTTCTATACTTGTTTGTTTATTTTATAGGGTTTTTAGTTTTAACAGCTGTATTACAACTAGTTTCTGGCAATGGTCGGTATTTTGGTGTTTGCAAAATAGCTTTAAGCTTGTCTACCGAAAAGTGATAAAATCACATTTGCAAATACTTTACAGAATGGATACTTGTCATTTTTACTTTATTTACTGAATTATGTATTCTTTCTTAGCTCCATTTATCAAACATATCTACATTTGCAACAAAAGGTGTTTATTTGTACTTCATTTCTAAAAGCAGTTTTTTTTTACCTGCTTTCAAGTTCTTTACTTGAGTTGGCGCCTTTGTGCTTTTATTTTCTCTTGGTTATTCAGTACCTGTCATTTCATTTATTTCTTACGTTTGCTGCAGGAATGAGTTCAAACGTGAAGGTGCTGGCCGTGGAAATTGGGGAACACCGACTGATGAAATTGTCGCCCCGTAAGCCTCAATTCTTCATATTTTTTCTCATGTGTGCATTTTACATCTGTGCAACATGTTACTGAATTCTCTCCTGTTCTTTGGGCAGTGAGACTGAAGAACCTATCAACGAAGTGGAGAAGATTGTTGATGCTGATAAGCCTGCTGCACAAGATGATGCTGCTGACACCACCAAGGAAGCTCCTGCAAATGAAGAGGAAGAAAAGGAGCCCGAGGACAAGGTGATTTCTCTTTCTTCTGGGGGGCTGCTGATTTTGTGTCAATGTGTCTACATTATGATATGCTTTTTATTTGTCTACTCGAAGCTTAAAAAAATGTATTGTTATATCTTGTCTTGTTAGGAGATGACTCTAGAGGAGTATGAGAAGGTACTGGAAGAGAAGAGAAAAGCCCTGCTGGCTTTGAAAACTGAAGAAAGGAAGGTTGTTGTGGATAAGGAACTCAAGTCTATGCAGCCTCTCGCCAACAAGAAGCTCAATGAGGATGTCTTCGCAAAGTTGGTGAGTTTTTTGAGTTGTCATATCTGTCATTTGCAGCAATTTGTTCATTACTTTTTGTTCTCAAATGCCATGCTCTTTGTGCAGGGTGTTGATAAGGACAAGAAAAAGGAGGCAGCTGAAAGAGTCAAAAAGGTATGATGGCATCACGCAGAAGTTCATTCCACATTTCTTCCGTGATGGTCTGGCCTCTTAAAATCTTTACACTTGATTGTTGTCACGATGAAATTGAAGTGTCTCTAGCTTTGAAAATGATTTACAAAATCATTCAGTTTCATATAGGAAATCTTGTCTTGGAAGCATACACTATTCTGTATGCATCACACGGCAGGTGATAGTTGTCGACATGGGCTGTTCAATCAGAACAGGCTTGACATCTGTTTCTGTTTTGAAATTGGTTACTTTCATGTCCTTTTACCTCTGTTGGCATCGTGGACCCTTATGTTGATTTTGTCCTAGAAGCTAATTGAAGATATTTAGAATTTGATCTTATGTTGTGTGCGAATTACTTGACTTTTGCACGTCCTTTATATTTGGATATCTGTCCTGGCACTAACACTTCAACTTGAATTTGACATTTTCTATTTCATGTGTAGTCTGTTAGCATAAATGAGTTTTTGAAGCCTGCTGAAGGAGACAACTACAGATCCGGAGGCCGAGGTAGGGGCCGTGGTCGTGGCCGAGGTGGATTCAATGGCGGAGGAAACAACAACTATACTAATGTCCAGGCTCCAAAAATCGGTGATGACGTGCAGTTTCCTACCCTTGGTGGCAAGTAAAGGGACTTTGTTTTGCATCACCTCAGCTCTGTGGATCCTATCAGACATTTATCTATCTGGCCTGTGGTGGGGTATAACTGATCCTGCATTGATATCATGGAGACCTTAGTCATTTTCGGAGTGTAAATTAAGATACTTTTTTTACACCCCTGGTTCCTTGATGACTTTGCCTTGCATGAAATACTTCATTTAGACTGTTAGGAGTCCTTTTTTGTCTTGTTTTCTTTGTTTTATGGGATCAGTTTTGTCTTGGAGTTTATTGATAAACAATTTTGTTCTGTTCTAAAGATCTTAGTATTTTTTCTCTTGAATCCTTTTGAAGTCTCGGATTGTCTTGTCTGGTCGCAGGTGGATACTATGTGGATGTCTTTATTCTCTGGAATATAATGGTGACTCTTTGCGTACTGTTACATGGCACATAGTTGCTGGACCGAAACAAAGTGCTGTGCTAATTCAACAGTTGTGTTCTTCTGTGGAGATAGTTTTAAATGGCTTGTTTGCCATGAACTAGGGATGGTTCTCGGTTGAAAATTTACCCCTAGTTGGGCAGAGAATTAAACTAAAGCTCATAATAACGAGACGACTGAGCTTTCATGGGAATACAATTGATTGAATGTGTGAGAATTGAGATTATCGTGTGAATATTTGTCAATATTAGAATTGCAAATATTCGTCAATAATCTTTGTACAAATGCTTCAGTTCCATCCAAGTTCAGAAAAGAATTGAATTATAACACAGTTTTGGAGAGGTAAAGGGCATAGGCCATATATTTTAAGTCAAGCACAAGCACTAAAAAGTTATTTTACACGTAATGAGCAATGCTGTAACTGCCTGCAGCCGATCATGGAAACAAAGTTTAGGTGGAGCAGCAGCCAGACTTTTGGTTAACGGGTTGTCCCTTGATCTGCACTGTTGAGGGCCTGGCGGTCATAGCTGGTTGACTTGCCATCCTGAAAGAACACGAAAAGAATTAGTATATCATCGAAATATATAAATAGTACTTGCTCAGTTCATTTAATGTTAGGTCTTGAAAACCAAAGTTCCCAAAATAGTTCGTTACCTGGTCTTGATTGAGGCAGTCATAGCCATGAAAGCTTGCTCCACATTGGTTGCATCTTTTGCACTTGTTTCCATAAAAGGGATCCCAATTTCATCAGCAAATGCCTAACATAGTTAAAACAATCAAGAGAGATTAACTTGTGATGTTTATCACTTTTAGATTAAACGGAAACGGGATGTGACGGATGTCGAAGGAGTATCTTGAACTTAAAAAAGCAAAGGAGGTTTTTATGTGGTATTATGATAAGCTCATTATTCTTATGGCGCTAATAGCAAATATTGCAGTATGGCTCATTAGCTAGGAATCGTGAAAACTCAGCTCAGACACTCCTACAGGTCACCAAATTAGTAAAACAGCATTTTTTGAGTCGTTGTGAATAAGAATGAGGTGCAGCAGAGAATCTACCTTGGCGGTCTCACTTGAAACAACTTTCTGAGATGTGAGATCGGCCTTGTTCCCAACAAGAAGCTTGTTAACATTGTCACTTGCATATCGGTCAATTTCATTTAACCATTGCTTGACATTGTTAAAACTGTCTAGATCAGTCACATCATAAACAACCTGAAGAAATATGATCAGAATTAGGAAAAAATCACCAAAATGTAGCCAAACCAGATAAGCACACACAAGTACTAATGACGCTTACAATGATTCCATGAGCCCCTCGATAGTAGCTGCTGGTAATGGTCCTGAACCGTTCTTGCCCTGCAGTATCCCACTTCATATGTCCAAAAAGCATAAATAATGAGTACTCTATTGAAAACAAACAAATCTGTAAAAGTATTCAAGATCTCACTCTCTCCCACTTGAGGAATGCAAAGCAAACAGGGAAATATATATAGATAGAACTTACTATCTGCAGCTTAATGGTCTTGCCATCCTGTTCAACCGTACGGATTTTCTATATAAAAAAAGAGGAAAGGATCTAATCAGTACCCGAAATCCAAAACAAATTTTCCGTTAAAAAGAATGGGACTGAAGCAGATTACTTACAAAGTCTACGCCAATGGTACTAATGTAACTCTCCAGATATGAGTCATCCTGGAAACATAAAGTTAAACAACATTAAGAGAAAACGAAATCGAAGTAGCTGCTACTCTCAGTAAGCAGGAGCGATGCATATATATAAAATTATCGGTCCAGCAATCCAGTACAAGCTCAAATGTAACTACAACAATAGTTCAACACTAGAAGTACATACGGAACACAGTAGATATACATTGAAAGACAAATCAATCATATCATAATTCATAACCATCAAGACGTGTATATCACAAGTAATTGAAGTTTTTAACTATTCTATTTATCCGTCTTTATTCATATTTGTACTCTTACCTTAATTTGTCTTTTGTCTGAAAAATCTAAAACTTCATCTATTAAAAACGGATTAAGAAAGTATAAGATTTGCAAATATATATATGAATACGTGACAAAACATAATACACAATAGAGTCGCCTAGGTCTAATTCACATAATTTATCCAGGAAAAAAAAAGGTCGAATAATCTGAGAAAGTGAAATAAGAAAAACTTACAGCAAACCTAAGAAGGAGACAGGATTTGCCAACACCAGAATCTCCAATAAGCAAGAGCTTGAATAGGTAATCGCTATAAAAACAAAATCATCGAATCAGCTCAATCAAAAAAGATCCTATGATCATCAATCAATCAATCAATAAACTATAAAAAACATGGCATAACCGTGATGAATAGAGAAAAAAGAAGCTTACTATTCGGGATTCATGGCTGCAAAAAAATCTGATTGATTGAATCGGTGATCCCAAATTAACAAGTTTACTGAGAATTCAGATTGGTGGAAAAGAAAGACAACTGGTAAAGAAGGAGAGAATTATTGAGGGAAGAAGAATTTTAAGATTAGTTATAAAATTATTTATTACTAGAGTAAGAATTAGAGAGAATATATAATCAAGTATGATGATATGTAATCAGATCAGAGTTTGTAATTTGGAAGCAACTTTATATGTTGTTATATTGTTTCTTCTTTTTTTTTTTTAATTTAAAAAAGAGGAAGCCTAACTTGTCGGAACTATGACGTTTACTTAGCCGCGTGTACAATGCAATTAACGCACCTCATATTACTCTTTTACCCCTTCCCCAATCAACCGAATGAGTAGAGTAGTACTATTACGTTCAATAGAAATCCTTGAATGCAGGGGCGGACCAAAAATTTTAATCAACCTCGATTAAATATTACATGCCGGCTAAATGTTACCTGCCTTAAAAAATTTTGTTCATAAAAATTGCAATTTCTAATATAAATTTTTTTTTTTTTTAATTTTTGGGGGCAACATGGGATGTCCATGTACTGGATCCGCCCCTGCTAGAATGGGATTTGTTTTTGAGTGCTAACTAAACTGAAGGTGGAGCAATGCCTGTACGATTGGGGTGTTAGATATTCAAGTTGATTGAGTATGAGTAACTTACGAATGGATTAGTACGAGTTTGTTTTGCAAATAAATTCGAATTTTCTTCTAACAAGTTGCAAAAACTAAGACACGACAACGTTCGAATTTGATTTGACATCTACGAAAGGATTACTGGTCAATAATTTCAAATTTTTACAATTCTAGTTACATTCTCTCTTAGCTCTTTGGGTGGACTTTAGATTTCTTAGTTTAGTTAATGTAAAGATTTGTAAATAAATTACTTATATATTCATTCAATCATTCTCATGCTATATTAAAAGGATTTAAACCACCGAATTTGATGGCTAATTAGTACGTTCATCATATTAATTAATTGTAATGTAATCTAGATCCGTGCTACTATTATAGTCATTATTAGTCAAAATAATATTGACATATACTTGGCAACAGATATTGGGTGAATTTCATAATCATAACAAAACGGATAAACAAAGAATTAACTATTGCGTAATGCATTTGCTTAGATTATTTGAAATAAGAAAGGGAAATTTGTGAAACGTTAGTAAAATGGATAAGAAAATGATGGCGTACAAACAAGTCCATTCTTTGATGCGGTTCTTAATGTGTGAACTTAATTTTGATCTTAATTAAGAGAACCACACAGAGTCAATAATAACATAAATAGATCCACGCGAAGAGTCAAAATCTGGAAAGTCATTTTAGTAAAAGTACTCTCTATGTTACGTTGACGTGGCGACCGAGTAGCATTGCGCCACAGCAGCGGCAGCACACATTGGTTTACTAGTCCCGTGATCGTCCGTGTGCAAATCGCGGACGGACTAAAAAAAAGTGCCTTTCTCCTTTTTGTTTTAGGCATTTTGGTTGTGAAATCTAATCATCCTCCACCATAGGCCATAGCGCTTGGTCCATTCCCGGCCCATAAATTTTCATGACATGTCCAAGTCCAGTGTCGTGTTAAGATTTGGGTGACAACTAATCTAATCATGCTCCACTCTGTGACTCTGTCTACAAGACTACAACAATGGTGGTTGCCTTTCACCAAAACTAGTGATACCAGTACACACACACTCTGTAATCTGTATGCACTCCTTTTAGAAGTTGCAAGTTTCCCCAAATTCCAAATGTGATTATATATGTGTTAGTGTTTCATACCGTTTACCGTTTAGGAGGAGATTGCAACCGTAAAGCTTTAGCGACAGATTAAGAATGGTTACGAAATCTTGTTGGTTTGATTAGAGATTTGAGTTCACTTAATGAAATTCTCAGGTTTAAGTTTTGTAAACGTAATAAACGCTGATGAGAGAGTCGTCCCAAACAAAAATTTCCAAAATTGTTCGGCCGAATTAGTCACATGTAGTGGACAATCAAGACAAATTAAGGCCCATCCAAATGCGAGCTACTTTTAGAATGGAGTAAATGTTTCCAACTTCAAAATTCAAATTATCGTCACTACCTCTGTAGTGATAGTGCGCTGTTTAAGGTATAAAGTTAGTAGAGTATGTTAATTTTTTAATTGAAATGAAATTGTAAGAATAAGGTAGAGTGTGTTATAAACTTGTAATATAGTGTACAAAATAATGTTTTTAATATGTGTGATAGTTTCTCTTTTAAAAAATATATATAAAGTAAAATGGGCAAAATTTTGTAACAGGAAGGTAATAGGAAGTATCATTTACTTGGGGGTTTTGTTATGATTTTCGTTTTTTGAGTTGGTTTATTACAAACATGACATAAACGGAGGAGGTTTAATTGAATATACCCCAAGTTATACATTAGAAGATGAGATGGACCAAGAAAATTTGTATGGAGTAGCAAGCTCATACCGGCTGAAACCTCTTCCACTCGTTTCTATTTCCCTGCAGCTTCTACATGTAACCAACTATACGCAGAGAGCAGCAGCAATTGAACAAGCTAGCGCTGTCTCACTCATTAATCATATCATCCATGGCGATGAGTTTAACTCTGCCTCATAACAAGCTTCTGTTCAACCGGCCCAATGCATATCATCATACGCATCTCTCACAAACAAGAAGTTCTTCATTTAGAGCCTCACCTATCTGCCTATCAATGGTCAATCCTCGATCCGAACTTAGGAACGAAGATGTAGTTATCATTGGTGCTGGTATTGCTGGCCTAGCTACTGCAGTTTCACTCCAAAGGTTTGGAATTTGGCACAAAATTTTGCTCATTGGTTTATTATTTTAATTATATTATCTTCTGGTTGAGTAGCTAGGTAATGATCAAAATTGAAACATGCAGGGTGGGAATCAGGTCGTTGGTGCTCGAGCAGGCTGAGTCACTCAGGACAGGCGGAACCTCGCTTACGCTTTTCAAGAACGGATGGAAAGTGTTGGATGCCATTGGAGTTGGAAGTGAACTCAGGACTCAATTTATTCAAATACAAGGGTATATATGCATGCTTGCAATTATACTACAAATAAGTGTATGTTATTGGATTTCGGTTGCTTTTGTTAGTAGACACTTGGAACCTAGCTAGCTTGTAGGACTTGATCATCATATAACAGGTACGAATAGTAAGTTTCTTATAATCTTGTGTGCTGGCAGAGATACGATGTTGATAACTGCCGAATCAGATGTTAGACATTGCGTAACATTGTCACGATGCTAAAGCGTGTATTCTTGAATATATGGATTATCAGTAAATGTCTTAGTTGATTGACATGGAGTATATGTTGGAAAAGCTTTTCACCAGTATGGTTAAGCATGGTCTATGACAAAAACCAATGTACTCATATTACAATTACTGACATGTAACAATGTTGAACAGGATGTCCATAAAAACAGAAGATGGGAGAGAACTACGCTCGTTCACATTCAAAGACGAGGATGCAAGGTAACTCTTCTTGATGTTCTGGCTAGCATGTTGATAATAGTAAGAATTACGTACATGTTTGACATTTCACTGAGCAGTCAAGAGGTTCGTCCTGTAGAGAGGAGAGTTCTGTTGGAGGCACTTGCTAACCAGTTGCCACCAAATGCTATCTGTTTCTCCTCCAAGCTCAAGAATATAGAGACGAGCAAAAATGATGACACCTTGTTGAAACTTGAAGATGGTTCTGAGATATCTGCTAAGGTCACTTGCCCTTGAACAATTTTCAGATTCTTAGCTTATGCACTTAACTAATTTAGAAGTATGATTTCTCTAGTTTACATGTACTAATTGTACTTATGTAACTAAATTCTGCTTAACAATAACTTGCATCAGATTGTTATTGCTTGTGATGGAATTCGATCTCCAGTGGCCAAGTGGATGGGCTACGGAGATTCCAGATATGTTGGGTACAGTGCATTTCGTGGACTTGCAGTATACCCTGGTGGACAACCATTTAAACCGATAGTAAACTACATGTATGGGAAAGGCGTCCGGGTTGGATATGTGCCAGTTTCTCCAACGAAGGTTTATTGGTTCGTCTGCTTCAATAGTCCATCACCAGGTAATTTAAACGTTTTGACAACCGCCTGACATTTACGATGAACCATTTTTAAGCCAAAAAAAGATTACTAAGAAGTATTTGTAAATTTTTTATCATCTCATGACAGGTCCAAAGATCACTGATCCATCAATTTTGAGAGAACAGACAATGCAATTGCTTAAAGGGTGGCCTTCTGAGCTTCTAAACATTGTCAAGTCTACACCAGATGACACAATAATACGAACTCCTCTTGTAGACCGATGGCTATGGCCTGGAATAAGCCCTCCAGTTTCGAAAGGAAAAGTCGTGCTTGTTGGTGATGCATGGCATCCAATGACACCAAATCTTGGACAAGGCGCCTGTTGTGCGCTTGAGGATGCAGTGGTCCTGTCCCAGAAACTGTCTCAAGCAATCAAACACAGAACTTTATCCGTGGAAGATGCGTTCAAGTCCTATGGAAGCGAAAGGTGGCCACGTATCTTCCCGTTAACAATACGTGCGAATCTAGTGGGTAGCTTATTGCAGCTTGAAAATCCAGCTGTGTGTTATGTTAGGAACAATATTCTTGTACCTAAGCTTATTAGGCTCGGACCAATGCTGGAACATACAAATTTCGACTTTGACCCTTTAGTGTAAATACATTGAATTTGATTATTGATTCTCTTCGAGAAAAAGGAAAGTCAGAGGTAACATGGCTATAAATATTGAATTATTTGTTCTTGGGGGGTAGGGGTGTTTGGAGGGTTGAATTGGGGGAGTGTACCCAGCTGGTGGTCACATGGCATGTCACAGATATTTCTATCATTTGTTTGTTCTTATTACTCTCTTATCTCTTTCTTCTATGCATACTTGTAGACAATAGGTTCATTCCTAATCAATTTTCATGTAGCTTTTCATTCATTTACTACTAGCACTATGCTTTACCAAGTAGTTTTTGCAAGATACTCCTATTCTTGGCTGCATATGCATTATTCACGCCCATTAATTCATGTTATTCAACCATTATTCAACTCAACTTAGCTCAAATACTTTTAATTCATAGTATTTGATTAGTTGTATTTTATAACATAAATAAATTCAAATCAAATTAGTTCTATTTAGTTATGTTCTGAGGAAGTAAACAGTAATATCACTCAGTGTGACATAAGTAGAACTTGATTGAGTCTCACCTCATTTTGTCAAAGTTGTTTTGTTTGAATTTAATTATTGATTCTCTTCGAGAAGAAGAATATTCACGGTCTGTTTACATTTCAACAGCTGAAAAGTAAAGAGTCAATCGTTTGCAAGATGTATCAAAATCAAACACGGAAATAAAGTCTCTCCATATATGTCCACAAATTGATCAAACAAAAATCATTCATCATCATACACTCATATAATTAGCAGCTTCATCATTCATTTATGGCGAGTTTAGCTATGCGCCACAAGTTTCCATTCAGGATGCCATCACTCAGTACACTTTACCTCCAGGCAAGAAACTGTTCTTCCATCCCTGAGCCTCTGAAAGAAGATGTAGTGATCGTTGGAGGCGGTATATCTGGCCTAGCTACCGCAGTTTCACTCCAGAGGTTGAAAAACAATTCGTTACTAGTTCTAGAATTTTGTTTCAAAATGTTCTGTTTGATGTGTGTGATAGTGGACTAATGTGGTTATGACTTATGAAAACAGTCGGGGGATCAAGTCGCTTGTGCTCGAGCAAGCTGAGTCGCTTAGAACTGGGGGAACTTCGCTTACACTTTCCAGAAACGGATGGAAAGCATTGGACACCTTCGGCCTTGGAGATGAGCTCAGGCCTCAGTTCCTGAAAATCAAAGGGTTAGTTAGATACTCACAGTCTCACACTTTTCGCTGGCCCGATCACTTTAAAACAATGCTCTGAATGAATTTCATTGGCATGATATTTACGCAGGATTGACATGAAAACGGGAGATGGAAGAGAATTGCATTCCTTCACATTTGACGATGCTGATACGAGGTATATAAAGTTATTTTCATCATATTCTCTCTGGCATGTTGGAAAATCATCAGTTAAAGCATGACATTTACTTCTTATGGCTCTTGTTGAGCAGCCGAGAGGTACGCCCGGTGGAAAGGAGAACACTGATGGAAGCCATGGTTAACCGGCTGCCATCAAATGCAATTCGCTTCTCATCCAAGTTGAAACGTATCGAGAAAGTTGAGGAAGATCAGACCTTGCTGAAACTTGAGGATGATTCCCAGATATCTGCTAAGGTATACAGCATCATCGTATGTATAATCTTAATGTGGCCTTGTGAATGCACCAACATATCAATAACATTACAAAACTTGTCTTAGATCGTTATCGCCTGTGATGGGATATGGTCACCAGTGGCCAAGTGGATGGGCTTTAGAGATCCGAAATACGTTGGGTACTGTGCTATGCGCGGAATGGGAGTTTACGCTTCTGGTCATTCGTTGGAACAGAGAGTCAAATACATTTATGGGAGAGGCTTGCGTGCTGGGTATGTGCCTGTTTCTTCTACTAAGGTGTACTGGTTCATCACCTTCAACAGCCCTTCCCCAGGTGCACAAATCACTGATCCTTCCAGTTTGAGGCAAGAGACAATGGAACTGCTTCAAGGGTACCCTTCGGACCTGCTAAAGGTGGTCGAATCTACACCAGACGACACACTAATAAGATCCCCTCTTAAGGACCGATGGTTGTGGCCTGTAATAAGCCCCCCGCCCTTTAAAGGAAAAGTTGTGCTTGTTGGGGATGCGTGGCATCCAATGACACCAAATATGGGACAGGGTGCTTGTTGTGCACTAGAAGATGCTGTGGTATTGTCCCAGAAACTGTCACAGGCACTCAACCATGGAAACATATCCGTGGAAGATGCGTTCAGGTCTTATGAAAGCGAAAGGTGGTCCTGGGTCTTCCCAATGACTATACGTGCGAACCTTGTGGGTGCCCTGGGGCAGACAAATAGTTCACTCATCCGTTATATTAGGGACACGGTCTTTGCTGCTTCGCTTAAGAAGCTTGGACCAAGGACGAAAAGTACATGAGATCAGTACAAAAAGGTAAACACACAGTTAGCTTCAATAGAGGTGACAAAGTATGTCCTGTTGATCACATCAGATTCCAGTTTAGGTTTTTTAATAGAAATGGGGCATTATTTCTAGTTGCTAGCTTCTTTGATAATTTGTATTCAAATATCTTACAAGATTGATGAATCATATAGGGAACAAGTTTCCCCTTTAGAAAGGTGCAAAACATTCAACCATATGAATGAATACAGAGAGCATCCAGTGCTTTGAATGGAGTTTTGACTATCAAGGTGGCTCAAGCCACAAAATCATCAGTACATATATCAATAACATCAACTGCATATGCAGTTGGCGAAAAAGAATTGAATAGCTTCACAAGTAACATTGGCATCTACACTTTTCCAGTATTTAGTATGTTGTGAATATAGCAGAGTCAAGATTCTGCACGACC
Organism: Plantago ovata; assembly: GCA_028274465.1. Lineage (NCBI taxonomy): Eukaryota > Viridiplantae > Streptophyta > Magnoliopsida > Lamiales > Plantaginaceae > Plantago > Plantago ovata. The sequence continues at coordinate 23,668,457 of CM051455.1, read as the reverse complement.
AGTGAAAGTTCTGTAGTAGTTCAATCTGATATATCATTCCATAACCGCGCACCTTGTTTCTTCTTCACATATCTACATCCTCCCTCTGATAGAATTAAAGTCTGTTACATTTGCCATATCAACTGCCACGTATAACAAAAACCATGTCAAGGTTTGTAACTGTTAAGCGGGCAACAGTCAGAACACTAAGAAAAAAGTGGTGGTTCAACCATTTGCACACAAGAGAGATAATACTAAGTTGTATAGTAAACAATATTGAAATCAGGAACATGCCAATACAGAAGTAGTATTGTGATGAGACACTAAGTGTGGCAACTAACAAGAAAAGAAACAAATGCGAAAATTTTCAACTCTTCTAGTTTTTTTTTTTTGTGCATCAGTATCCCTTCAACTTCAAATCACTGTTAAGAAGTAGTTACTTAGAGCAAGCATATCATGAAACCTAAGTCTTAGATCATACTTCACTGGACCTTAACATCTCTACGTCCAACTGAATACTATCTAAGACCAAAAGTGAAACACCAATACCAACAAGGCGAATGAAAAACAAGCCTAACTGACAGGGATATAGTGATCGATCATTCTTTACCATGATTTCGAAAAACTTAACAGTCATTGCAGGAAATAATGAACGTAAGATATGTTTTCGTTCTCCCAGACTCTAAAATCCACTTGTTTCATACCTTCTCACAACTACGAATTTTAATGCTACACTACACTTGATCGTTGTTGTGCTTGTGCACTGCACCTTATTCAAGCGTTATCATGTTACATTTGACACCCAAATGACAGTCTGCCATACTATCATGAGTTCCTGACATTAACCCCTAGCAGCAACTCTCATTAATGCAATACCACAGGACAATCCACCAACACTCATATCACCTTCATCTTGTGCAAGTTTATACCCAAACTGGCCAATATTTCAATGATACGATACCATTTTCAATCCAACACCATAACTAATCATAAGTATGAGCCTGTCAAATCCATTATTCATATGCACACTGACTAATTAACTAACTAACTAACTAACTACTCAATCAATCAATGATTCAATTCAACAGAAATCATCATTGCGAGACATTGAATGTGAAAACAAGGCCTATTGAAATTGAACATATTCTGCATTATTCATCTTCAATGAAATAAAAGTAAAATTGAACCCCAAATGTTAACAACAACATGAAAATACAATCATGATTAGTATCGTTACCAGGAGTAGAGAAGAACCAGAGGATAACACCACAGACGACGAGCAGGAGAGGTATGAGGTGGATGGCAGTTTCAGAGGATCTGAGACGATTCTTCTCCTTCTTCGCCGCGTCGGATTCAGGATTGTAAGTCGGAAGGAGCTGCTGCTGTTGCTGTAGAGTTTCGGAAGCGGCGGCTGATGAAGTGGTGAGAGGAAGAGGAGAGAAGAACTCATCGGAGACTCGGGTGGAGCTGCCCGATCGATACATTATTGTCGGTCGGGCGGTCGTCGGCGATTGAACTGAATGAATGATTTGTTGGTTTACAGCAATGAAATGAAATATTGAAATGATTAATGAAAAATTCAGAGAGGAGATTGATAATGGAAAGTAGTGATGATGAGATTATTTTATTAATATAATATGGTTTTTTATTCGACGCGGGTTTATTTTATTTAGGAAGTTTCTTTTCTTCCTTCCAAGCGCAGACCCAGAGACAGAGAGAATCACGGCAATTGGCCAACATTGAGATTCGTTGACTTGTCTTACTAGTATTACTGAATTTCAGGTGCAATTTTTATTATTTAAATTTCTTATCAAATTGGCGAATTAAAGACTAATTTGTTTTAATTCGCGAATTAGAGAGTGTCATTTTTTTTTTCAACGTCAACACTTGATTACAGGTAAAAGTCTTACAAAACCTATGCAGTATGACTAGCAGTAACTAGAACCTAACCAAGTTTTTTTTTTTAACTAGAGAAATTCATTAGTAAGTAGTACGAGCATCAATTGACGATTTTAAAATAGTGACAAGTCTGTTTTAGATTTTGTTTGAATCATTAGTTACATCATAATTCAACCAATTCGGATACGAATGTCATTCATGGTAATAGAACCTAGGTGATACACAAAAGAGGAAGGTTGGATCATCAAAATTAAATTTATTCTTGCTTCCTTCCCCTTCTCTTACAAGTTGATCTGCAAAATGATTTGCTTCTCTATAGACAAAAGATGATAACGCATACTTGATTAAAGTTGGATATATCTCTACCTTAAACAATCGACTTGGGGGGGGGGGGGACAATTAAGAATTAAGAGAATACTGTTGATTATTAGTATTTGTGTACATATGCGTATTTCACATTATAACCAACTTACACCTGTTAGTTATAAATTTTGTACATATACTGTACTCTTTAGGTGTGTATTTGTACCTCACCTATCACTGGCACATAAGTTGATTCATATTGATATGGGCCATCTCATATAATCAATCCACCTTGATCAACACTTGATTGGTACTACTAGAATATTGGGGATATTGATGGTACTATTTTTTTTTAGTTCACCCTAATATGTTCCAAGTCTTAGAGAGTATAAAGAAAAGTACAAAATTTGCACAATTGTATTGCTTAGTCAGACTCCTGCTTGTTGGACTGGTACATATAAAAGGTGGAGGGCGGGGGGATCGGATGGTAACCCCGACTACATTGGGTTGGGTTGGAGTTTAGTCTTTATGAACTCCCCGACTATAAAGAATGGTACGTGTGTGTATACGATGAATCATGTTATCAATACCTTTAGCCATGGTCATAAAATTCTTTTATAAACCTGGTCTACGAGTAAGTGGATAGACCATGTGGTTTAAGATCAGTAACACCGCATTTTTAAGTGATGTGGTTAATTTTGGACAACATGATCCCACAACTTACTCATAGATCAAGTCCATAGAAGAATTTTCCTCCATGGTCCATGGAAAAAATATAAGTATTTATAGTGTTGCCTTCTTCATTAGATTAATTAACGACAAGTATCCGCTCCGAATTGCACCACACGTATCTAATAAATTCATGGGCTCTTAATGGGTTTGACCCAATAACATGGTGGGTTGGGCCTAGACGTGGCAAACAAATAGTTTGGATAGATAAAAAATTTTCATATCGGATTATTCGAATCGTTTATTTATTCCGGATCAACTTCGGATCGGATCGGATTAGATTTTATTCGAATGTTGAGGGTTATTCGAAATATAAATTTAGAATCGGGTCTACTCATATTAGTCAATTCAAATCGAATTGTGTGGTGACTTATTAAATGGCATTTATATTATTATTATTATATTATAAGAAAAAACTATAATATTTTATCTTCAAAATCTTTAATTAATTTAGTGATAAATGAAATTTTACTTGTAAAATGAAATTAACTATATATTCATTAAAAACTTAATTCGGATGCATTCAGATTAAATTTAATTTGGATCTGATGTATACATATTGAAACTATTCGGATCATTTTGGATCAGTTGATTTATGAGTCAATTTTTTTGAATAATTTTGGATCGGATAAATTCATAATGGATTTCTAATCAATATTTGGATGGTTGACTGTTGCATGAGTAGCTACAATTCACATTTCGAATCAATTTTGCCACACCTAGCCATAGGCTCGTGGATCTGGTTGGTCTTTTTGGGTCCAACGGACCGATCCAAGAGACTTTTGAGCCCGGTACGAGATTTGATCATTTGACCATTTTTTATCACGATGACCATTGTTTTGTTGGCTCAATATTGTTCTTGAACCTGGTGTTGGCCGAGAGACTTGTGTTTTCAATCACAACGCACTGTTTTAACTCGTTCAATGTAGGAACCCGTCCTATGATGATGGCCTGGTCCGATAGAGGCCCTTAGTCAGACCTTTGTATGTATGCTAATATGTACTGTGTTTTCGACTTTGGCAACACCAGGTAGTTTGGTCCTGGCCGACTTACCAAGTCAGGCCTGTGTAGTCGAACTTTGCTTGGCCTAGCTATTTTAGCACTTGGAGTGTAGTCCTTAATTCGTCATAGAGCCCTTTAGACTTTAGGGATATATTTTAACATTATCAGATATTTACGATGTTACCAAACACACTCTTCCATTTGCGTACCGTCACCAAAAACACCAAACCCTCCATCAAGGCCATCCAAATGAATCAACCATCCATGCACAACTCACATAACATTTGAGACGTTACCAAAACACCTACTCATCAGCGGAATCTAGGACGGTTGGAGGAATCCACCCAACAATTTTGGTAGAGAAATATGCAATTTTTTACCATTTAGTCTCACCTGCTATATGTTTTCAAACTACTCAATACTAGATCGAATAAATAACAATTCGGTTTAATAATTAATCACAAACAAGTTAAATTTATCTCGGTTTAGTCAAATGTGTATTCAAATGGTTATATCTATGTTCTGTTTCTGTCCGATTTTTTTTCGAATCACAGTTTCATAATGTACGTTAACATAAGCTAAACCGTTGCCGCCAAAATGAATATTTCTCATTAATATCTATATATATATGCTTTGCCACCAATAATTAATGCATATATTTCGACAACATTATATTATTATTTTTATATGATGATAGTATGGCCTGCTCTGCCCTGATTGTTTCTGCCTGGCCTAATCAATATACAACTTAATTTTCTGTGGTTAAAATCGATTCAATATCAGATGTCAATTTTGCTAATTAATTTCCATAGCTATGGAACTATGGATCAATCTGCGTTTCCCCAACAAACATGTGTAGCTGCTGTAGAAATTCAATACTTGAATACAGATGAAGCGTTTGGGCATGTGATGAAATTAAGATATAGGTGAACTGTCAATGACCTTATGACCTTATCCCTTAATCCCTGCATGTCTCTCGCAATTTTGCCCATCTCTTCAAGACTTGAGAGTTAGGACAATTTTGTATAACAGTGCTCCCTGACCACACTGTCCTAGCTCTCTAACTAGTACGGGTAATATGGGTTGGTCTTGCACGAAATAGGAACTCATCAAAGTTCTCTATTCTTTGCCACAACACTATGTTCCTGACTGTTGAGTTCGTATGAACAATGGTCGATTCTACCTGATCACAAAAGCTCACAATAACAACTAAACACCAAGAAACTGCTGCACCAAATCAAACACACGACACACGCAACCAAACCAGAAAACAGAGCACGAACGCAAACCAAAGAAAGACACAAGATCTAACGTGGTTCGGTCATAAATAATCTACGTCCACGGAGATCACCAGCTTCAATATATTATATGAACGTCAATTACAAGTCTCTAACAGTATGCAAGAAACAAGAACAAATCTGTCTCTCAAAGCTAGAACCTATAATCTATATAATATCACCCTTCAAAGTAGTCGAACCGGGTCTTCAAGCTGTAATGAATATGTTCTTGAGCATGCAGCAATCACCCCTTTACATAGCCTTCAATTTGCAGCTAAACCTAAAGGAATTCGAATAGGAATTGATTTCCTAATGGAGACTATTATTTTTTTCCTGATTGCATTTGGAAACAGCTAGTTGAGATAACACCCCACACTGACGAAACGTCCTACGGTAAGAAAGGTAACTCGATCTAGAAATCGGACTCACGAACTATGTCTATGAGGGCGGAGGAGAGTCCTTGTCAAGGGGTTAGTTTTTCCATAGAACACTTGGTCAGCACTACAAGAGTTTTGATAAATTGCGATCCATTTTAATTATGACTCTTTTTTGTAAGGATCGTAAATTTTCAATCATGACTCTTATTGCGACCCCTTTGCGACTCTTATTAAGAGTCGTAATTTTAAATTATGATTCTTTTTTTGCATATTACGACTCTTTTTAGGAGTCGCAATTGATCAAAACTCTTGTACTGTAATGCAGGTTGGGGTAGAAGTCTACGTACATACTACATATATATACAGGTCTATGGTGTTAAGAACACACGGTAAGTGGTCGTACTTAGACTATACCTGGACTTTGGTGATAGCCTGATAGGTAATTAAGTAACATATTGATGGGTACATGTATTCAAACTTGGATCGTATTTCATTAGTTTTGAACCAACATTTGTGGTTAATTCGAGTGTGCAATCCATATTAATTATGAAGGATCACCAAGTTTAAAGATTTTATATTTTGTGTATGTTTGGCAAAACGAAAGTGACCGATAAGTTAACTGGTATCAGATCAATCACCTAATTTTTAGTAAGTCACCTAGAATAATTTTTTAAATCAGTAACATTAGGACATTTAACAAAAACATTTATTATGGTTAAACAGTTAAATAAAATGAAATGGGTTGAAAAAATCACAATTTCATTGCATTTTACAATTGTCACATTGCACATCAATGTTGCATGGTACTACATACTGTATAGAATAATTAAAGACTAATTAGGTAGATGTTGTTTACTAGTTCTGCACCTGTTCTTGTGTGTTAATTACTTTTCGTACGTGTTGGGTTTGTTTGTTTACTAATTATGAATTGTTCACTTTTTCAAATGTATTTTTGTGGTACCCCATTTCCAAATTTGATGAGTTAATTTGCCCTGAACTGGATTTCCTCAACTTTCCAATAATTGACGTGTAATATTGCTACCGCCCTTATATTTAATTGAAGTAGTTGGCCGATAAGCACTTAAATCTTATAAGTATGTGCAAAAGATTCATACATCATAATTCATATTCAAACTGATACTACAACAATGGTGCAGTTGCAAATACAAGCGGTGCAAACTGTTATGCCATCAAAACAAACAGATCCAAGACAATTCTTGAAAGTAACATTTCCTCAAGATTTCACCTCAATTCTACAACAGAGGTTTAACATTGTTTTATGCTACAAAAAGGCCTCTGATGAAGACTCTGGCTGGCTTGTAGCAGGCTGGATTAAGGAGTCCCTCGGCCGAGCTCTGGCGGATCACCCATTGTTCGCGGGGAGGCTTAGGAGGGTCGAAGGGAGCGGTGATGATTGGCATATTGTTTCCAATGATTCCGGTCTTCGACTGGTCGAAAGCAGGGTTGATATGGAGATGGCTGAGTTTCTTGATTTGAAGGATAAGAGTGGAGTTGAAGGTGAGCTTGTGTTTTGGGAAGATGTTGCTGAGCATGATCCTCAATTCTCTCCACTTTTCTATGTCCAGGTATAATTCACATTCTTTCCATGTCGGTTGTTATCTCTATAGTAGATGTCACACCATTTTGTATAACTATTTGTCGTTTTGTTTAATGGATCCGAGTTCTAATTTCTCTTTTTTAGCGAAATTGACATGCAAATCTGTAATTTTAAAACTGTTACAAACTATTGGATTTTTTTCGAAAAGTTCTATGAGGTTGGAAATTGTTTTTAAGGTAAAATTCTTACCTAAACCTGGTCTATGAGTATTAAATGTGCATTCACCACCGTAGTATTTTAGGTAATATAAGGACATAATTTTCGGTTCCTACTTTAAATACTACTAGCTGTGTCATGGGTAGTGTAGCATCAATGAACTCATGTCATTTTCAGGTGACAAATTTTACTTGTGGAGGATACTCAATTGGGATTAGTTGCAGCCTGGTCCTTGCAGACCCTTTTGTGCTAGCAAGCTTCATCAGCTCATGGTCTACTCTCCATACCAAAGTAGTCCCAAATGGATCCAAACTTCCAACATTCTACCTCTCTAACAGTGCGAAAAACGGGCCTTCGCCCACTCTATTAATGGGCTCAAAAACAGAGAAAGTCACCGGAGAAAGCGTAATCTTTGAAATTCCTACTAAGAAATTGGTTTCGGGCGATAATGTGAAAAGTCTAGTGGTGGTATGCATTGATGAGGCAGAACGTGCCACTGGTCGAAAAATGGGCTCAAGAATCTGCTTATTCGTGAAGACGGCTAGTGGAGATGTTAAGGCAGAAATTTGTACAAGAGAAGAGATGTTAGAGGAGCCATTAGGCCTTGAGTTAACGTGTGCAAATATGTATGATGAAGTGAAGGTGGACAAGATAAGCTTCAATGGAGAAAACCAGCCTGGATATGGATCATGTTGGATTAATGAAGGCTCTGTGATGATTAGTGAATCAGATGGTGCCGATATGAAAGTTGTTGTTACTCTCAATTGAAAATTATAAGTAGTTTGAAATCATCATCCTCTTGGTTCTATTTGGTTTGCTCCTCTGTATCAGCATGGCTTGTTTGCATCACAATTCACATTGTTCCAATAAAAACATCTTTGTCATGATGTCCTATTAATTTCTCAAAATCCCAAGTTCCAGCCTTACTCTCAAAGTATCAAGTATATTGATTAAAAAAAATAAGTAAAAAAAATTCAAAGGGATGAGACTGTAGTCCTAACCGGTTTTTTCTATGTTGTACTCACAACAATTGTCATACAATTAGGAATCACTTCAACTGAATGTAGCATAGAGAAAATAGTTCTCGTACCCATCATGCAGATCCCGTTATCGTGTCATTTTTAACTTTGAAATATATGTCAAGGAGTCAATTATATTTTATTTGTTCTTCAATTTAATATTTTTTTCTGACTTGGGAAGATTAGTAAGTTGGTTCAAAATTCAAACTAGATAGAGTAGTTATTATTGTTAAAGCTAAACCAGTCAACTCGCTAACAATAATACATGTCTCTCGTAGGAGGCTTGGTCTTGTTGAGTTAACGCTGGCCCATGCAGCAAATATTAAGATATCGGATCACTGGAGTGGCAAGCGGAGTACCCTTATTGTATTGAGTTTTGGTTAGGGTGATCGATGAACAAATTTATTGACAGTTAGTTTAATAAAAGAAAAAACCTGCACGTATTGCAAAAATCACATCACAATTTAAAAGTCACAAAGCATCACTTATTCATGATCACGTTTTGAAAAAAAATCATTTGGTATCATAGACGTGGAATTATTTTAAAGGTGGGTTTAATATTAATTGTCAAAAGAATTTATATAAATGACTAGATTTCGTTCCTCCCCAACAGTTTAAGTTTTTTAAAGAATTGAAATTCTATCATGGTATCAGAGTCATCTGATTCACGTCACCTGGGTTCGAAATCTCCTCGGAGACAAACTCGGGGGAGTGTCAGAGAATTTATATAAATGATTAGATTTCGTTCCTCCCCAACAATTTAAACTTTTGGAAGAGTTGAAATTATATCATTGCTACTATTGCTACTATTGTATTTTAAAGGAGTAGTTTATATAGCCTGTTTTGTGAGCAAAGTTATAACTCTATTGTTTTTATTGAGAAATACAGTTGAGTTAGATAAGCATTTTCCAGTTCTCCTTGTTTATGGCGTCTTCTTGTGCCATGGGAATACAAAATTAGAGAATGATTTCACAGCCGCTTTTGTGAGTTATCTTTACATAATATATATATTTCTCTCCTCCCTCCATTTCAATGAAGTACGACAATAATATTGCATGCATTTGATCGCACATTGATTAAAAGGTAAGGTTGTACTGTAATGTGTCAATTTACTTGGAGGAATCGGAATTTTCTAGATAATCCCCGATCTGAATAAGAATTTTTCCAATATCATATACCTAAGAGTCTAACAACCATGTCTAACTCCATCTCCCTTTATATGGCCTCATAAGTCATAGTTACTTGTAATTTTACTCCTCCGTTCTATTTAAATCTTTCTAACTTTCTATTTTTGGCATTTCATTAGAGATTCCATTCCGCACGGTCCTTTGAGTATCCAAATCGTCAGTTAATTAACTCCTGATATAGAGATATACATATTCTAACACTATCTGATATTCAGATATTTTCAGTTGGATAAAGTTTCTAAACTATATCTACTTTAACCCCTTCCCCGTTAATAATAGACATGTGATGCCACCAGGTGCATGTCTTTCTGATTGCTCAATTAAGTATGTAAGTGTCACGGTCTTGGTATTTAACTAGGTGTTGGTTTTCAGCACCTACTTTAACACCATTGCACATTTATGTGAATACTCGATCTATCTCTTTTAACTGTTCATTTCCTTACAAAAGTAATTGATTTTAGATTTTTGTTTCCTTCTGATCTAAACTAGAGCTACTTCTAATGGCTAGTGCCTTCTTCACATTACTTGAATCTTGAAACTGAAACTGGTACAATCCTTTGCATAGTCTAACTTGTCCAATCTTCTTCACTGAACCTACCCAGGGAACACTCTCCTGTGTCATCACACAATCATCTTTAGATAAGATAATAGTTAAGTTATTATCATGCACCATTTTACTTGCAGACACAAGATTTAACTTGAAACCAGGCACACATAAAGCATTTTAAGTAATAAACTAGTTTCCACCGTAATATCTCCTATGTAAGATGTTGTAGAAGTTAAGTTATTAGGCAACTGAACCATGCCATTTATCACTCTAATATTAGGAGTGAAATACTTTTAAGAACAAATAAAGTGGTGTGAAGCACCGGAATCCAGTAACCATGGTTCTGTATTAAAATTGCTTAAGATACCTGAAGCAAAGTTGCTGACAGGAGTTGCATTGTAGCCTTTGCCAGTAAAGGGACCTGGCTTGTCTTGCTGCTTCTCTGCATCTGCTAGAATCTTCTGGAGCTTGTCAACTTGGTCTGCAGTAAAGGTAGCATTCTTCTCATTGTCATTCTCAGCATAAACAGTTGCAACTTGGTTGTAGTAGTTCTTTCCTCCTCTTGCTCCTCTACCTCTAGCTCTTCCATTGTAACCTCCTCTAGGCCCAGCATATCCCCTCTGGTACGACTCTGGGTAACCAATCAACATAAAGCAGTTCTCTGGGTTGTGGTTGTTCATCCTGCAGGTTGGGCACCACATGTCCTTCTTGTCTTTTCTTTTCATGCCAACACTCATCACAACTGGATCTTGAGCAGAAGGGAGGATGTTGGACCTTGTCATCCTTTGAGCTTCTTCCTGAGAAATGAATGAAAAGGTTTCATCCAAAGATGGGAGTGGCTTGGACATTATGATTTGACCCATGATGCTTTCATAGCCATCAGTAAGCCCCATCAAGAACTTGAAGATTTTCTTGTTGTCTTGCATTGCTTGCATCTTTTTAGTAACTTCACATTTGCATTCCTTGCAAGTACAAGCCGACACTGTTTGATAATCCTTAAGTTCATCCCAAAAGCCAGTGAGCTTATTGAAATAGTCAGCCACAATGCTAGTTCCTTGAACAAGTGTAGATATCTTTTGCTCTAGCTTAAAGATTCTAAGCTGGTTTGGTTGAGCATATCTTATCTTCAGCTTTTCCCAAGCATCTGCTGCGTTTTCCGCATACAAGATGGTAGTTTTGATATCATCTGAGACTGAATGTATCATCCATCTCAAGATGAGAGTATTGCACTTAATCCAAGATTTTCTATCATCATGCCCTTCCCCTGGACATTTCAGTGTTCCATCAATGAAAGGGAGCTTATTTTGAATGGTGAGAATCATGTTGAAGGCTCTGTGCCATGTGTGGTAGTTTGTGCCATCAAGAAGAGGATGAATGGCACCAGAAGTGGCATGGTCAGAGTGATGAAGGAAATAGTGGCTCATAGGGTCTTCATAGCTGTGAAGAACTGGTGGACCAATGTCTGTTTCGCCGGATTTGGCCATTTGAGAAGGGTGAGCTTTGAGTGATTGATGAGTTTAGTGTTTAGGATAGAAGGAAGAAAGGACATAGGCTCTTGATACCATATTAAAACTCACAGAAAAACATGAGAACTTGGATTTATTTCTCGAGGAATTAGGTTGCGGCTTACAGGAAGAAAACAGAGCAAACACACGTGCTCTTATATAGGCCTAATCTGTTGCCCTAGCTAGCTAAAAATGAAAATGAAACTTGTGTGATGAATTATTGTCCTCTCTATTACATTCTTCACTATTTGATTGGATGAATTCATCCCAGAATAAGACGAATTTGGTGAGGATAGGATTGATGAGTTGTGAACCCTAATTTTACCAATTTGGTACAATTCTTGATCCGGTGTGGCACATTTTGCTGTTCCATTAATTCAAATCCTCCCGCCTTTGCTTCTTGCGCTCTTGGTCACGAACTGAGTTCTTCTTGGACGGATTAGGACAGCTCTTATGCACTTTCTATAAAAAAATATGTATGAGTGATTGATTCGATAATGTATAGTATGAGAGAGAAAGTAGCCTTTGTTCTCTCCACCCGGTTTTGTCTCTCACAACTCTGTTTCCTCTTCTTCTTTACTAGTTCTAGGCCTACTTCCTGCAGTTCTTCATGATTTTTAACATAGGCCACCTTATCATCATTCATTCACCAAATAAACTTATTATAATCAAACGGTCAAATAAAGTGAAATCAATTTATAAAGTAACTGATAAGGTCACCGCTAAACACACACTTAAATGAAGAAAATGGATTTTGTCAAGATAACGTTGAAGAGAAAACAGATGCAGGTGTGTGAAGGCATTCTGAAAGTGATTTTGTAACTTATTACTTCACCACTGCACGAGGAAAAGATATCAACGAGACAAACAACTTTGCTATATAAACTCATATTCATATAGATATCGACCATCAAAAGACACACAGGGAACTTCGAGCTTTGCAAGAATTAGTATTTAATTTGTTCTTCACACAAGTTTTATAGTCTAGTTTTAGCAAGGTTTCATACTTTACTATTCTGAACCAAATCAGTGATTATATATAGCGGTTAATTTCTTTCCCAATAATTGTGGAAATCTTGTTCTGTCTTCTTAAAATTGAAGTTGAAACATAAATTAGTGAGATTAAAGATTTTGGTAGAAATAACATTTCATTAACTTTTAAAAATGTTACAAAAGTATTCCGACTATACAATAAGACACAGACAACACATTCATATTTACAAACTGGACAAGCCACAACCGGCAGACATCAAACACTACTAGAATTAAAGGTTACTCTAGTAGCATCAGATCTTGTGACTTGTGAGTAAAAGTAACGGCAAAATGCTGCACATATATAATAATTCAGTGATTCCCTTTATGTAGCAACTCCAATTCTACATGGATTAGATGCTTCATTCAATAATCTTACGACTTTTGTGATATGGTTCTCTTGCCACATGTTGCTCGGAATCTGACCACTGAATCAGTTCCCTTTATCGCACCATTGTTGCTTAGCATAGACGAAATTCCAAAAACAAAAAAGGAATCGGAATGTTTTGTATTTAACGTGTGTCGCTTATTGGAGTGCAAGATAAATTCCACATGGACTTTTATTACACATGATAAAGTGTAAGGACAGTTTTTGTTGCTAATTGAAGAATGATAAAACATACCCAAATTCCACTTTAATAATATAATATAAGTTAACGTCAAATAGAGACTTGTAATTGCCAAAGACGGCCTGGGAACCAGTAATTCGGAATGGGTATAGAGTTTTTTCGTTTTTCAGATGTTCCAAAAAAGTATACAGATTACATATTTTTTCAAAGATATTTTAAAAGCTTTAGCAATTTTGTAGTTTTAGTTTACATTACTACATGTACAATGTCTATGTGTGTATAAAATTGATTGTAACGAACCATGTGAATGTCACAATCCTGCTAGCTAGCTCATGGTCCTATACATGTTTAAGTTCCAAATCTTCACCAACCAAATTCCAACACTTTGCGAGGGTTATCACTTGAGTGTTTATACCTTTGTGAAATGTCCTCCACATGATATTTGTGTCCTTACTCCTTTCTCACATGGCATGCACATAGTTCTCTTTAATTACCTTCTACGCAGATTATATTCTACCAACAAGCACAATGTCACAATGCAAATAGAATAATTAAGGAAGAAACAAATCAAAAATTTCTCTTATTAACTCAACAGACCTCAGTTACAATAAGTAGTACGTTGTAACAACAATTCAACATCATAATTCATAAACATCATATAATCTACAAAATACGAACAACAACGGAGCGAAAAGTACGCAATAAAATAAAAAGAAAGTAAAACATTTATTAACCAGCATTAGTTTTAAGCAAGAAGTGCTACTCCACCAAGCAAGACCAAGAGAGCAATGCTAGAACCGTGGGAAGAGGCGTCGCCGGATGGTGGAGGAGCAGGTGTAGTAGGACCCATAGCTGGTGATGGTGCCATGGGTGACATTGCCGGTCCCATTGGTCCCATTGCCGGGCCCATAGGTGGTGCGGGAGGAGATGAGGGGAGCATTGGTGGCATGCCAGATGGTGCCATCATCGGTGGGGACATGGCCATCATTGGTGGGGGCGTGGCCATCATCGGTGGCATAGACATAGGTGTCATGCTTGGCGTCATGGGTGGAGCGGTAGGCATTGCGGCAGGTGATTCGGTAGGAGCTTGGGCACCTGAGAGAGCAACAAGTGCAAACAATGTGGAGATAAAAATGATGGAGCTAGATGAGAGAGCCATGGTGATGGATGATATGAATGAAATAGTGAGTGATGTACAAACTACAAGAGTGTATATGAAGAAGCTGAAGTTATGGTTGTGAAATTGCAAGGTTTGAGGTAAAGGTGGATGTTATATATAGAGAGGAGGATACTACTGGCCAGAGAAGGGAATATGATATTATGATTGTTGTGTGGGAAAAGCTAATAAGGAGGAATGTAGTGGCTTGGCACTCTTATTTGTTTGACACATTGAGGGAGCACAACATAATAATGGTGACCACATCAGTGTACAATTATTATTTGGACAAAATTCTCGTTGTGATATACTTGTACTATATTTTTGTTTAAAGCTTCGGTAAACAAACAAATTAGTTTTAAAGATATGATGCAAAACTAATGGTATCACACTTAGAGATGGCAATGGCCCGGGCTGGGCCGGGCTGCCAGAGGCCCATCCTGGCCCGACACACTTGGCCCAGGCCCGGCCCAAGCTTGAGGGTGGGCCTAAATTTTAGGCCCAAGCCCAGCCTATTATGGGCCGTGCTGGGCTCGGGCTGGCCCTCTTTTTTTTCAAAAAAAATTTAAAGTCACACATTGTAGTAGTTAATTTTAAAAAAAAATAGAAATTAAAAGATTTAATAATTTAAAACAAAAAAGCTTCAAAAAGTTATAAATTATTGGTTGTAATGTATATTAAAATATATAATTCAATAGAAAATATTATAAATACATAGAAAAGTATCAAAAATGTATAAATTGCAACTTAATTTAATAATACTAATGTAAAATAACAAACAAAATAGTCATATTACATATATTATATATAAAATATAGAATAAAACATATACACACTTGGGCCGGGACGGGCTAGCGGGCTAGAAATTTTGGCCCAGGCCCGGCCCCATGGGCCTATAGAACAGACCCAAGCTCAGCCCAATAGGGTGATCGGGCGGGCCTGACCCAACAAAATCGAGTCGGGCTCGAGCTGCCCGGCCCAAATTGTCATCCCTAATGCCCTTAAAACGTAAAATGTTTTATAAGATGAATTAAATGGTACGAACTAAGAACTATTCCAGTTGTAGTTGGACCAGGCTTGGGGCCGACTAAACAACCCAAGAAGGGTAACTTGGACCAAGAGCAGCAATATAACCCAACACTATTAAAGACAGTGCATTTATCTAGTCCAACATAACAAGTCTATCGGCCCGGCCGAGTCCTAAAGCATGTGTCAGACTTGATGGTCAAATCTCATATCGCGCTCAAATATCTCTAGTGCGGCCCACGGGGCCCACCAAGCCCAACTAGAATCAGACCCATAAAGCAACGGGCTTAGCCACCAGCCTTGTTGGGTCAAACCCATTAAAAACACATGAGATCATTAATCACTTGTGGCGCAATTCGGTAGGTACCTATGTCACCAAGTTAGAGGCCAAATAATTATTATAAATATACTTGTACTTACAGAAGGATAGATGTAATTGTTAATTCATCGAGTATCAGATACACATACTATACATTAATTATACTAGGATAGGCCCTAGAACTATATTGCTACAAGTAAAGTTTTCCTGCCTACTTCCTCCATCTCACAAACATTACACATTAGGGTTAGCGCGCAGTTTAAGAATAAACAATAAAGTAGTATAAAGTTAGTGGGGGATGTTAATTTTTTAAATGAAATGAAGTTGTTAAAGTATAAAGTAGTTGCAAAATAAGTTTTTAATGTGTGGGGTAGCTTCCATTTTAGGAAATGAGTAAAGTTTTGTGGGACACCTACAAGTGGAGAGTGGGTAAAGTTTTGTGAGACGGGGAGAGTATTTGGTTAAGGTAAACTAATCTTTGATCACTAACTTTCCCTTTTTTTTATATACATGTCGTATAGAGTAATACTTAATTATAAAAGAAAGTTGGTACATCATTGGCTCATCTAAGATGACTTAAGATATTTCAAGATGAACTACCAAAAATATCACCATATAAAAACCAATACCAATGTCGAGTAGCATGTTTCAGAGTGAAACACTTATTACCTCCCCCTAAATCAACTTATTTTATGCATAATATACTCATATATGGTGAGAATAAAATAAATTTGTAAGTCTATAGGCTCGGATAAGTTATAGGGCTAAGTTATAAGTACATACACACAACATAAATTACACTGATTCATGGAAATTGGATCTATGCCGGGGTTGAACCACTAATCAAACCATCTTAACAAAATGAGACACCACTAGGAAATGAGACAATGCAGGGGTTGATTTCTTTCTCTTTTTTCACCCGGAGTCCAAAGATCTTCATCGTATAAAAAAATCAATACCAATGTCAAGGAGCATGTTTCAAAGTGAAACACTTATTACTTCCCCCTAAATCAACTTATTTTTTGCATAATATACTCATATATGGTGAGAATATATACTCATATATGGTGAGAATAAAATAAATTTGTAAGTCTATAGGCTTGGATAAGTTATAGGGCTAAGTTATAAGTACATACGCACAACATAAATTACACTGATTCATGGAAAGTGGATTTATGCAGGGGTTGAACCGCTAATCAAACCATCTTAACAAAATGAGACACCACTATGAAATGAGACAATGCATGGGTTGATTTCTTTCTCTTTTTTTTTACCCGGAGTCCAAAAATCTTCATCGTCTATCTTCTTCCCGGAAATCTCACGGGTTGCAATGTCATTACATCTCGACATTCTTCCTCTGAATGTATACGATTACCCCTATGTACAATCAAATTTATTTGAGCAGGATTTGTTCATGGTACCCAGTATGTATAAGGATCAGACCCTCACCACTAGATGGAGGCTTGCCCATACATTGGCGGTTAGTACTCCACATGTACAGTCGAGTAGTCGGCTACTTGTGAGGGGCCTTGTTTACCACTACAAGAATTCCCATGAGCAGCGACGAATTTTAACGGATCGGCATTGTTGCGACAGATCGGTTAAGTCCAGCGACGGATGAGACCAAAGCGGCTTAGAACGTGTCCTTAAGCCCTCAGGGCGTCTGAACTCAGTGACGGATGAGTTGGGGCGACGGATCTGCGATGGATGGCCCATCTGTCGCTAATTCCTAACACGGAGCAGTCCATCAATCTGATGGCTGGGTCCCAGCGGTTAGAAGCTCTGGAAATACTGGGGAGAAGCCGCCTAGACAAACTACATTAATTAATTTAAGCTTGGGAGATGCCATGCTTGGTACTTGGCTTCATTAAACTTGCTGAAATTTATTTATGTCTATCAGGAGATATTTTGAGGATTTCTTGCGTAAATTCATAGATACCCACCTCACATTTTTTCAAGATGATTTAGTACCAGTAATCATAAGTTTGGGAATGTGTCAAGCGAACTAATGTTTCCATTCCAGTTGAGGATGTAGTGGAAATCAAGCTGGTAACAATATTTCTTGCGCTTCCGTTGAACGTAGTTAGTGTTCTAAATTATTGCGAATAGCTAGCTACTAAGGTGAGACTTTTCAAGTTCTACATGATTTTTTTTTTTTTTTTTAAGGAGCTAATTTTTTTTTATTTTTTATTAATAACTCGAGTATAAGAGATACTCGGGAAATTACAACCAACACCGGGTAAAACATCCAAACCGGCAAAAGAACAAAAGGAAAGAAAGCAATATACACGGTTTCCAGTAGGCAAACTAATAGGCTATCTTGAGCTCAGAAGAATTATTTGGCCAGATGTTTGGTTTAGGTCTCAGCCTTTTGTGCTCAGTCTCCTTCTACACTTCAAGCACAATGCACATATACAGCTCCTGCTAATTACATCTTTTTATCTCATCTGGAGATACTGGAATGCATTCATTTTTAGCAACAAAGAGTTCACATGTCAAGATTTATATATACACCTAATGCATCTTATGAAAGACATGCAAAGCTTACAACACACATCACATAAAATGTTCCATTTGCATCTTTGTAGGTGGATCCTTCCATCAGCTGGTTATACTGCCATGAATATAGATAGGGCATCTATTGATAATCCAGGCCCGACTGGCACATGAATCATCTTTAGAAACCACTTGGGACAGGTGCTAACAGCGGCAGCTGGTCATACAGGCATTTGCACAAATAATATGGCAAAATTAATGGGTCTCAAGCAAGGACTTATTCTTGCAAATCAATTACATATACATAAGTTAGTTATTTAGTCTGATTCTAAGTATGTCATCTTAACTTGTAACAGATGCTACGTGAGGGATCGACTGCATCTGCAGCTGCTTAGAGATATCAGAACTATGCTACAACAAATGGAGGATGTTCAATATCGTTTTGTGTACAAGGAATCTAATCAAGTTGCGGACGCACTAGCCAAGCTTGGAAGTGAAGCAGACGCTTCAGGAACGTCGCACTTGTTGCAGCCAGTACGAAGTAATCCAAGTGGTCTTCATTATTTTCCAGTCAATCAAGATCATGTGATTAGCTTACATGTTTGGCAACAGGTCCCGAATTGGTTAGAATGTTTTGTAAAGAATGACTTGACAACTGCTTATCCCCGCCTTGTAGCTACTTAGGGGCGGTTTTGTAAAGTCATGTAAACTGGATCCTCCATTGAGTAATATATTATCTATTTTCGAAAAAAAAACTAATAGGCTATCTAACATGGCACATAAAAAAAAAACAACAAAAGGCCACCTTCTAGTCAAACCAAGCGAGAGGCACACAAAGCAGCCAACAAATGAATTATTCTGGCGCCTAAAGGATCACCAAGGGAGTCAACAACCAGGCCACAAACATAGAAGGCAATGGGCAACAAACAGGCTACAAACAGGGGACAACGACCAAACCAAGATAAAGGATGAAAACACCCAAAAAAAGATGGAACATAGAGTAAGTAATTTAAAATAATTTTCCTATATTCCATCCACACGACGGTTTCCTTATCGCGATGGAAATATAATCTATTCCTCACTCTATATTTGAGCTCCAACAACCAAGGTCAACAAACGAGGGTATGACAAGCATTTTATAATAATTTACCTATATTTCAACCAACGACGGTTTCCTTATCGCGGTGAAACTATAGTCTACATGATTTATGATGCAACTTGTGTTTTGTGTGCCAATGCGGATGAGTCTCTTACAGGGACGGAGCCAGAATCGTACATTACCTAGTGCGATATTACTGGAAGTTTAACATATTTATATTAATTTTGTTTTTATTGTTAAGGTACAAAATTAGGAAAAAAAAATGACTATTCTAATCACAAAATAAACTTTATTGAGTTGAAAGTTTGAAATATAGGGTAGGTCAATATAAAAAACGACATTGGAAATACAAAAAAAGCATTGGAAGTAGTACTAATTTTTTTTTTTTTAATTGGGTAGTGCGGCAGCACTACCCTGCCCCTTGATGCCTCCGCCCCGGGTCTCTTACTCATTTGTTCTTTGATTGCCCTAATGTTCATTATGTTATTTTTACTATGATGAAAGCAGTGGGCTTTGTTTGTAATCAATTGCAGCTAGGTGACTGGATTGAAATGTTTAGTTCTTCCCAAACAATATGGACTTTCAGAAAATTTTTTGTAGGAAAGGACGATAACATTTGGCTAGTGACCTGATTATCAAGGTTAGACAGAAATATGGTTGGAGAAACAATAGGTTTATTAGACAAGTTATTTCAAAGCTGATGAGGTTTGTCTGATTTCTTTTGCTGCGTGTGTTTGTTGGTATGTTTTTTGTATATGAAATATTGGTATCTCACTGGACTTGTAACAAGTCATGTTTGCTACTTGTGTTGGCATGCAGGGATATTAAGTACAGAAGACTATACAGTTACTCGTACATAATAGTAAAAGGGCGTGTCATTTGAAAATGTGAGATTCTATCTGCAAACAAGTATACATATTGATTAGGTACTTTTAGCTCCCTTCTTCCCCCCCCCCCCCCCCGAAAGATTTTGGATCAGTATAAAAGTAGGATACCTCTTGAGTGGACAACTTTGAAGAACCTTGTGATCTCTGGAGAGTACGATCACGTCTTTACATGGAATCAGAAGAGAAGTGGACATCATTTTTAGACATGTGGAATTGGGTTGTTGATATCTGGTTTTTTAGCCTGTATTCTGTAGCTATGTTGTTCTTCTTGATATATGGCTTTGCATTAGAGTAATAGTGCTAGATTAGAGGTATCGTAGTCCATAGTCCGAATAGTACACTGATTCTACGTTATATATATTGTTTTGTCTTGGGCATTCTCCTCGCGTATCTATGTAGTTTGACTCTTTCAGGTTTCTATACAAATTTTCATGAGAAATGAAAATTTGGAGAAAGCTGAATGTGCGGGTTACACATTTATCAACTTAAATACCTTTAGAATCATAACTTGTCAATTGTTGCTTTATGGTCCGTATCTTTACCTTAAAAGTAAGGAAAAGCAAACAATTCCTTACAATCATGGAAAAAGCAATCATTATTTCACTAAACAAAGGACTAATTATTGTTATTAAAAATTGAACCCCGTTGTTGTTTGCTTTAATTAGGCAGCAATAAACATGATTACATTAATATAGCCAGCCAGCCAGCCAACAAATTGTCAAATACTCTGAACTCAAGAAACAACTGTCGCTTTCCATCACACGACCTGACCACTAATCACCCTCCACGTGTACCTCAAGTAATAAATAAAACAATAAAATAATAATGAAGAAGAAAATAGAGATAGATACACACCAAATTGGAGTTGTATGTAGTGTATGTATCTGACCACCGGAGTGACTGTACATGCAATTTTTGAGGAGAAAGCAGCCTTGAGAAAATTTCTCACCGCTTCTTCCGACCTATCCATGAATTTCATGGTTCGTTTCCACACCAACAATCTCACAAACTTCTCTCTCCTAGATCCTCATTTCTCGCTCTCTATTTACTATACTTTTTTCACTCTCTCTGTTTCAGATTTCTTTGTTTTCCTCGTTTTTTTATCTAGGGTTTGTTGCTTCTCTCTGGAATTTCGTTTGATATCTGCTGCGTTCACGTACCTGAGAGGTGGAAAAATTGATTCACATTTCCGATTTTAGTTAGTCTTCGTGTTGTTGTTTTGTCATCATCATTATTATTGGGCGTTGATTTGGTGCGGTGCTGCTGCTACGATGAGTGCGGCTACTAATCAATTGATCTCTGTGTCTCCAGAGGACCTCAGGTTTCAATGTACGTATCTCTGCTTCCTGTTTCTCAATTTGAGGTTCAAATTTGTTTTGATGCATGCTCCTTTGCTTGTGTTATGTGCTCTATTGTTATATCAGTTCATTGCATTATGCATAAAAGTATGTATGTATAGCAGTAGGAGATTGATTGCTTATGTGAAGCTGGATTCTTAGGGTGAGGGTGAAATGTGAAAAGATTATAAGAAACTAGTTGGAGAAGCAAAATATTGAGTGTTGATTAATCTCAAGTAGTTGTCTGAGGATAAAGCAATTTAATTTCTCAAAGTACTTGGAATGAGCCATTCGATTTTTACAGAACTTGTGTTGGACCGTATGACCTTAGAAACACAAGTAGATGTTAGGAATTACCGCACAGTCACCTACATTACTGTAACGTGTACTCCCCCACTTTGTGAATACACTTCAAGAATGGGTAATAACCATGCCGCGCCCACCCATGTGTTACGCGCATTCCACTAATTTGTGCACCCATGTAACACAAGTTCTTTTCTTCCTTTTTTTCTTTTAACCTTTAGACTATTGAATATGGTGATGCTTTGTCGATGGTGATAAAGCATAATTAGTGTTTGAAGTTTGAACTCTGAAAGCAAGGACAGGTATCACCATTATTGTTAACTAACATCCACTAAGAAGCACATATAAATTTTGTATATTTTTCAAGATCTCTAAGAGTAATACCTGATCACAAAAGAACCCTCTGGAGGGAGCAAAGTGGTTTTGTTTGCGTGAGAACCATTCTTTAAGGGAATAGGTGGAATTCCTCTCATAAAAAAGCGGAGTCACTGCTCTTATGGACCTGGTCGCAAATATGAATATGCATGCAGAAACCTGTACTCTTGCATTATGGTATAAGAAAAAGTGAGAAGACATGTCCTTCTCATTGTCAGTTTTGTTGAATATATCTGGCTTTTTCTGAGTTATATCATTGTCACCCTGAATTTTGATTGTCTTAGTACTCATAATTGCTTGGCAATGTTTGGCACTGATGTTGATTGTTTTTCTGTCAGTTGAACTCGAGAAACAAAGTTACTGTGATCTTAAAGTTACAAATAAAACAGACCAAAATGTTGCTTTTAAGGTACCCACACATTACTCATCAGTACTCAGTCCTTACAATTTAATACCAGTAATACTTTTTAACCAGTGGCATGTATATGTTGATGGAGGTTATTTGTTAATTGTGTTTTATATGCATTAGGTGAAAACTACCTCTCCGAAGAAGTACTATGTGAGGCCAAACACTGGTGTTATACATCCTTGGGATTCTTCCATCATAAGAGGTGATTCTCTTTTGTATTTCAACGATGGCTATATCAGACACTGCTTGAGTGTTTACATATTTCTGTGTAGCTTGACCCTGTCATTGTAAAAAGTCAGGAATGTTTTTTTTCCTACTACCAGACTTGACATGTGCAGACTGTTTTCGTAAATTCTGACTCCTAAAGTATCAATTAACTTGAGAGCCTGGCGTTTAATATCTATATTTATGTCTTGATTACTTGATAGCTGTTTCTTCCGTATTCTCATTCCCATGGTCAAAATAAGCTCTCCCACAATGACTGGAGCTATGTAAATTTGTTCAGAAGGTAACATTAATTTTACTTGTGTACTTAGTGACCCTTCAAGCTCAACGTGAGAACCCACCAGACATGCATTGTAGAGATAAGTTTCTTCTGCAAAGCACAGTTGTGGCTGCAAATGCTGATAGTGATGAGCTTCCACAAGACACAGTAAGCAACTACTTCATCTCCGTTCATGGACTGGCTTCATTACTCAATAGGACTTTGAACTGAG
Source organism: Plantago ovata (assembly GCA_028274465.1). Lineage (NCBI taxonomy): Eukaryota > Viridiplantae > Streptophyta > Magnoliopsida > Lamiales > Plantaginaceae > Plantago > Plantago ovata. Next base: position 23,645,135 of record CM051455.1, on the reverse strand, counting down.
TTTCTATATTTATGTTTCAAAATAACGGTTGATGCTGCAACCAGTTTTCTAAGGAAGGTGGTAAAATATTAGAGGAATGCAAGCTTAGAGTTATATACGTGACGCCTAATGCCGCTAATGGAAATGGTGGAGGTGGCTTTGATCCAGTAAGTCTGATCTTATTTCTCATCAAGGTTGTTGCATTTTGATTGACATGTGTCCCCCAATACTGAAACTATGACCCTTATCAATCCCGTGATATGTTGTTTGTTATATACTACTATGACAGAATCATTACAAATTCTATTTCTGCCACTGTAACTTCTTTTCGGTTTTCTTTTTTTGGTCTGCAGATACGCCGTACAATCAGCTTTGATGATGTAAGTATACTTTTTACCTTCTTGTTGGTTTCATAGCTAAGCCCCACTCCCCAAATTTATGTTCTCTTTGATGATCAAGAACGACACGGGATATTATGTTTTATGAATTTATCTGGCTTTACTATACAAAGATTACTGTTTGCTATAATGGCACTAATTTTTAAGATAGCTGATTCCTTGAAAAAGTACACAGACAACAAGATAACAATAATAGACAAAAGGGTGAAGAGGCCTAATTTATTAAATAATTCAATTGATCATGGAGTCTAATTCAGTAATACAAGGAGTCTGTGAAAACATGAAATATAATATACATGAACAATGTATTAAATGTATTTTAACGTATCATATGCTAATTTTTGGATTTTGGCGTATTGCCTTGTATTTATATCATGGATTTGTAGTATTCGCATTGGTGCTTCTTAGGGATGCAGACTTGCACTAAAGAATCAATAGACGGATTATAGTTAACAATTTAACATACACTTTATGATCAATTAAGTTCTACAAATGCACTCTTGATCTGTGAACCAAAAGTGTCCCTTTGGATTTTCATAAGTCCTCAAGGACCTCAACAGTTGAATATAAAATCCAGATTAGTTTAGAACTTTAGACCTGCTTTTGGACTTCCTGGTACAGTCTAGCTAGACTTGGTTTTGTGCTTGCTTTCTTGCACATTTATTGGGTCTACTCTTGTTTGCTTTTGCACATGGTAGTTTTCAGCCCATTGGATATGTAAACCATGACTTGAACTTTGATTTGGGTGTGGCCCTTAGCCAATGTATCAGGTGGTTTGTTTAATTGTTAAGGGCTGGTTCTTACTTCTTACTAGTATGTTTGTACAAGCCGGTAATGCTGTCCATTAAAAAATGGAAAGGAATATCACGAATGGTCGATCGCCTGATGGAACTGCAGTGTTAATTCACACCTTAAACCCACAGCCAATGACCCAAACAATGTCTTAGCCCGTGACATGAAGAACAACACAAAAGAAGGAATAGGCAGCAACCTACTAATCATTAGGACTAACTGATTAAATTTATACTTCCAATTTGGAGCCCAAACAGTCCAGGCCAGAGCCCCCGGGCAAGGGTGTACAGGACTGCACTTATTTATTTTACTCCCATGTACCAGATTTATGAAAGTATGCATGCCCTCTCTTTAGAATCAACATAGGTAGACCTGAGGTTTGTCACTCTTTTGCTCTACGTTTGTTTCAGTCTAGTATGGTAAAAGAAATAGAAAGTAAAGATTATCATTATATATTGGGATGCCAATTTGCCTAGTATTTTAATGAGTAATACTTGGTCAAGGATAGCCTGAGAGGACTCGCAGCAATATATGTGTGTTGCCTGCCTGTAGATGATGATGGTTATTTTTGCGTTGTTAATTGAAAATCTTTGCAATACTTCAACTAGAGGGTAAGTATGTCTGAACTGAGTATGCTGTTTTGCATTGCAAATTCAGATGTGTTTCCTTTTCAAATTGGTAGTTTACGTTAATATGAAAGTCTTCACTGTTTAGTTGAATTAGGATTGGATTTCGCGGTGCCAATGACTTTCCAATTTACCATGACCTTTCCTCTACCTCCTCATTTGGATACTAATTTAACTACAGTGGCATATGCAACTGCACCTAGTGATATTACGCTTCATCAAGATCTTAAGTGCGTGGACGCTCTTGAACCTGTATTATCAGATTATTTGTGATAATATAATTCATATCTTTTCTTTATTTTCAAGAAATACAGTTACAAGTGATATCACCTCTCAGACCAGAGCTTATACATTTGGCTGCAGTAACTTATGTCACGTCTCGTACATGTTCTTGTATGATATTGCCATCTAGTTGGTTGAGAAAACTGCAGCATACTTTTATGTCTATCTTTCTACATATTTAATCTGAATCCAATATGTGCAGAATCAAGCCGTGGAGCTCCTTAAGGCTGAAAGAGATGCAGCTGTCAGACAAGCACAACAGTTACAACAAGACCTGGTTAGTGCCATTTAGCTGCACAATGTATAGTAAACTAGTACATTATATTACGATGCTCTTGTTTCTTTATTATTTTAACTATATCTATGAACTTATCCTGAAACTTGAACACCTAACCAAGTAAGTGACTAATTATAACTATGCGATGATAGGTAATTTTCATGCTTTCCTCCCCCGTCTCATCTTTCTGTTTGTGTCAAGCCCTCTTGCAGCTGTATGAAACAGAATGATAATACATTGTTATAGTAATATAGCATGCGTCTTACAATAATCTATCAAGGATTCTCCTAAATTTACAAGACTTGGAAATTACTCCTTGCGTTCTTTTCAGCAAGAGACTAGTTGTAATAGATAATGATTCAGGAACACGGTATTGGATCATTGAAGTTTCAGTTTTAATTTATGAGCATGCCAATAATACCATGCCCAGTGTTACATAGTTCTCACTTGTTACAAATGCAGGAAATACTTAAAAAGCGAAGAAGTCGTAAAAGCAGTGCTGGATTCTCCATCAGATTTGCACTCATCGTGGGACTCATTGGAATTGCAACTGGCATTATTTTGAACTTACTGCTCTCTTCACCACCTTCTCGAGAATAACCTGGTTCTTGAACTGCTGCTTTCATTTGGTTTTGAGGGCGTAAAATATCTGACGAAGAGAGGAGTCTTGTAACCCTTCTTTTTTTTTTCTTCTTCTTTTTTTTTTTCAATTAAAATTTGTTGTTCACGCAATTGTTCATTGATTAGTTTGTTCATTCAAATCTGTGCTTTTACCATTTGATGTGTATAGAATCTGTAGTAGGAAGTGAAGCACGTTTTCTTTAGTGGACATGATATCCTTTACAGCTCTATGCTAGATCTGAAAATGAGTTGAAGAAATAAAATTTAAGAATACACAAAACCACACCAGACTGCTTCCTGAAGTAGACTATGTAACACTCTGCAAGAAGTGTATCTTGATTTAGATGTATTATTATCAGTATATAATAACAGGCTGAAAAACGCGTGGAGCTCCACGCGCAATATCAATTAGTCGACTCTTTTATTCATCAGATTTCATCCTCTTCCTCACTCTTTCACCGGACTTCTCCTGATTCCATCTTCTTCTAGCCACCGGCCTCGATTTAGGGTTCACTCTATCTCCAGTCGATGCAATCGCGTCCAATCTTTACCTCGCGAGCTCCTGGGTTATAGTGACGAAAAGCTTCTAGATCGATTTCCCTAGCCGTAGTGCCTCTCTACTTCGTATCCTTTGCTAGGAATTGGTGCGTAATGTGCAATCTCATAAGCGGCTTCGCACAATTTCTATTCGTGGCCTTTGGGAGCTTAAAGATGAGTTTATCGGTAACTCTTTTACAATGAGCTTGAATCTGCCATTAATTGGTGGTCTCTATACTTGATGACGGTGAGAGGCTGCCTCCAATCGAAACCCTATTCTCTTCGTGGATGGAGGCACAACTAAGATCAGCAGCTATTACACCGAATTACAGGGACAACTCGTGGCTGCAGGTACATCACTTCTAAGCCTCTTTTGAAATTGGAAATGTCATATCTATGTGCCCCTTTTCAATTCTTTCTTTGTGGTGATTTCATTTTCAGTGGAGCTGACTCTTAGTTGTATTATATATAGGCTTATTTGCAGGTTTCATGTGGTTGTTCTGTCAATGCCCTTGCAATTTGAAGTTTCATACCTTTTTGTTTTAGCTCAAGATTTACTACCCTCAAACTTAAGCTTGTATAGACAATTTGATCCTAAATTTTATGGTTGCTTTAGGTGAAAAATTTAGATTTTTAATAACCAAAATGCACAAAAAGAGATCTTCAAAATAGTTTATGATCTTCCTGTCTATATGCCTTCTATCTTTTGTGTCTTTATTCTCCTCTATCTATATTCTATACAAAATGATACTAGGTAGCTTGAGTTGTTATCTAATGATTTTGATGAATTAGGGGCATATAATGGGGTTCACTGGTTAAGGTCATCATGTCTATGCTGCCTGGCATGTGTTATTTATGTTGATAACGTGCCTGATGAACTCACTACTTGTGCAACTTGTATTTTCTTTTGGTATATTGGGTATAATTTTGAGCACGCTGAGTTTGTCTTCGATTCTTTGGTACTTGGTTAGTGTATAAAGTCCACCCCTGTTTACTTGATATATAATTTTATATTTTGATAGGTGCTCCTTTCATTGAGTACCAAGAGTGGGATATACATCATTATTATTGCTGTCTTCATGTACATACTCCGTATTACAGAATGTAAGTTTGTTTTCATTCTGCTTTATGTGCTTAGGACTGAGATTTTGCATTTTGGACTTTAATGAAAGAATACAAAACACATGTTTAGGTCCTGCCTTTACTATTGAACTTTACTCTTAATTGTCAAACTCAATTGGTATAACTGGCCAAACTCAAGTGGTACATTATCTAAGTTGTAAACATTAACTCCTCTGTATTACACCAATAGAGACTTGCTGAACCAGTTATAATTTCAAAATCATGTGAAATAATACTTCCGTTTATGTTTATGTTAAATAGAGTCAGGTAGAAGCAGTTAACAAGTTTATGATCATCATTAAATTATCATGATTAGTTTCAGTTCAGTTTGTTTGAAGCTTGTTGTTTCTTCTTTTTTCTACTCTAAGAATCTTTAATTACAGTTCTCATTCGAAAATTCTTTTAGAGTTTGGAGTCTGCTATCAATGCAGTTCGGGGCATCTTGCAAAGTCACCGTGCAAGGCATATTTTGATCGTCTTCAATGTGCTGGATCTTCAGGGGATACTTTTGAAAAAGAAAACAATTCGGGTACTTCCTCTTAGATGAAACTAAATTAATATGTGTTGTTCTGAATGTTTGTGGGGCCTTGAAACATATTTCTTGAATTTGAAGTTATGGCGAAAAAGAATTATGCTTTTTTTTGAATTGGTTTGTTAACAATTTAGTATATTAGTTTCTCTGCTATTGCAATAGTTTATAGATATATAATGTTCACTCAATTGATTTTAACGTAAGTAAATGAAAATTTACAATTAAATAATTGAGTAATTAAAATCAAAAGTTGTCACGAAATGTCTTCAAAACCTTTTTTTTATGGTTTGATTATGGCTCTACCATTCCATCATCGGTTTTTCCGGTTGGCACGGAGGTGATCCACTAATCAAGTTGGACATTCTCAGAAGGTTAGTGCAGCCAACATTGAGTTCGCACTTGAAAAGAACATCAGTCACTAGAGAGAGTAGACAATTTTACTTTTGGAGAGCAACAAGCTGCTACTGTCTTTTGAACTCCTTAGGTTGAATATTTGAAATATTTATGGCTTATCAAATGAAATTTAAGCCTTTTGTTTTTTAGTTAAATTGATCTTGTTTTGTTTTGAATAGTTTTGAATTTTGTTCCCAAAAAGTAGAATGTAAAAGTAAAATGATTAGAATCATATCGGGGCAGAGGGGTTACAATATTCAATGACTTCATTTTCTCCATCAACGAACTAACAACAAAGTCATTATCTCTTCCTGTTTGAAATTTTCAACTCTTTGATTTGGCATATTGCCTGATGATAGTCGTCCGAAGAACATTCTAAATAAAATTATGTCACCTAAAAATTAAGTTTGAAATGCTCAAGAAAGTTCAAAAGAACAATGATCAAACGCCTTTCTGTTTTTGAAATTTTCACATAATTCAGTTTTGTAGATCATGCTCAGGAAACCTTCTGAAAATTTCACTAAGTTTTTATGTATAGTTCTGAGAGCAGATGGCTCATTGTTTATTTTCCACATTTTTTCCCTTCTTTTCTTTTTCCTATTATTGGTTTCCCAATGCTAAGTGGTCGCTATAATATGATCTATAAAACTGAACCCGCTTCTTGGTTGATTTACTGTAGTTACTGGCTAGACATAAGGGTGTCAATGTGATCAAATAACCCTTAAAGTGTCTCATTATTAATGTGGAGTTTTTGTTATGTCCTTGCACTTAAATATAGTGCAAATAAGAATTCATGGTTTGCTTTTTCAAAATTGTGGGTTACTAGATCATCTTGAATTTATGTGAACTGTGATTTGGTATATTTGTTGGTATCTTTTGGAATTAAATAAACCCTTGATTTTCCGGCAAAACAAAAATAACAAGAAACATTACGTCTTTACTATTTGAAAGGCTTGTGTACATGATACCTGCTACTTGTATCTAAAGGAAGTATTTCTTTACCATATTGTTGAAGGTTATGGTCTGATCATGCATGTAAAACCAGTAAGACTAACATAATTGATTAAGCATCTTTTGCTTCCACTTACAAGTTTGTAATATCTTTCTTTGTCAAAAGATATAGACTTATGAAGTTTCTTTTGTTATTTTGTATTAAAATCAGGATTTCTTACTTTCCTTGTGCTGGTTGGAGTTATCGGGCTATTAGTGCATTGTTACACTGCCCAATCGACTAGCAGTGACCAACATGGAGCTTGAACTCGTTTTTTTTGACTGATATTTGGTGTGGCCAAATGGTACAAAGAGACTTAGTTTTACTTTAAATTTATGCAGGATTCTCGTAAATATACAGGTGTTGTGGAGGACTGTTGTTGTGATTATGAGACTGTGGATAGCCTTAACAAGGATGTGTTGCACCCTTTACTTCAAGAAGTTGTTGCAACTCCATTTTTCCGGTACTTTAAGGTTTGTTTATGAGCACATTTATCCTAGACGAGAAGACTTAGTATCGTAATTATATCAAGAAGTTGTTGCAACTCCGACTTTTCAGTACTTTTGGTGTACTGAGAGCTTATATTGACCTTAGATGAGATCATGAATACCTTTATTGTGGCTGTGTTAAAATTAGTTCATGTTCACTTTGATTGTTAGTCATAGCAAGATAAACTATGAAAAGTTGTTTATATGTGTGATGTGTGACTTGTGTTGGGCTGTTGGCTAGGGATTATATTTTGTGCCTGCTGTTCAAAAGTTTATCTGATGTAACTGAAACATGACAGGCTAAATTATGGTGTGACTGCCCTTTTTGGCCAGACGATGGTATGTGCAAGTTGCGCGATTGTAGTGTCTGTGAATGTCCAGAAAACGAATTTCCTTTACCCTTGAAGAAGCCCACTGGTCTTTCATCTGATGATTTAAAATGCCAAGAGGGAAAGCCAGTAGCTGCTGTCGACCGCACCTTAGATTCAAAGGCCTTTAGTGGCTGGGTCGAAGTGGATAACCCATGGACACAAGACGACAAGACTGACAACAGTAATCATTTATCCTTTCTCTAACTCTCTGTATATTATGCTTTATTAATGTTGATTATTGTCTCCCTCTCTACAACTAAAAAAAAAAAAGAAAAAGCTGTACTGTTGGATGCAAAACCTTGTTGCTGATGTTCCTTCCTGATAAATATATATTGAGTTTATATTGCTGATGGTTCTCTAATTAGTTCAGATAATTGTGCTGATACTCCCCTTCAATTGCAGGTGAGATGACATATGTTAACCTTCTATTAAACCCTGAACGATACACTGGCTACACTGGGGCATCAGCCAGGAGGATATGGGATGCTGTATATTCCGAAAACTGTCAAAAATGTCAGTGATTTTTGTATAGATCTTTCATCATGTTTGGTTACATCTGTAATGTTTATAAAGTTGATTCTTAATAATCCCTGTTTTACTCTCTGACTGTTAATTTGAACATTGGTTTTTCATATCCTTATTGTGTTTCCTGCAGATGCACATGGAGAGGTTTGCCAGGAGGAAAGGGTCTTATATAAGTTAATTTCGGGTCTTCACTCCTCGATTTCTATTCACATCGGGGCAGACTACCTACTTGATGAGACTCGAAATCTGGTTTGTAACTTACCTTTAATTATTCCTCAAAATCTGGTTTGTTCGACTTTTACCTTTATTATTCCTTCAGGATTTTATGTCATATCTCACTTCTCCAATTTTTTATTATTGGATGCTTTGTATTCTGTGTGGCCTTCATGAGAATGAACGGCTATAGTTTCGGTACCCTGTAGCTTATCCAAAGTCTAATCCATGTTTAAGGATTTCCAATGCCTAAAAGATGTTATGAATCTTCTCTTGCTTGAAACATATTAACCAGAAATCTGATCCATTTGCATCATTTTTCAGTGGGGTAGAAATCTTGAACTGATCTATGATCGTGTTTTGCGGTATCCTGATCGCGTGAGCAACTTGTACTTCACTTTCATGTTTGTTCTCCGAGCAGTAACAAAAGTAAGTCTTTGTTGTCACAAAATATTGAGAAAATATACTAGATCTCTGAGACTTGATTTTCCGTCCTTCACATATACTTCAGGCGGCAAATTACCTGGAGCAGGCTGAGTACAACACTGGTAATGTAGAGGAAGATCTAAAGGCGCAGTCTTTGATACGTCAGATGGTTTACAATCCGAAAATTCTGGATGCATGCCCACTTCCATATGATGAAGCTAAGTTATGGCAGGGACAACGTGGGCCCGAGCTAAAGGTGGAGACTCAAACACACTTCAGAAATATCAGGTTTATTACCATATACTTGGATATGTTAGAAAAATATAGGATTGCATTCATCCATTGACATTTTGTTCCATACCCTAGAATACTAGATAGGGGAGATGCTTAAGTTTTAATAGGAAATTGTATTTTAGTTTCAAAAATGCTAAAGTCAGGAAGTTTTGAATCTATTTGCCCTTTAAAGAGATTACAATTCTCTCTCTTCACTTGGTGAGGAATTATGATTGCTTCTCGAGTGAGAATTTGTGAGTTCTTTTTTGTATTGAAATTATGATTCGTCTTTTTAAACTTACACTTCTTTAAATGCAATGTCATGACAAGGGAATATAGGCCATATCTGTTTGCTAAATCGAGTTTGTACAATTTTGTTAATTATGAGTTTCTGAACTTGAAGTAAATTATTCAAGTTATAGCGTAAATCATAAAAGTTGCTAAGTTGCAGTGTTCCATTGGGTTCAGGCCTCTTGCATTCTTTCGCCCAAGTAATTGTGATACTTGAGCATGTTTTGTTCTTTTATGCTCTTCGGGATGGACTAACTTCTTATGGTTCTGCACATTGCACAGTGCTCTGATGGATTGTGTAGGTTGTGAGAAATGACTCTGGGGTAAACTTCAAGTTCTTGGTCTTGGAACTGCACTGAAGATTCTTTTCTCTGTAGACGACGGTAAAATTTATCAAAATCAGCATGTAAGTCCATCTTATCTTGAGACTATTCATCACCTCAAATTCTCACATTACAGAATACACTTCCATTTCCAAATATTGATACATCATCTAATAATACGTTTGTTGGGTGCTTACAGTTGCAATTGCAAAGAAATGAAGTGATTGCTTTGGTGAATCTGCTGAATCGACTCTCAGAATCTGTGAAGCTCGTTCACGAACTTGGACCTTCAATTGAAAAGACGATGGGTTTGTCGCAGACAATTATTTTTTGGCATAGAGTTAAGGATGCAGTGGGAAGATTCAAGTTCATCCAATGACACCATATTTTTAGGGGAAGAGTATTTTGTTAACTGAAACATCAGATGAATAGTACTTACTCCCTTTGTAGGGAAAATGTAGAGTAATACAGTGGCGCATATAGATCAGAATCTTCATATATGCAGTTCAAGGAGAAAGTAAACTGAGCTTTATTAGAACTGTTTTTGTGGCATCCTGATAATTTAAATTTTGAACGTGTCATGGTGATTATCAAGAAATGGTTTGCTTAAGTCAGAAAAACCATAAGCAGAAAGGTTCCAATTCCCACTAACAATCTGAGCCCCATGACTCCACAATGGAGTTTTAGAGAAAGTTATAAATTAGCCCCCAAAATATTCAACTACAAATGCTTCAATTAGTACAACTTAAGATTCATAGAGCAACACACTTGAATGAAGTGTTCAACTCTAAATGCCACTGAAAAACTTGAGCATTTAAGCCAGTTAATATTGTATATACACACAAGAAGATAATCACATCTACTAGCTTTCAAACAATCAATCGAGAAATAGCCTACACATGGAGTAAAACTAAGTCTCTTTGTACCATTTGGCCACACCAAATTAAACAGGATGGTATATACACCAGATGAAGAACACAAATTTACATGCAAAAGCTGCATTGCAGATTTCGAAGTGGAATGTTTCAATAGCCTACAGACGTATTCGGTGGTTCTTAAATCATCGGAGGAGTATTTTACGTACGTCTAATACCGTTCAATTCAAAATTTTCATCGCATGACTACATGAACTATTTCTATTACTCAATAAGTTATTTTTCAATTAGATTCAATTATTCAGTTAGTTATTTTTTGTTTGTTTGAAGACATTTCGTCACAACTTTTGATTTTAATTACTCAATTATTTAATTGTAAATTTTCATTTACTTACGTTAAAATCAATTGAGTGAACATTATATACCTATAAACTACACGTAGCACACGCGTAGCGTGTGCCGATGAATTCTAGTATATGATATTTGCATCGAGTTCTCTAAGTACTTCTCCAACAGTTGATCCCAAAAGTGAAGCTCAACTGCGCCACGTCAGCATTCCACTAACTTAATCCCCAACTCTTCTAACATGCTCCAACATTTGATCCCCATTAATCCCCTATTTTTCATTTATATTTTTTTTTCCTTTTTTTTTTTTCATTAAATTTTTTAATCAATTATTCATTTCATTTTAAAATACTATAGATACTTCGAAGTAGAATTTTTGTAATAAAAATTATATATGTAATGTAATGACTTATTTTATAAATTTATTTTATTATTTTTATTTATGCATTATTGAATATAGAAATAAAATAATAAACATAAAAAAGAAAAGAAGAAAAAAAACATGAAATAGAAAAAATCAAAAGATAGCTCACGGTGGTATATAGTATGGTTGTATATGGTGTATATATACAGTGGAACAATACAATATCTATAGTAGTCAGAGGCGAACGCAGAAATTTCAGTCAGTGGGAGCAACTTTTACTTAAGGAAAGGAAGTTACGTGCTATAAGTTCATCATTTTTTCGAATGAAAAAAAAATTATTTCATTTATTTTTAATTTCCATGTGATTATGATAAATTAATATTTTTAGAACTGAAGCGAGTACATGGATGTAATGAAATAAATAATGAGCAACTCTTATAAAAATCTTGATTTTCTAAATAATAGTAAGAAAATTTACACCTCATTAATATAATTAGGCGAGTACGCTCAGTGAGAGGGACATTGTGTTTCCTCATGTTAAAAAATATTAAATTTTACGAGAAATTCACATGAATAATTAAATACTTGTACTTTTTTAAAGAAACTCATCGAGAAATAAATTAATATACATATTATTCAACAAATTTAATCAAATAAAAATAACATCATTACATCAAAGTAAATAGGTATTCATGTAAAATAATCTAAGTTAAAATCTATATAAAAAAAATAAGTAAGACAGTGTTTAAATATTAACGGATTACCTATAACATCCTGATCTTGTTACTATTTTTGATATATATTAAACCACTTTCATTTTAAAAAATAAAACAAAATCATAAATGTAAAAAAGAAAAGAAAAATAAAAGTCTTAAGTCGAAAATATTGAGAAAATGGGGTTTTGAACCCGAGTCTCTCGCATAAAACTATCAATTCCTTACCACCAAGACACAAACGCATATCTGTAAAGTAGTTGCGGATTTAACATTATATAAAAACACAGATATAAATTTTTTAAAAGGGCATACTAGTAATTTCAAATGAAAAATCCAGGGGCAGCAGCTGCTGCCCCTTGCGCCTTTGTAGTTTCACCCTAATAGTAGTGGTAATAATACAAAAGACAAAATAAAGGAGAAAATAAAAAGCAAAAAGAAAAAAAATAATAAAATATAGTTGAGCTTGGGCTCATCAGTTGAGCCCAAGCTCAACCAGGTGGATAGATGCGACTCTGATGGAGTCGCAACTAAACAAATGCAAATGGCACTAATTGCAATGCTGATAAGTTTTGTTTCTTTTGACGGTTTAATTTGAGTTTGTCTGATAAACTTGTCTCCTCTTGGATCAGATGTTCAATGTGTCAACTGTCAACTAGATTGATTCATCAATCAAACACATAATAAAATCTTCCTATTACTTTATTTTGTGAAGTCCTCAAAACTTCAACCTACTTCACCAATTTATAATTTAAAAACCACATTTCAATTGAAATAATTACCTACTTCACCAATCTTGTACTCATCTATTTTATATAATTTTTTACGTTTGCATTTGAAACGGTTTTTAAGAAGATTTATATAATGTGTGTGGTGTTTGGTTTAGTGTCATGATCCACAATAAAGTTGTGAGATAAAAATTTGTCAAAAATGAAACGTAAACAATCTAAATAAATGGATGAAAAAATAATACGTAAAAAATTTTATTAAAAAATAGGGAAAATATGAGTATTACTCTAATATTTCTCTTTAAATTACATGCTAATTCTTATTAATATGTAAAAAATTTCGAACATACGAAGTAACGACATACAAAATTGTGTTGCAATAGAGTATTAATGATATAGACATTACAACACAATACTATTTGCTCTAATATTTATTACCAGAGTGTTTTGTTTTAAGTTGAAAACTGTTGACCGAAAAAAGTCAAACTGGATAAATTTTAATGGGACGGAGGAAGTATACATTACTGTGACTTTAATCATTAGCTAATTGCATGTATTTGATAATTTATTTGCATATATATCATTTGTATAAAAATTACATAGAAATCTTCACATAGCGCCGTATGCTATGGGGGTCGGGTGCTCCGCTCCGATATCAAAAACCTTGCTTACGAGGTCACTGGACCCCCCTGAGTTTCTAAATTCCTTTTTTTTAAAAAAAATAATTTAATCATATTTTGCATTTTGACCCCCCTAAACAATTAAAATTTTATATTTTGAACCCCCTGAATATTTCTCCTAGATTCGCCACTGCTTACGAGTATTAAAAAAAAAACCCGGAGGGAGTAGTACTTTTAATATTTTTTAGAGTGAACAGTTCTTCTCCCCGAATATTATATCTCCTTTTACTCAAAACTAATATACCACTTTGATCACTAAAAAAAAAAAAAAAAGACTTGATTTTATTTATTTTTTTGGTTGAGAAATAGTACATATTCAACGGCATGTGTTTAAATTAGAATAAATTCAATTTAGTTTGTACCTTAATTTAGAATTTATTTATTAGCTTAAATCCACAGAAGACCAATTTAATTTTCTTCATTTCCAAAGAATCCACACAATCAATGTAATAAATCCTTAATTCTGGTAATAGTATTCCTTGGTCAATATCAATGCTGAGAGAAATGGAAAAATATATTCAAAGAAAAAAGGCATAATATTGACCCATTGGCGGGAAAATCAGCTATTACAAATCCCAATTCTCACTTCTAAAATTTCTACAGTCTTCATTTCCCGCCTCTCCCTCACACACTACGGTGCCGTCAAACAAATCCCCATTTCTCCCCCTCTCTCTCTCTCTCTCTCCTCCCGTCCGTACACCATAGATGTATCTACTCCATTGATAGCTATCAGATCTGACCATCCATGGATTCTCTGCTCCCGTCGTCCGATTCTCAGCTCAGCCTGCGATGCAGCGCCGGCGAGCTCTCCACCGCCGTCGCTTCCGCCTCCGAGAAGGCCTGGCACTTGCTGGCGCTTCTGATCAGCCATGGATGGCCGGCAGATCCAACTGAGCTGGCATCCAAGTGCTTGCTCTTTGATTCCGATCCCGATTTCATTCGCTTCCTTTGCTCAATCCCTAATTCTCCGATCCGATTGGTTCAGGATTGCGTCACCTTCTCGCAAACAGGATTTGCGGCTATGGCTCAGTTATTTGCCGGTTTTGATGTAGTTGTGACGGTTTCGGATTCGCCTCCTCGGTTTGCGCTGGAAAACAGTATCAATAAGACTTGCATTAGGAAAAGGAAGCGGCAGGCGTCTGAGATTGAGGACTTCTCAGAGAGCAAGAGATGTTCTATCAGTGAGATTTGTGGTACTGTTGTTTCTGTCATGCTCACTTAGCTTTTTCATTTATTTATTTATTTATTTATTTTTGCTCTGATTTTTGGAGTTTATCATTGGCAGATGAGAAGGAACTGGAGACTAGGCGATTTATGCCAAGTGATGGCTTTCAGAATTGTTTTGCTGGGGTAAATTTCCAATTCTACCTTTACTGATTCCTTGCTGTATATTACTATTAGATGTAATTTTATTAAATTTCATTATGGTTAAATAAGTCTCGAAATGATGTTCGGATGTTCACTTTCTGTGTTATTACATGGGCTTGGCAATGGTTTGGTCAATAACCAAACCATAACCATAACGTGTCACAATCAGTCTGCAGTTAATTAACCGTAAATGTAACCATATCCAGTCAATAAACCGGTTGTAACTGATTGGGTTGGTTGGTTTTTATAGTGTGTTAAAACTACATTTAGTTTGTGAAGTATCAAAATACCAGGACATTTATTTTTAATTCGGGGGAGTAGTTTGTGGTAATGTGATAATCTCAGACTTTCAGGCTATTATAGGTTATATGTAGGGTAAGGTAATTGAAATCATTGATTCTGCAACAACTTTAGCCAAGAGAATATGGAATTGCACTCTACCTCAAAGATAAATGGCCTAGTATCTGTCATTTTTTGCAGAAACGTTCTATATATAACATGGATTTCTTTTGTTCTGGTTAGTGTTATCCCACATTCGTCCCCCTTTGCACTATTATGCAAAATGTACAATTAATTATCCACTTTGCTGGTCCATGGCTCTTGGATATGTGTGATATGTAAAACTTCAACTAGGATTAATCTGAAAACAATAATGTTATTAGTGGCCTGGTTAAATTGCTGCAACAGTATTTTCTTAATGTCAATTGTCTCTACATAAATAACATAATATTTCAAACAGTCTTATATCTGTGCTTCATATCAACTCTTTTAACTATAGAAAATAACCAACAAGCAGCTCATAAGTTTACAATCTAAATAAGTAATCGGCTAGTCTGTTCATATTTACTCTATAGCAAGTTGTAGTACCTCCGATATTATCGTCGATGTGCACACCAAATTGGCATATGAATCTGTTCTGTAAGTCATAGTCAACTATGATATGAGTGGTCTTGCTTAATGCACTTTGTGTAATTTTTGTTGGTCAAGGCTGAGTTCCAACTTTGTATGTATTCATGTGAATGTGTATCATGCAGCAGATTTGCTTTCCTGCATAGTGTTTGTTATATACAACAGTTCATTTTTTCCTTCCATCATGCCAAGTATTGTCAGGTGTGCATGAGTGGGCACATAACGTGATTTGCTATAAGGTTGCTACTTCAAACAGCTGCATTGCCTTATCTTGGTCAATTTACTGTTGTGTATCTCGTTTGCTACTCCCTCCCAATTTTTTTAGTTGTCTTTTTAGAACTTTTGCTATTTTACTAATACTTGTCATTTTAACTATAATGATTACTACTAATAGGTTTAACTCTCTTTTGTCCCTATATTCACTACTATCAAAACATTATTATATTAATTTTAATAGCCTTTTGGCAACAATTTTTTACTAGAAATCTAATACTAGGTTTCTCCTTAATATGTGTAAAATTTCTAAAAAGACAACTAAAAAAATTGGAGGGAGTATTATTTTAATTTATTAAGCAGAACTGTGCACTGATGATGTGTTTGATCCTCATTCTCAGATGCTGGCCGTGTATATGAGTGGAAGATACAAAACCAATTTGAGTTATTCACCAGGCTTGGGAATTGATTTTAGGAAATTAGAGAGGGCTATATTATCACCTTCCCTATCAGTGATTCCTGCCTCACGACAACAGGATCATGAATCCAGAGTAGTTCATTATGGATATAATGCAATGGAAAATACTCTTTTGAGGTGCCATTTACGTCAAGCAAGTAAAGATATATCTTCAAATCTTCTTGGAGATATCCCAGAGGAGAAACTTACAGAATCAGCCTTTCACACAGAGTTATCTATTCTACATAGTACAACTAAATCAGAAGTAAGTAAAGATGACAATGTGGATTTCGTCACTGATATAAATCATGGGACCTCTCCTTGGTTAGGCGTAGATCAGAATGTCACACTTCTTCAATCAACAAATGCGACTACTGGACAAGCTTGTGGGTCGGTTGCTGGTGATTTGAAGGAAGATAGTGATGAAGTATTGGTAGATGATTCTAACAGATGGGACGTGAAAGGTCGTCCAATGGATGGATCCATCTTAGATAAATTCGTTGACAAGGCTGTGAAGCTTTCTTCTTTAGCCAATAATGAGGTACAGTATGTGGACAGTACTAGAACAGAAGTTGATCAGCATTGCAAAGGTGGGATTCTGAAAGACCAGATCAAATCCTCTTCCCTGAAAGTTGATACAAAGAATTCAATACGTCATGAAATGAAGAACCAGGGTTTGAACAATTGCATGCGCGTTGATACACCTACGGAACTAGAGCAATACAAGAGAAACCAGGACCCTTGTCCAATCAAGGATAGACCAAAACGGAATTCTGCACATAACATAAATACTAGAGTAAAGAAGGAAACAGCCATGGACAATGGGAAAGGGACACCCTCTGTCTCTGTCAAATGTCCCTCTGTCTCTGTCAAAGTAAGTTTGTTTGTCAGACTTTACTGAACATCTGCTTTTTTAATGACTCCATATAACATAGTATAACCTTTCGACATTTTTCTTGTAGAACAAGACTGAAAACAGACCTCTTCCAGACTTCGATTCTTTTTTGGTTGAAAAAGAGGAGGGTTCAGGTATGATGTTTCTCCCATTAACTATTCAGATAGTTAGTGAGATTGTTGTTGTGAGGTGTTACATATCTGACTTTTGGTTTTTTTTCATGCAGGAGGTTATGGCACTGTTTACAGGGCTAGAAGAAAATCTGATGGGATTATATTTGCCATCAAATGTAGGGACCTTACTACCTTACTGCATCCACATACCTTATTTTCTTAGATTTTGATGGTTGTGTTGAAAGATATTTCCATAACATCACAGGGTGGGATAACACAAGGATAATTTTGATTAGTAATGAATCCTTCTTAGTTGCCCTAAAACAACTGTCCTTTGATATAGTTAGTACCGTACTGAAAGGGTTAAGAAGAGCTATTGCACATCATTTCCCTGTGTTGCTATTCTCTCATCACAGGGTTTGTTTACTATGTTTTCTATCATCAACTTTTAATTTAATTTATTTCATATGGTTTACAGGCCCTCATGTCAAAGCGAACAAAAATCATGTACTCAATGAGTTGAAAACACTGCAACGCGTGGGGTAATGACACTTGTAAAATACTTCAGCTAACATGATTTCTTTTGCATTATCATAATCCTCATAGCATTTCCACTGATCATTCTATGTTTTGTCTAATTTAGGGGCAAAAATTATGTCATTAAATATGAAGGTTCATTTAAGAGTGGAGATTCTGACTGCCTTATTCTGGAACATGTCAAACATGACAAACCTGAGGTAAAACAATTATCTTAACCTTTGTTTTGAAAACAGCTATTAACAGTTGTTTGCTTGTGGCGTTTCTCTCTTAATTTAATTGTAACTTGCAGGTTTTGAAGAGAGAAATTGACATTTTTCAACTCCAGTGGTACGGTTATTGCATGCTCAGAGCCCTTGCTGGTCTACACAAGCTGGTGAGAATATGTTGGCTGATGTGTATAACTGGGTGAATATGCCTACATTATTCCAATAATCAATACAAGGAACTGACTATTGTTCTTGTATTTATAGGGCATTGTGCACAGAGATGTTAAACCCGGGAACTTTCTTTTCTCCCGCACATTTAAGAGAGGATTCCTGATTGATTTTAATCTTGCATTGGTGAGTGAAACCTTGTCAACTTGTATATTCTTTAACTCCTTACCCGCATATAATTTAAATGTACAAGATCTAATAATATGTTTATTCTTGTGGCCTTGGTTTGATATTTGACCAGGATTTGCACAAAAATCAGGGTTCTTGTGGTGAGTTCTCTATTTAATGTTCATGTGTTTGCTAGACAATCTTTGTTTGATTTTCCAATAGATAGCATTTTGCTTAATGCATGCTGAAAGATTTCAAAGAAAGTAATGTTTCACTTTTCATTAGTGGAACCTTCACATTTAAAGATGTGAATTTAATGACACGAGAATAGTCTACTAGTTCCTTTGAAACATTGCGGAAAACTTTGGTTTCGTCATTAGCAAGCTTTGTATCATTGGGGTATGCCCCTCTTAATCGTGTACACTTTCTTGGGCTTCAATAAAAGTTTATTGTTCTTCTGAAAAAAAAACTGTCTGCAATAAGTTTTTACTAATTCAGGTGTGATATCATTTCATCCGCAGATAATCCTGGGGCTGGGTATAATCCTTCTCTTTCCCAAACCAAATCTCTACCGCCTGTTAAAGACAGGAAGTTGGTGAAAACCAGAGTTTCAGAAGCAATGAACAACAATGCAGAAAAGTACTTGAAGTCCCCTTTTCCTACTGGAAGCCTGAAAAAGGTCAACCAAGTGAAAGTTTATGCTGAGAGTGGCAGGAGGAGTATCAACAAAAGTCAAGGTGGTGATGGGTCTGGGATAACATCTGCTAAGGATGTTTCAGTCACTAAAACACCAGCTGAACGATTGAGACAACCAACTTTATACACACCCCGGAAAGAGTTGATGAACTGGGCACAGGAAGCCCTACATGGTGGCCAACGTCCTGAACCTGTTAATGCTCCCACATCTAAGCGGAAACGAGTTGCTGCACCTCAAACCACAGAGAGAAAATGTTTATATCCAACTCCAATGCCACTGCATGCTAGTGGAGTGGCTATTCATGGTGCTGGATTACTGAAAAGTAAAAATTCCCTGATTCTTCTTTCCTTGTCTCCCTTTTCGGGAGGGTGGATGTATGGTGTTAGTACACATACTATCTTATAACCCGGGCTTTTATATGTTGTTTCTGTTTTGTAGGTAGCGGGAAGCACAAGCGAGAAGGTCCATGTGTGGGCACTAAAGGATTTAGGGCTCCGGAGGTAAAAAGAAGCAACCCCCCCCCCCCCCCCCCCCTCTCTGACATGAGTTCTGCATAATGATTTCATCACGGTTTCTAACCCTTGTTATTCGTACATTTACAGTTGATATAGTTAACATCCAGAGGTTGTATGTTAGTTTCCTTGGTATCATATCATGCAAGTTATGAAAACCATGTTCCTTGATTTAATGGCCTGGCACTTTTAAGTTTTAACATATGGAAGCTTCATTATTAGAAGCAACTGAACATACCCTGACATGGACAAATAGTATTACTAGCCTGTACTAAAACTACACTGGTACTGCAAGAAAAATTCTTAATTTTTTGTATGCCAATTAGAGCTGAATTAAGAAACTTTGTGCAGGTACTATTTAAATCTGTACACCAAGGTCCAAAGGTTGATGTTTGGTCTGCTGGAGTGACATTACTCTACCTTATGATCGGACGAACACCTTTTGCTGGGGAACCCGAACAGTAAGATCAACATAGTTATAGAATAAACATCATTCTTCTTTTCCCTAAAAGTATACTTACAGCACCATTTGTATGCAGGAATATAAAAGAGATTGCAAAGTTGAGGGGCAGCGAGGATCTATGGGAAGTTGCCAAGCTTCACAATCAAGAATCACTATTCCCCACGGTAATTTATTGTAACAGAACACCATGTTTGTCATAACAGTATTATGCAAATGGCATTCAGGCATTATATGGAAAGTTATGCTAACTCATCCCCCCCCCCCCCCCCCCCCGGTGTTTTTGATTGCAAAGATTCATTGATGTTTTAAGAAATTCTGTGTGGAAACCCCTTTCTTTCCATTTCTGAAGAGGTCATCTTCCGAACATTTTAAATTTGTAATGGGATTTGGGGGATGATTAAAGAAAGATCGTCCTGCGCTTTTACCCCTGCCATATTTGCATGGGCCATGATCTGACAACCATCTTGAAACAGGAACTATTTGACGTAAAATACTTGTCAGCTGTAAAGCTTCGAGATTGGTGTGCAGAAAATACACGAAGACCTGATTTCCTCAATGTCATACCAAGATCATTGTTTGATCTTGTAGACAAGTGTTTAACAGTAAATCCACGGACAAGAATCAGTGCAGAAGATGCTCTTAGGCATGAGTTCTTTGCTCCATGCCATGATTTCATGAGAAAGCAAAGGCTTCAAAGACAAGCATCCAGTCCCAACTCTGGAACTACGCCTCTCCTGCATGGAGTCTCAGTCATGTGAAGTAAATTAGTTTTGATGTCAGTCGTAAGTAGTGCATTGTTATAATTTGTAAGAGTGTAGAGGTACGCAATCCTTTGAAATCATATTTTTCATTTCTGTACAAAGCCCCCTTGTAGTATGGCCAAGTCAATATACTACTAGTATAGTTTACAGATTGATTTGTTTTGAGATTCTATTTTAACTGGAAAATAAATTGTTGTACTATCTTTTTTTTTATTTTTTTTTAATTCTCTTTTGGTGTCGGCTAAATGAAAACCTAATAGACTTGGTTACATCGTATGCCAACATTAGCCATAAAACCGAATGCTATAAGCTGTTATCTGCCAAGGTTAATGCAGAAGTTATTTTCCTTCATCAATCAACTTTGCACAGAGAATGACTGGTTTTATGCGCGTTGTGTAAATTAAGGTACTTATCAGAAAATTTGAATGGTGATAACTTGATATGATTATATAATTGTAGTTGTAATATTTAATTTTTGTGTGTAAAACTGAAATTACAAATTATTATAACACCCCTAATAAATAACACAATGTTCAGGGGAGTATAAAATTGATATTGACAAAGCAAACTTGACATGGCAGCCTCCTATTGGCGCTCTTGCGTGTTCGAAGGAAAGCCCAGGACCGCGTTTGGTGGTTTAGGCTTCCATTGGTTCTTTTAGTTTTAGCGGGTCTTCTTCAGGAAGGCACCAGAACTTTCTCTGCAAATATCCAATCACGACTCTTTTATATAACTATACCCCTCTCCCTCTATATAATAAATAATAATAAACCGCTTTTCTTCACCATAGCATTACATTACACAGATCAAAACAACTTGACAAACAAGAAATCTCAAAACCAACAAAAATGGAGTCATTCACATCCTTCTTCGACTCGCAATCGTCGGCTAGAAACCGCTGGAGCTACGATTCCCTGAAGAATCTCCGCGAGATCTCTCCGGTAGTTCAATCGCATCTCAAGAGTGTGTATCTCGCCCTGTGCTGTGCCCTAGTTGCGTCTGCAATTGGGGCTTATCTTCACATCCTATGGAACATTGGTGGATTTCTCACAACTATTGGGAGCATCGGTACAATTGGCTGGTTACTCGCGACACCTCCGTATTTGGAGCAGAAGCGAATGTCGCTGCTTATGGCCGCTGCCGCTCTCCAAGGAGCCTCAATTGGTCCTCTGATCGAAGTCGCCATTGATTTTGACCCTAGGTATGTACTGATTTCGCCCTTGTTGGTTGAATTAGGTTTCCTAGGGTTTTTTAGTAATTTATTTTTTATTTATGCCCTAATTTTGAGGATTATTGTGGTTGAATTAGGTTTTCTAGGGTTTTTTGTCATTTATAATCTGATTTGTGCCCTAATTTTTGGAGTTATTCTGGTTGAATTAGGTTTCCTAGGGTTTTTAGTAATTTATTTTCTGATTTGTGCTCTAATTTTGAGAGTTATGGTGGCCGAATTAGGTTTTCTAGGGTTTTTAGTACTTTGTTTTCTGATTTGTGCCTTAATTTTGAGAGTTATTGTAATGAGGCCACTGGTATCATTTCTTATGTAAGTGTTGATCATATCTCTGGGCCGTTGCTATTGTCGTTGCATATTTGTTTATATCTTTAATTTGATTCATGCATAGTAGTTCTATATTTGGAATTCAGTATAGAGATGTGGTCTTGATTTCTTGGTCTTTACCGTGTTGGAGTAGTTTCTTGTGAATTGGCCATGTCTCGATATGTCTTTGTATCGGTCCCTGTTATTAAGCTGCCAATAGCCAATAGGGTACATACTTAACCTTGAGTCATTAGACTAATGAACCTTGAAAACCTTGATAGGGTACGTACTTGACCTTAAGCAGCTAGGAGAAAGTCGCCATTGTAGTTTCATCCATTAGCTTCCGTTTGTACTTAGATGAACCTAATATGAGATTCTGACGGCTGCTTGTGTCAGTTTTGACGGCTGCTTGTGTCAGTTTTGCTGGTTGTTGTTTAATCTAATGTTCCTACGTCACATTGGATTGTAGTCCTTAATGATTGCATATGATTTCCCAATGTTTCCTAATGAGTTCCTTTTGATGGCTTGTTTCGTGTATTCCTCCTTTTTGAGTTACATTCAGTCATGCTACATGTTCTCATCTGTATTGTTTTCTGTCATGTAGTATTCTGGTTGGTGCTTTCGTTGGTTGTGCTGTGGCTTTTGGTTGTTTCTCAGCGGCTGCTATGGTAGCCAGACGTAGAGAGTTCTTGTACCTTGGGGGTCTACTCTCATCTGGGATTTCCATCCTTTTCTGGTTGCATTTTGCTTCCTCTATCTTTGGAGGGTCCATGGCCTTTTTCAAAGTTGAGGTATTTTTCTTCGTTCAGGCATAGATATGGATTGATTTTGATATGTTCATTTTGAATATTGACAAACTTGTTTCATGAATATCTTGCAGCTGTACTTTGGACTCTTGTTATTTGTGGGCTACATTGTAGTCGACACACAGGAGATCATTGAGAGGGCACATTTGGGGGACTTGGACTACGTGAAGCATGCCTTGACTCTCTTCACTGACTTTGTGGCTGTTTTTGTTCGAATTCTCATAATCATGGTGAGCATTGTTCTATATCATTTCTGGAATATCATATTGATGTGTTTTCTGTCCTTTAACCTTACTTTGACTCTCTGCTTGTTTAATTGCAGTTGAAAAATGCTTCTGAGAAGGAAGAGAAGAAGAAGAAAAGAAGAAACTGAGCACGTTTTCTCGTTGATGTGCCGAGGAAGAACAGAGTTTTACGGCTCCCTTGTATAAATCTAGTTCTTGTTGCACATTTGACTTTTAGGGCTCAGGTTAAATGACTATACACTGGCTCAAGTTCCTGTTCATTCTGTTAACATCATCATATGCTGGCATTAGGTTTCTGGGATGATCAACTTGTTGAACTCGGTGTTAACAATAAACCCACACTTTATGTAGTATGTGATTGTCTTCTTCAACTGTCTTCTTGTATCCTTTTTAATATGCTGTGTTTTTTTCCACTGTCTATTCTACTTGTTATGGTTATCTGTTTGGACGGAAATCGGACGGTGAAATTTCCTCCAGATCGAGATCATCTAGTTGCAAAGTTTCGCATGTTAGTTTCTGAGAGGGTTGATCCCTTTTGTCCGGTGAGATTAAAATGGTTAGTATCTTACAAGTAAAGAAAAAATAATGGGAAGGATATTGTAAGGATTTTATAGTTGAAGTTGGAAGGTCAATTTAGGGCGCATGGTTTGGGATATGAATATGAAGTCAATTTAGGGCGCATGGTTTGAGATATGAATATGAAGTCAATGGGTCGTGTTATGAGACATGTGCATTATTTATGCTTTATCTTCTGTCATATCATAATCAAAAGCATAACAATGTTGCAAAATTATCGTCAAATTATTTTCCAAAAAAGGGCTAGTGGAGTATATACATCTCCGCCATTAATTATTTAAGAGTTCAATGGTTTAGAAGTCTTGGCTTTCGATTTCGTTACCATCACTAGGAGTATTTGACTGCAATCAGAAAATTCTATGGTTTTTATAAACTTGTTATTACTTTCTCGAGGAGCATTGCCATTGTTGTTCGAAAATGACCGCTAAAGTATGGTGTATTCCTCCATTTTATTCTCTGATTTTAGTACACCTCACACCTAAAGATAAATGATGTCTTGGTAACCTCACCATCAAAATTATCATCTCGAAAGAACACGTATAGAAAAGAAACTATCGGAGCAGAATATGACGTCAAGATATTTCTCAAGACCTATTGGCCTTCTGATCTTTGAAAAGTTTGGATGCTAAATCTGAGAGGGATGTCTGCACTTTTAAGGAGTGAATCTTGCGGGATAAGAAAATGTTAACCGGATACTAGGTGGACTTTGGTCTTTGCCGGGCTTGGAGCTAATACGTATTCTAGGAATATTCCGTTCAACACTAACTTCTACGGTATGCTATTTTTCCATATGTTTTGTGTGTGGTACATTCAAATAAATCGAAATCGAAGATATAGTGCGACATGTAAATTACATCATATTTTTGTATTTGTGAAATCCAAGGGAAGTGCCAATCACCTCTTTTGCCTCAACAATGATACTGTCAAATAAACTGAAATACGAAGATGCAGTGGACATGTAAAGAATATTATGCATCGTAGTTTAATATGTGTGAAGTTTAAGGGATTGTGTCAATTATCTTTTTCAGGTACCGTCGGACAACTGAAGTACGAAGATCATATTTTAGCATGTGTGAGAAAGATTATATTTTAGTACTTGTGAGATTTAATGGATGCACCAATCATCTTTTTTACCACAAGTTTTGTGTATGTTACAGTTAAATAAACTGAAACACGAAAAATAGAGTGTGACATGTAAAACACATAAGATTCAAAGTGATCCGCACTTTTATACGTAGAAAGAACCGTGAAGCGACTAGAGAAGAGATGAAATGATAGGCAGGACATTTTGTCCTGGAACCAAAATTTCGATATTTGAAGTTTAAATTGTTGAAAGACACCGAAGAATCGAAGTGAATGAGAAGCTGCCAAATTAGAGTGCAGATGCGTGCCTTGAACCATCGGCCACTACCTAACCACACCCAAAGAAGACTTTTCTTGTGCCTAATTATTACTAGTAGCTGTTATTAGCAGCATATTCATTCATTCGTATATGATAGATACTAGATAATTTGGCATATATATTAGTAGTGTCATTGCGTCACTTGTGACTTAACCCATTTTCTTGACTCTTTACATTCAATTAGTAAAACCAGGGGAAATGGGTTTCCTAAAATCATGAGTAGAGATGAAATGATTGCAAGTAGATTGAATGTGGAAATACTATATCACATTCACATCACAAGAAATGGCATGGATGGCTAGCTTACCTATTTTTCTTTTTTTCTTTCTTTTCTTTCTCATGTTAATGGACTATTTGATTGATTCACGGGGTTGAGACTTCAGATGGCATTTTCCTACATCAAAGCAAGCAGTGTGGTCTCAACACACAATTTCCTGTTTTCAAGAGAGAACAATGAAATTTGATACGAAATATTGAAAGAGTTGTCCCTCATCCTTTAAAAAAAATAAAATTGGGAAGTGGAAAAAGTTATCTCAAGCGACATCGTATATTTTAATATGCCTCTCACGTGTAGATTAGTTCTTACGGCTTTATGTGTGTATAATTTTTATGGTGGAACACTCTTTTTTTTCCACCATTCATTTACGAGGAAACGACATTCTTTTCAAACCACTTGTCATTCAGTTGAGCACATATCATTCATATCATATATTCATATTAGAATTGTATCATCATTCCTGCAAAGACTTATCAAGGAAACAGAGTTATCCAACCTGTATATCGTGTTCAAGATTTTATCTTAGTCAAAGATATTTCAACAACACAAACCGCACATGGACACAAGTCCAACCCAACCCATGAATACTTGATTTATCAAACACGCTAAGCCGGTAAGATCAGGTCGTGTCCGGATCAAATGGATTAGATTAATTATTGGCTTATTATGGGGCACACAACACCCAAATGTTTACTTGGAGGCGATCCCAATTATCTCACAACAGCTTTTTACCATTTCACCTCGAACGCTAATGACTTTGCATTTAATCTGAAAGAAAGGCCTTTACTTTATCTGGAATTTGGATTACCTATACAAAACTCCAGTACTTGACCATAATAGTCAAGCCCCCAAATAACGTACCTTATACATTTAACAAATTTACCATGATCCGATTAGTCCACATGGGCAACGATATCAAATGTGGAGATCAAATGTGGAGGGATTATTCGGAGTGGTTTTCCTGTATTTTAACAAGAACTTGATTATCCTCGTAAAATTGTTAAAACCACTTGTACTTTACCTAATATTGGTGCCCATGACTAATGACTTCATGCCCTAATATTATTTTGACTTTTTAATTTTTATTACTTTGAAGTTTGAAGTGATGCTAATTGCATCCACGCAATTCTTCTAGTGCATCAACTATTACAATTTAGGACTTAGAACGCCCCTTTGATTTCCCTCTCAAGTAATATTAATAACTTTAAGAGTTTTTATTGTTCAAGATCAAGAGTACTAGAATCGTGCACGTAACCCGCATACATAACTTGTTACAATCTCTACCCCTTCTCACACATATGATTTGTATTTGTAGATCGATGTAAATCACTATCTAATACAAAAATATGTATGATTTAATTAGGAAAAAAAAATGTGGAGGAGAGTAAAGACAGGAGTAGACTCAATGAGGACAAGGTACTATTGATCTTTCATCAATATCACCCGACACCCCAGCCAAAATAAAGGCCTAAAGTCACCCCTTGTACAAACTTAGATCTGACATGGAAGAAACGGATCTAGTCATAACTTGCAAGATATATATATATACACCAAAATGGAGGGGTGGTTGTTGTAAGCTTTTAAAATGGAGGGGTTGTAGTTAAATTGGAGCATTTTGGAGGATGTTTATAATAATTAATTAATTAATGTATGGATGTGTCATGGTCCTCATGGATTAATCCTAGCTTAAAAAGTGACCTTTTCTTCTCCATGTTATAGTAGGTTTCAACTCCAATAATTAATTGTTAAATAGTATATTTGGTAGAAAGAAAAGGTAATGCCGCTGGCCTTTGGAGTTTGGACAGTTGAACTACAATTTGCCGTCCAAATCGAAGCTTTTTTTACTTTTTTCCGGTGGCATATGCTTTTCTTCGCGTATTCTCCTCTTCTTCTTTGTAGTACTACTTCATTTACTTTGCTTAGGAAATTTCCATTTGATAATTATCAACACTAAGGCTAAGGGTGATGAAGTATCTATTAATCAAGCACTAATATTTTTTTTTCTCCGTAAATACAAGTTTAGATGGATGGAAGTATCGATAGTGCCTCCTCATTTATCCTTCATGGATAGTGGTTATTCAAACCCTGAACATGATTGTAGGAGAATCGTGTTCAAACACTTACACTAAATTAAATAGAACGGGATTGCAATAAATATGTCAATACAAAATTTAGTAGTCAAATAAATTTGTAACACTCAGACTTCTTGTGAGATGAGTTGAAGGTCTTCGGTCTAACTTGGTTATCAGTTATTTCTATGCACATGATATATTGTCTTTACAAACCAACACACACACTTTGTTCTCATTTGTATGTATTCTAAAAACATCCCACAGAATTACTTATTCTAAAACTACTATACTATAAAATAAGTATGTTTAGGCCTGAAATTGTTATAATTTACGTGTGATTGTCAAAATGATTTATTCACATTTGTAATTCCAATAACATAATCAATTCTTTAGGAAGTAAAGTTGGTCTTTGCAATGCCCAATGATTAAGTGTCCGGTGTTCTCTTATGTGGCAACTTTACCAGAACCCATCTGCACCTTACCTTTAAAGTCATTAGGTCATGCTATATTTGTAAATTGAAATGAAAATGTTGTTTTTTAAGACGAAGAGAACATGACCTTACAACCACTTCTACTAATTTGAAATCGATTACCCGTTACTCTGAAAAAACATTGTAGGGTTTACGTTGCTACAAAAATTTGAAATAGTCCGGGTCGGGATAATCAGTCATGGATCACCTTGCGCATACGAGACTGCCACCTGCAACGTGGGAGGAATATGACGTCAACAACTGTTTATTTCACCAACAAGATTATTACAATTGACTGGCTCAACTATATATAACGTTACAATGAGAAATAGTATGAAAGATAAGAACAAGAGACACTGTCTTAGCCAACAAATAAATATCAGATAAACACAAATTTTCGAAGATAAAATATATCTGAAAGTATCTTTCAGTGTATGTCAAATGATCCTCCACAAAGCTAGACGCCTTTGAAGAACTAGTCTCTGACACATTTGGGATGTTAATCCGCACATGACGTTTTGGAATTTTGACTACTAAAGCGTAAATCAAAATCCTATAAGTCACCATTATAATGTAACTCCCAAGAAGGAGAAATATTACTCCCTCCAATTTAAATTAGATGTGTTTTAGACATTTTTCTCATTTCACAAATAGTTGTGGTTTTAGTTGTGTTGACTACTATTAATAGGTTTGTCCCTATATTGACTACTTTTTCCAACATAATTTTATACTATTAATAGGGTTTTGTTTCTTAAGAAATCTGAATTTTTATACTATTAATAAGGTACTAGCCTTCATTATTACCTAAAATATGTTTTTATTAATATGTGTGCAAGTGTCTAAAACGACAACTAATTTAAATGGGAGGGAGTAGCTTTTAAGCGGGACACTGGAGTGCAAAGTAACAACACCACCAGTGGTAGGTTATGTTATTATCGTCTAAAACCTCTATTCGGGCTAGAAACTTCACCGAGGAATTGGAGTTCTTTAGTTCTTTAAAAATAAAATCTGAACTAAACTGATGATCATGATTAAATATAAGAAGAAAAAAAAACTAAGTAAACATGAAATGATATAACTAAATTTACCTAACAAATCTGAAATCAACTGAGTTTTTTTAGATGAAAACAGATAGTTAGCTAGCTAAGCCTAATTATCAAGAAGTGTAAAAAGAAAGAAAAAACCTAATTAAGATTAGATTAGTGTCGTATGACACATCATATGGGTCCCACGCTTGGTACAAGAGCAATGGTTGGAAAAATGACTGTAACGCCCAATGCTAACACTGCACGTCACGCCACAATCCCACTGTTTTTTTCTTCAAAACCCATCCCTAAGTAGCTGCTAATTAATTGTACTAAGACTTTAATTAATTATTAAAGTCACAAACGGAATTTTGATTAGATTAGGCTAACATATACTTCGAGTAGTAGTACTATTTTATAATAATCCTACTAATTAATTTTATTAGATAAACATATTTTTCAGTTCAAACTCGAAAGAATAGCGAATACGAGTTTCCAATCACATTAGAAAAGTAAAAGGGAGAATTACAATAGTTTGGAGTTAAACGGACGAGACATGCTAAGTAAAAATATTAATATTAAATACTACATAGCACTATATTCACTCATTATTAGATATGCTGCAGTTGTACAACAATAATATAAAATATATAGGAGTATAATAAGAAGTATGATGAAAGAAAATGAAAAAGAGGTGAAATCCAAATAGACTCTCTCTTTGTTTCTTTCATCTTTTCATCTGTTGTTGTATGTGGCCATGTTCTTTCATTTATTCCTTTTCTTGTTTTCTTTTTCCAAATCCTCTTAATTGTATGATATTATACTACTACTAATAATAAATAGAAGGAAATGACAAATAAAGATAGGATTTACATCACACATTTGAACTGGTTTTCTTAGGGTGAAGGGTTTAAAAATACGAAGGTGATTCTCATAACTGAAAAGTCTTTGGTCAACAAACTCTCAGGGGACTTCTATGGATTAATGTTTTGAATTGTGTGGGATGAAATCTTCTTCTTTTATTTTCTTTGTAATCTCTTTCTTCTAAAATTATATAAAATTATTATATTAATAATAATTCACCGCGTTAAACTATTACAATCATCTTTATTATTAAATGAGAGCTATTCGCGATATTCATAGCATGTCATGAACCACATAAACATGTTCTTTTACTATTTGTAACCTTTTACATTTTTTATATTTCCCCTCATACATTTTTTGCATTTATTTAAAATGTCCTAAAGTCAATCACACGGTACACACATATTTTTCTTCAGCAACCACACGAAGATTATAAATGAACTAAAATAAGATCAACATAGATACATACAAATTTGACCCGTTAAATGTCAAATTATTATTTTAATTATACTTTTAATGATTTCAAATAAAGATAAACGTAGTACATTATAACTTTTCGATAATACACATCTTCCAAAAAAAGATAAATCGGATTCATACATGTCCCAATAAGTGTCCTAAAACCATTAAATTGAGAATTCTCATGAATCTGTTTGGTGAAAAGTAAAGCTTAGTTATTAATTAAATTAAGACTAAGGAAAAAGGAAAATAGGAGTACTAGCAAGTAAAGAAAAGAAAGGTAAAAAAACATACATTTACTTTTACAATACAATACAGTACCCAAAAGGGTATTGGAATGAAGTGTATAGGGCAAGAAAGAAAATACTTACAACAAAACAATAACAAGAAGTCATAATAATAATAATAATAATTTTAATTTAAGTTTTAATAATTTTAATAGAATACAGAAACAACCCTCTTTCTTTCTTCCTTGTCTTTCCCATTTTCACCTTCCTTTTCTCAACCATTTATTGAGAATTTCAGATTCCTTTCACTACTTTTCCTTTCTCTTCTCTCAACATTGGGTTGTGTAGTTTCATTGATTCATACATACCTCTTCTTCAAATTCACTGTGTGTTTATGTGTTTTACTGGTCTTCTTCTCAAGACTGTGTAACACAACAATAGTATATACTGAATTAGTGCTCTTCTTGGTTGTTGGGTCTTTGATTTTGTTCCGTTTCCGAATTTTTTCTGGGTTTCTTTCTTGTGGAAAAAACCCCCAGCCCACAAGGATATATGCTCTCAAGAGTCCTTAAACAATAATTTTAAATTTTATTATTCACCTTTTTTTTTAATAAAAATATATTTTATAATTTTTTTTATATATAAAACAGGAGTTTTGTTTGTGTTCTTTTTCAATTTTCGGTGAATATTTGTCGAAAAATTCTGGTGTTTGAAATTGAGCAAGAAAAGATATGGGAAAGCATGGACCTTGCTGTCACTGTGGTGTTACAAGTGAGTTTTTGTTCCGGTTCAATTGTGTGAATTTTGTTGAATTTTTTGCAGATATTTTTTAGTTCTCTTTTTAGTATTTGACTTAATTTTGTTAGGGTTTACACATTTGTTAATTAGGTCTTGAATTATATAAATGAATACTTGTTGAGATACAGAACAATACTTTTCTTTGTTGTTATGCATAATATGTTCTTGCATTCTCAGCTACTTTGATTAGTTTCTTTCTTAGGTTTTGTTTGAGGTACTGGGTTCCCCGTGTTTGCGGGTCTGAATTTGTGTCGTTTCTTAGTTCAATTAGTATCTACTTCAGTCCCCAAGCTTTTTCAAACCAAGCCATTGTCTCTTTAAGAACATTGTATGGTGATTTTGCCTGATTTTCATTGCCTACCAATGGTTTTGGTCCGAGAATCACAATGCCAAGTTGCCCCGGTGGTTTATTTTAGCTATCCTTTGAACCGGTGTATTCTTTTCCATCCTTGCAAGCTTTGTTGTGTTTCAATGTGGTTCAACATTTGCAATGTTGACCCAACAGTTAATGCATCGACTAGTTTTCGTTGTATTTCCTTTCATATAACACTATACAAACAAGTTTCAGGAACTTCTTGTCTGTTACACTGTAAAGTCACGTCCCTGCCAGTTTATATGCACTGACCTATTTGACAAAAACCTCTTTATTGTTGTGATGATTGATGAACAATGCTTGTGCTTATCCTGAAGCAAAATGTGATTATAACAAAGTTGTAAGGATACATTCTTAACTGACCGGTCTGAATTATACACAATGTCATCCAGATTTGTGTATGCGAGTACTAGCTAGTATTGGATGAGAATTTTGTTTGAAACATTGCTGTGGAGGATATGATTACATGTCGGGTTGTCTTGTGCGTGTTAACCCCTCTTGCTTGTAGCTCAGATACTTCTCTCATAGTAACTCACTCATCATTTCTGGTACTTGGTAATCCTTAGTCTTGGCATGTTACTTGTTCACATAACCCAATGATTGGTTTGCTCAAGCTTGTAACATGTTTACTGACAGTTCTTTCCTCCACTTATGGAAACTTGCTGTTTATGAGGAAAATATATAGTACCTCTTTATGTTGCACAATGTGTCTATGGATTGTCATGGTAGTGTTTGTGTTCACTAATCTTCTCTACATAAGTGACATACAGAAATGTTAACTTATTGCTTGGCTGCCATCTTTGTGAGTAGGAACCAGTAACTACCTGATTATATTAATTGCTTTCATTGGTTTAACTTTGATGCTAATCCAAAATTTATTCGACAGGCACCCCTCTGTGGCGTAATGGGCCTCCTGAGAAGCCGGTACTCTGCAATGCATGTGGCTCAAGGTGGAGAACAAAGGGAACTCTGGCAAACTATACCCCTCTACATGCTAGAGCAGAACCCGATGACCTTGTGGATTATAGAGCTACTAAGGGGAAAACCATATCTATTAAGCACAGAGAAACAAATTTTCTCAAGCGGAAGTTTGATAATCATGTAAATGATTATGGAATGGTTCCACCCCAATACAACGAGGGACACCGTAAAGCATTCGATGAAGATATAAGCAACAGATCGAGTTCTGGATCTGCCATATCAAATTCTGAGAGCTGTGCGCAATATGGCACTGCTGAAGCAAGTGATTTGACAGGTTTGTGGCATCTATATGCATATTTAACATATCTAGCTACAATAGCCAAAACAAACTCTGTTAACTTTAGTTGATGATGATAATCTTCTTGTGATTTATCATTACATTTCTTTTATAGTTGAATTTTCTCCTGATGTCATTCAGGTTATAGCGTTGATTGTGCTGAAAAGACACAAACAAGTCAAAATTTCACTCTCATTGCTTAAGGATTGATTGCTAGTTGACAGTATCAAACAACATGAAAACTAATTCACATGTAAATAGATACAGAACCTCAAGACAGAGTTTCTGGTATCTGTCAATGTACTTTGTAAGATGCTAAGCAGAAGCTCTAGGCATGATCTGCAAACGCTGCATCTTATAAGTCAGCATAATCCATTGAGCAGCTTAAATAAAACTGTCATTTTTCTTATTAATTGTTCAAATGATATTATCCTTTGTTTAAATTATCGGAGAATTGAACTTTTGCATTTTTGGCCATTTAATAATCTGGATATCTTATCACCTCTTTGCCACAGGTCCTGCCCAACCTGTTATATGGGATTCGACAGTGCCTTCGAGGAAGAGAACCTGCATCACTCGTCCAAAGCCATCTCCAGTTGAGAAGCTTACCAAAGATCTCTATACTATATGGCATGAACAGTCATCCTGCTTGTCAGTCTCGACAGAGGATGACTTGCTTCCTGTGACTGAAGAACCCATGGGATCCGTTGAGTTTGGACATGGAAGTATGCTGCTTCGGCAGCCAAGCTCGATAGCTCGAGAGGAAGAATCAGAAGCCAGCTCCCTTCCAGTTGATCACAAGCACCGCGATGTAAGTTCACAACGGATGATATTTCCTTGTGTAAAAGAAGAGACAGGTGTAAATTCGTCAATTAGAGAGATTAAGAAGCCTGTCAGTGAGGGGGCAGACCGAGCCAGAAGGTACTCATACTATTTTAAAGCTTGTTATTTGATGGTTTGAACTTGTGGGAGTTCTGTGATTAAAAACAAAGGCAGTAATATGAGCATTGTAATTTTTATAGTTCCCACAGATTCTGAATATTTAAATTTAATGGAGGCTCCAGTTTAATCTATCACTTGCAAATTTGCAAACATGCATGCAGCGCTGGTGATGGGGATTATTTATTTGTTGGGATCTCTTATTTGTTTATGCACTCGGGCTCGGGGACATTGTGCTTGGTTGTTTGATTACACCTTGTATCCTTCAATTGCAGAGAGGAAGATCAAAGAGAGAAGTTACAGACTCTGGTGCTTCATAGTTCACCACTATGTCTCATAGACCTCCAAGTAAGTTTTCTTTTGGTTCACTTTCATTTGCAATATCATCTGACACATTGAACTTCTCTGAGATATTCGTATTACTTTCACAGTTGTACGGCAATTAAGAATTCTAATACCCTTTTTGTTCCATTATTAGTGGTGCATCATTTTCTTTTTAGCTTTAGCTTTTTAAAGACCTATGTTTTGTATATCCATTCTATAATGTTAAACCACCATTATTCATTCTTAGGCTTTTGTACATTATTATAATCAATATGCATATGCCCGCAGGACATTGTGAATTTTGACCAGTTCACAAATCTATTTACAAATGATGAAAAAGAGAGTTTGCTGAAGTATCTACCCGCTGTAGATACTCCGGAGGTTTCCCCTGGGTGTGTTTCATTAACTTTATAGCTTAGTTTTCTTTGAGGCTTCCAATGTTCACAACAGGGTCTTGTGCTGTTTTCAGGGAATCTCGTGCTGTTTCCTGGAATTCTTCTGCTGTTACCAGGCTTAAAAGCATGTTTGATAGCCCTCAACTCAAGGAGAATATGCTATCTTTCCAGAAAGTTCTTGGTGAGGGCGTCCTTGATGGCTCATTGCCTGGGATCACGAAAGATGAATGTAAAACGCTTAAGAAACTTCTTTTGTGCATTCCGATGAAATCCAAGTGGGTGGAGCAATACAAAACCCTCAAGGTATGAAGCTGCCATACCGTTTATTGTATCTCGAAGCAGCAAAGTCTGTTTTGTTTTCAATATATGATATACATATATAGGTAATTGACCATCGTGCATTTTATATAGGAATCAAAAGTTAAAACTGGCATTGACGAGTCACAAGTTGTGGGAGTATTTAATAGCATCCCAACCAACTATTCTGCAACTAAGAAAAGATCACAAGATGGACAGCCCCAAAAACTAGCAGGTAATAGCTCAAACTGACAGAAGAATGTGCAAACGTATGCTTATTCTTTTTCCTTTTTTTTGTTTAAATTCTGAAATCTCTATAAGGTTGATGGTATAATTTAAAGCTAAATGTGGTGTTCCTTGAGAAAACTATTCTAAAGCCAGATTTTAAGAGCGAGAAATGGTCTAAAGCATGTTGCTCCGGTTAGTTTGTCCTTAACAATCAATCTAAGCTGTGTTTCGTATCATCTAGAGCTATAATTTCTGAACAGCTTCGACTGTTGAAAGATTCCCTTGTATGCACTTGTTTAGTTCTCTGTCCTTTTAGTACTCTCCTCGTGATTCATGAAATGTTCATTGTTCAAATACCATTACTTCTTGGGCCTGATGATTCCTGATATGCTTACTCCGTGTAATGCATGCAAACTTCTATGCTTGGAGGAATATCAGTATTTAAAATAGAAGCAGAAAACCACTTCAATTGAACATTTGGGTTAATTGCTTTTACCACCTGCTTAATTGTCAGTAATCATGATTGCAAACTGAAACAGCCGTCTCTCCGAGGATCCCCATACTGGGTGATCGCATAAGATGGGCCTTTATAATAAAACACTTCAATCTCATGTTTCTCTGTGAACATCAATCATGTGTAGTTTTAGAAGAGGCTAACTCTGTCTATCACATGAACTTGACTCTAACTGATGCTGCTCATTCCAGGAGCGAAGGTTGGAATGAAGAACCCCAAGAGGATCCTCATGAAGTCGAATTACGAGCAGAAGGAACTTTTAGACAATGACGAAACTTTCTTGAGTGCCAGAAGGGCACTCTCATCTCACACCAATAATGGCTCCCTGGTGCTCGATTCTTCTCATATAGTGGAAGATAGTTCCGAGCAGGATATACTTATAGAATTGCCATCCCATAGCTCCTTCCCTCAAGCTGAGCTCCTCCTCCCAAGCACAAGCTTTGGTGCGCAAGCAAGCAGCAGCAGCTCCGTCTACCACAATGCCATTCGCCGCTGATGGTTCCTGTCAAACAAACCCCCCTTTTTCCTTTTTTTTTTTTTTTTTTCATCCTACAGGACCATTTTGGCACCCTTTTATTTTGCAGGGACATGTTTCTGGTGATGTGGTGTTCTTAACTTGTGTTCTTGTTATCTCATTTTAGTTTTTGCCATAGGAGTTTACAGATATGGTGATGGGCTGCCTTTGTTTCCCTTGAGGTACATGAATCTTGGGATTGGAAAGGGCTGAACTTGCTTATTTGGCAATTTCTTTTCTTTTTTGTATAGACTACAGATTGGGTAATAGCTTCCTGTATGATATAGATCAAACTGATGGATGACAACTTTTTCATGAGGTCATAATGTAGAATATTTGGCAGTACTATTATGAATTCCATATTTATAGGGTATAGAGCTTGGGGTATAGTTTGTTATATCCTGCAATTGTTGCATAAGATAAACTATCATGATAAGCTCAAATCTCACTATAGTATTTAGTGTTTAACCTCTTGTCAGCATATTATAAGCTGGGGGAGTTGCAAAACCCCTCAGCTCATAAGAACACTAGATAAAGTTTAATTAGTTTTAGGCTATAATAATTTTGGTAAAATCTAGTTTGGATTTGATTTGCGATTCTTTTAGCCATATTTAGGATAGGATTCATCTTAACTTCCCTTTAGACCTGAATATTTAGAGAGATGATGGATCTTAGGAAATTTGTTAGTACTCTAATCTCTAAATTTAGCAAAAACAGTTGTTTACTCTTAGTACTGTCAAATTTTATGTTAGAAGTTGGAACTCGTGTTGTGAGAGACTATTAAGTTCAGGAAAAAGGACAGTTTATGTGTGAAATCGAGTTTTAATATTTGTAATATTCAATAAATAGTTACTACCCTGCAGCGATAAACTAAACTAACTTTGAGGTTGATCTAAAGGATTTAATCAGGCTCTCGTTTCGTTGAAATCATTAAGTAGCAAATTTAAATAGAATTTGTAAAAGAATAAACTAAACAAAACAATACAATACAGAACAAGAACGTGCGATATTTAGGATTTGATCACAGATATAGAATGTTGGTGGTAGAGATTAGCAAGCTATTGATGCAGGTTCGTCTCGATGATTTTGCGTCAGTAGAAATGATTTTGATTTGTTCTTATATAGTTATATTCATGTTTTACATTAAGTTACAAGTATTAATGCAACCTATTCGAATATAAAGTACTACCTCCATTTCATTAATAACTTCCTAAGGGTACTATTTATCGCGATCTTTGACCACGTATAACTCCTAAATTACATTAGAGAAAAATATAGTAAAATTATATTATGAAATTAAATTGAGTATATTTTCATAATCAACTTTTAATTTATATTGATATAGTTTAATTTAAAAGTTATACGTGGTCAAAGGTCGCGATGAATAGTTCTCTTAGGAAGTTATTAATGAAATGTAGGAAGTTATTGATAGTAATAGTATGTCACTAACTAATAATCGATGAATAAGCAATCAAACATATACGATTAACAATTCCCAGAATTAAGGATATGTGAGCTATCAAGGAATCAAACATAAGCAAGTAATGATTCCTAAAATTGAGGATATGTATGCTATTTATGCAACAATCAAACATATGCAACTAACGATACTATCGATACTATCAATTGAATCAAGGCTATGTGAATAGATTTGCATAAAAGTTCTACACCTAGATTATGGGATTTGGATTTACATGAACAAATAATCAATTTTAATCCCAAAATTCACAAAAGTCAAACCATAATCATGCTATCTCTACCACCAATAAATACGTTTAGCTAGTATAACTACTCATATATCGATCACAAACATCATAGTATAGAACAATCATTGAAGACATAATTAAAATTGATTCATCCGAAAGAAAAAGAGAAAGATACTTGTTACGTCTGTTGACGATTTAATGAAAGGCAATTGCAATATGAAATCAATATCGTCTTAATAAAGAAAATCTACTAAGTTTGAGGTGAAGAACCTACAGAAAACCTAGAGTTC
This sequence comes from Plantago ovata, assembly GCA_028274465.1. Classification (NCBI taxonomy): domain Eukaryota; kingdom Viridiplantae; phylum Streptophyta; class Magnoliopsida; order Lamiales; family Plantaginaceae; genus Plantago; species Plantago ovata. The sequence goes on along the minus strand of CM051455.1, from coordinate 23,606,907 downwards.
TTGTCTTTCAAGTTATGAGAAGATATATGAAAAATGCAGAAAAATAAACTATATAGAACGATCCATAGTTGACTTCACGATCCCCCAAACAATCGCTTGGGGGATTATGGTTGTGCAAACCAAGCGATCACTTGGTACGTTGAGTGATCGCTTGACAACTTGGGGTCTTCCTTTGCCAAATTATGGTTCGTGCACGCCAAGCGGTCGCTTGGCAGGTTTCTTCGCTAGACTTGCTCTGGGCCGGTATTGGATGCTTATATTGAGCTTGTTGGCTCAATTGCCCCTTTCATGCATGAAATCATGTCCAAGTACATGTCTTCATGTTCAATTCATCTTCTAACATTATTTCTTGATCCGTAACTCCATAAATGCATCCAAAAATACATTAAATAAGCTCAAAATCATCTATATCTCCACAAGAACCTACAGAAACATAAAACAATAAAATGTAAACTATTCTAATAAAAACATATAAAATAATGACTTTTAAGGATAATAATAGAAAATAAGAATAAAAACCGAATGAAAGAAGGGGTAAAACTTCATCAATAGACAACGATTTTTGTTAATGGCGTAGTAAAAGTCGAAAGATTCAAACTTGTTGTTTATATACTTCAACATGTCCAAGTGTTGCAACTCAAAAAGGGTATTTATTGACATAGTAGGTAGTGTGTCACATTGTTTTTTGTTTTAGTGAGTTGCAGCACTTTAGTTACACTTATTGTTATTTGTTAACATGTGTGTTATTTGTGGAAAAAAACATCTATGCCACTTGAAAATCAGGATGGGAATTCATTTAAAATAAAATTTTGAAGTCATAGTGTTTTTTTTTTCTTTTTCTTTTCAACACCATGATTAAAGCCCACACTAAAAATATACCCAACAAATCATGGGTTTTTAGGCCCAAGCACATGGATAAGTAGTCATTAACCCATGTTTCAGATGCTCACACCACAATTAACTTATTCTTACGTTCTTAGTGGATTTCGGATGCTAAGACTAGTGATTTACGCTTTCACATAATATGTGTATTAAAATTGGGTCAATCACATATAAAATCCACACATTATATTATTATAGGGATTATGAACAGTCGTCCAACTAATATCTACAAAAGAAAACACTTCTAGATGTTGATTTCTCTAATCCAAAATTTAAAACACATAATGAACAACTACCATTTAGAATAACTTTGTATCATCTCAAGAACCTCGAGAGGATTAATCATTTTATTTATAGATAGTAATACCTATAACAACCATGATTACAAATACCTTAATCACTATTACAAGGATAATAATTACTAGAAACATAATTCGATTTTTTTTTAAATTGCCAAAACAGAAAAATAAAATATAAAAAGCAAACTTGGCTTAACTTATCATTACTAGGAGTATGCTTTTTTTAAAATAGAAATAGAAAGGCAGCTTAGTTGAGTTGTACAGAAGTGTCATAAGCAGCACCAGGCGCCCAATCAGCTGGTATGGCCTTTGGAATCTCGATGGTTTTGCTTTCGCCACGTGTATATGCGGTGACTTGGAATCTCAGGTTCAAGGCTCCCATTGGTGGGTTCTCTAGGTCCCACACTGCTCCGAATGGCTTTCTCATGCGCCTCCACTCCTTGCATTCCTCCTGCATGCACACGTGTCATTTCTTATTTACATTCCATTGCGCCACGTGTATAATGTAATCTATAAAAAAGTCAAAACACGTGCGCACAACTAACTATAACTATAACTTCTAAATTCTTCCTACCATTACAAACTACAGTACAAAGTACTCACGCCCACTATTTACGTGAAACCCCTTCCGGTATCACTTAATTGCAGAATCAGCAACTCATAGTTTGAAAATTACATAAAAAATATTACATGTGATTCCCAAATACTTTAAATTTACCATTTAATGTAAAATAACCCCTCAACTTATCTTCATGGGAGTTTATTATCAGGAGATAAGGAACACGACACATTCTAATAGAAGATTTCTCTTAGACATGAAACTCGATCAGGTGATATATTAGAGGTTGTCGCATTGGTTACACCATAACATCTAAAAGATACTTTATCGGGAAGGGGAGTATATTGCCCTCTCATATTATTATGAGTCCCGCATCTTTTGCACTCTTCATTAGGGACCACTATCAAAGATATATTAGTTGAGTGTTAGCAGTGTTTACCTCACACTTAACATTTAATAGATCATGTTGAACATTATTTATGGATGATGTTGAGTAGTTTTTTTTCCTTTATTTGTAAATAAAAGATAAGAAAAAGTAAGTATAATGTTAAAGTGAGAAGAGTGGAAACATACCACCCAAACTTCAGCAGAAGTGATATCATAGTCACCACCTTGGTATATGGCAAAAATGGCAATGTAGCTAGGGTTCTTGCTACGCTCGTGCACCTTAACCATTAGGTTTGATCCGTATTGACACGGAATCTGTTTGTACTCCACATCAACCACACCATAACCAAAGAGTTCCTCGGCCATGTTAGGGCGAGCCAAGTTTGCGTATGCACGTAGGTTGAGGATGAAGTCGGAACCATGACCTCCCGCTCCAAAGTCCGTCACGACTACCTTGGTCCCCTCCTCTTTGCAATGTGTTGGGATCCTGCATCGGACCTGTAATAATAATGGAAATGAACACAATTATTTTAAAAAGTTGAATATTGTATCTCTAAACACACTTGATTCAAAATTAGCAAATAGTATTACATCTTAGTGGCTTTGGAAAAGGAGAGTAATGGCATTATGGGTGTCAATTTCATGCATTTCTAAAAGGCCATTAACTTTTATGGTCCCCTTGGAAATATCTTTTGTCATCAGTGATAAAATAATGCTCCATCCAATAAATTCCTTACGTGTTAATTTTGTTAAGAGATTTGATTGAAACAGAGGACAATTCCCACAAGGAAGCATAGTTCACTATTTTGAGCATGCATGTTGCATTTATTATCAGTCTTACCTGATTTACCAGCTATATTTTACGTCGTCTAAAAAGCTTTCCGGTCCTCATGTAATCCAGGCAAAATAAAACTATTTGAAGCCACAAGCTTGTTTTTAATATTCTCTTTATTTAATTAGCAAAGTAATTAAAAGATAAGTATTTTGGCAGTGCATAATGCATATGTATTAATTAACTGTACCTGGTAACAAGAACCACAGCCAGTTCCGTTCCTAAAAAGCCTGGAAACTCCACTGACTAGACCATTGTTCACTGTTGTCCCATATTCTCCGAAACCACAGGCTCCCTCTGAAAATTAAGCATCTAAGAAAGTTAAATATGTATAATTTAATAAATTCACAAAAAATATTAAAACATAGATACAAATTAAAGAATTCATTTGACCAAATAAATCCCCAGGTAACTTCTCACATATGGATCAATCTATTGTCTCTATGACATTGAATTTGCCATGAATTTCTAGTTAACAAACATAAACTCTCTCCACATATTTCTGGTAAGATGTCACACTGTTTTGTTGCATGTTAATGTACGTAAAAAAGCTATTAAAAGAATAACGGAGATGAGAGTAATTAAACTGAAATTACGTACTCGGACTCCCTAAGCATTCGGGACTTCCATAGAAGGTAGCTCTAGTGCATATGTAACCATCTTCTTGGCCGCAAGAATATTGAAATGCAGTAGTGAGAAACAGTGTAATGATGAACAACTTTGAAACCATATTTTCTCTTTTATATAACTTTTAATGAGAAGAAAGACTAGCTAGCTTGTGATTGAAATGAACAATGGAGAGTAATTGTTAAAGGTTGTATGAGCAATTGGCAATGGATGAAAATGCTCTATATGCATGGATATATTTATACTGATTACTGGGACCAATATTGCTATCTATTTTTTTGTTGGTGGTTTACTCCGGGGCCAAGTATCAAGGATAGAGTCCGTTTGTGAATAGTATCGGGAGTTAATAAATAATATCGGTATAAAACATACTCATAGAGTCACAGAGCGAAGCACTACTCACCCAAATGTTTATGAAACTTCGTAAGCAGCTGTGCGCGAGAGAAAGTGTAATTAATGTAATTAACCAATTGATTAGTAACAGGTTAACAACTAAGTCATTATGATGATCCATGTGTCGCTAGAGAAGGTGAATCCCTCACCGACTCCACTACAAAGAAGAATATTTTGAACAAGAAAGTAGATCGAGGCACTATTCTCTTGTAAACGGGTTCGTCATATACACGTACAGTTAAGTTACGGTGAAGGTAAACATGTTTGATTTAGAGTTTACAAAATTAAAGGGTTTGTCACTTTGTCATATGTGTGTGTAGTATGAAACATTAGTTTTTATTAAGGGTTAGAACCTGTTCTAGTAGCTGGAGTTATAAAATTTTATTCTTTTTAATTTAACATCAAAAAAAATTATTGAGTGAAGAACAATTACAAAGAAAAGGATATGTAAGAGATTTACACACCTAACAACACTTAGAAACTGTTTTCGTTTGAATTGAATTGAACAAAATTGAACTGAACGGAACTTAATGAAGCTGAGTTGAAGTGAACATAACTGAATTTATTTGTAGTATAAAATACAACTAACCAAATTTAAACAGAAATGAACTGAATGAATCTGAACGTAATTGAACAAAATGAATCTGAACAGAATTGAATAAATTGAAAATAATGAGTTTTCAGATGAATAGAACAGAGCCTTACAAAACTCCCAAACCGATACAAGTCAAAACAAACCCAATTGATCAACACCCACTTATAATAGTTATGGTCGAGGATACTCTTGACCACTCTTATATCATCTAGTATGTATCCCCATTAGCAAGGGGTTAAGAATTAGGTGACAAATTATCAAACAACTCAAGTCAAGACCACGAACTGAACTAAATCGATTTGAAAGACCATGAACTGAAGTAAATCGATTTGAGCTAAACTAAATTTATTTATAATATAAAAAATGATTATGAAAATCTGAACATGAAGGGTAAAGATTCAAAGAATAAGCTGGAGAAGTTCCTGATCAGTTCCTCTTAATGCGGTGGCTATAGGAATAAGCAAGTTGGATCGGAATCATCGGATTCATTGGATACATATAAAATTATAGTAGTACAGTAGCTTCTTTAACCACTTTTTTTTTCATTTTTTTTTCTTTAGAAAAAAGAAGCAATTATAACGACTCAAAGTTGTTTATTTACTAATAACGAATAACGTGCTTAATTTTTGAAAACTCATATCCATATAAATTCTAAAATAAAGTATCCATGTCGTGGAGAAATTATGAAATCGGTAAACAACTGGAAAGTTTATCGATGTGCTATAGGTCAGAATAAAATACGCAGAAAAATATACATATTAATTTATATGGATAAAATTCATTTTTGGTACTCCAAAGTGAGACACGTCTAATTTATATACTCTAACGTGGCTATCCGCTCTTATATTAATTTATGAGGTAAACTGTAAACATACCATATAAATTCATATTTCCTCATTAATAACTTCATAGGTTTCCATTTTGCGGGTTCTGTTACAAACTTCCTAACCTGATGTGAAAAGTTTTTCAACCCACTTATCAATTATTTATTATTTATCTTTTTTTTTTTATAACCACTTTATCAATCTCTCTATACTTTATCATCCATTTACAATTTAAATACTAATACAAATCAATTTTTTAATATTATTTTTTAATATTGATAATTTTTAGCTAGGAAGATATAAAATAAATGGAGTAATTAATAATCACCAATAACATTGTCGATGTAAAGGATAAAGGACTCCATCGATAAAGAATGTCGATCTAAATCGTAGTACTAGTACTAGACTACTAGTAGTATGGATTGGTGCCTGCACCATGTAAGTGGAGTGCAGTTAGGTTCGGAAGCACCACCATCCTACACGTAATTTAAAAAACAAAAGAAATACAAATAAGTAACTAGATTAGGCCGAACCTAGCTGGCATTCTCTCTCGTTGATACTAATGGCTATATATGAGTATATACATGTGTATCACTAATAATGTACCATTTTATCATTTTGAACGTATCACATGTATGTGTCAATTCATTTTTGATAAATTTATATTAATTCCACTAACCACAATTTAATATTTTTTTATTCACCCTTTATCCTAACAATATATCACTCGCATTCTTTATTCATTCTTTACCACAACAACTTAGTACTATATACCTATATTTTATTTACTTTCCTAAACTTTGTGAAAAATTCTTTCCATCACATTCTTAATGGGAGGTTACTCCCTCCACCACATATATATGGAGTAATCCCCTGTTCTAGACGATTTCCCAACCAATCGCATTGATTCGTTGAACGCTCTAATTCGTCGTTAACGTAGAGATCTACCATCAAATACCATAGAAAAAGTTTACTATAAAATTATTTGATAAATTGAATAATCTACTGGCTTTACTAATTCTAGTACTACTACGTTTCTACGGGAGAGGTTGGGAGGAGGCCTAGTGGGTGGTTGGAGTAGGACGGAGTTGGGTTTAGGGAGGTGGATTTGCTTTGACTAATCCTAACGCTTGCTCTCTTTTGCTTTTGTGTTTTGCCTTTTAGGTGTTTTTTTGCGCTCATTGGGAGGGTTTTCGTGGGGCTCTCCTTCACGGCCAATCAAGGTTGGAGGCTAGCTCTTGGTCTCCTTGTTCGGGTGTCGATCCCTTGCCTCCTCTTTGTCTAGGATGGACATAGGGTGGAGGGTGAGATAGGAACCAATTGGAGCCATCCCGCAGTTACAAGGATGGACCTTGGCGTTTGATGGACAAATGGTGTTCCTACCTAACATGCTCGCTAATTGTCCATTTTGGCATAGGGGGTAGGTTGGTTTTGAGCTCTCAAGTAATTGTTTGACTCGTTTTCTCTTTTGCTTGTCCGGACCACATCTTTAAATTTCTTGCCACTTGTCTGTAAGGGCATAGGGTGTAGGAGGTTGGCTAGGGCGCTACCCCGGATCACATCTTTAAATCGCTTGCCACTTGTCCGTAATGGCATAGGGTGTAGGAGGTTGGCTAGGGGTAGCTTGCTAAGTATTTGACGGTTTGGTCCTTGTTGGAGTTTGGTCGACTGATCCCGATTGTTCGAACTATCTTTCTCTTGAGGTGTTTGTTGCTTTGTTAAGGGCGGTTCTATGTGGGCGGTTTGGTCGTTGTTTCCCTCCTCTGCTTGTCCTCGGCCTATTGTGTGTTCACTTCGTTCCATTGCGGCTTCTACTTTGTGAGGCTTGCTTGGTGCTTTCTTAGTTTAGTTTGGTGTTAGACTTTAGTGCTTTGTTAGGTTGGGCTGCTTCTAAGCCCTTTAGTGCCTCGATCGGGCGCTTTGTGCTTTGGCTTGGTGCTTGTAGTTCGTGGTTAGGGAATCGCTTGGTGCTTGTATTTCGTACTTTTTGTTTGAGCATTTCTTATGCTCACGTGCAATGAAATTTGTAGCCGTTTGAAAAAAAAAACTACGACTAGTCTACTACGCCCACTTGCATGTAAATATGCTGGCATATTTTTGAAAAGCTTTGCCCGTAGATGTCATTTGGTATATTGGTGGGTGGGGTGCCTGGGTGGCGGCTTTGATATTTGATAGTATTCTGTATACTACTACTACTACTCTATAGCTCATTTTCAGATGACGTATTTTCAATGACCATTTCCTAATTCATCAAGTTCCAAAACGTAGATAATACCAAGTTACAAACACTCTCACGTACGTCATTTCTGACACCATGTGTACGTGATAAAAACATTTCAAAATTCTTTATAATATTTTGAAAATTAATATTCTGTATCAATCAAAAAAAAAAAAAAAAAGCAAGAAGGACATGTTAATTCCCTTTCGGTGAAATGAAAAACGGAGATGTTTATGAACTTTCCGTCATTCTTGTTGATCTTTTCTACGGGTTACATACACCCTCCTTGTCCCTCTAATAGCAGATTTGGTCTCCATGTGTCGTCGACCGTACATTCTATATTAGAGATGTCTCAGTCAGTAGTATCTAATGAACACTTTGTCCAGATTTTAAAGAGTAAACTAGCTATGAATAAACACTAGAATTTGTGTTGAGCAAGTGAGAGTAACAAGCCTGATACTTGCCACTTGCCAGTCTATGGCTGAGCCACCACCTTAATCTAAAAGCGTGTATCAATCAGGGACATGATTTTGTGAACGTTACACACACCTGTGACTTCCCCAGTGTAAAGCTGTTACTAGTGCATAAGTTTAATAAACAAGACTACTACTTTCTAGATCAAACCATTATTACAACAAACACCATTTTTCAACCCCAGAAATGTAGTAATGGCTTTTGATTGTATACGTGCCATGTGGAGGTAATATCTTTTTATCAGTGGGAACCTCTGTTTTAGGACAAAGGGACTAATGTGCAGTGTAGAAATTATTACAGAATGATGATAAATTAACTAACAGTACTAGTATTTAATTAAGAAACAAGAAAACAACAGCATCAAACAATGAGACAAGTGTCCAAAAGGGCTGATGAAAATGGGGAATAACTGGCTTGCGACATGCACTCATGATCCACACGACACCCACTCTTCCTGGGAAACTAATGATGCACACTATTGAAACTGATGACCACTTCAAATCTAATCTACCATTTAATTGGTGCATCTTCATGGTACACTTGTGCCCTAGATTATCATATCAATCAATCACCAATCAAGAAAAGAATGGACAACTAACCATGATAAGAAAGTTTCAGAATATTTCCAATTTTCCAAGTGTCTTTTTGCCCCATGTACAATCAAATCAATAATGCCAATGGTGGAGTGGCCACGATAACAAGAAGCAACTACGGCTTCCGGAATACCCGGCCAAGATAACAAGAAGCAACTATGGCTTTCGGAATACCCGGCCAAGAGCTCGTTTTGATGATGCATAGGTCATATCAAACATGCATATTTGCAAATGAAAAGTAAAAGAATATTAAAGCTAATTGCCGGTACCATTGCAATGGAGCTAACATAAGCTTGAGTTTTATAACTCCCCCAGTTCAAGCTTGTCTTGCCTGATTTGCTTCAAGTATAATACTACATTTCAGAAGAGGGACTAAATAGCACTAAAGCACATGACAAAACCAAGTATAATTAACAATGGACTAGCCTTCCTGATGAATTGCCGGGTAACGCTGAACTCCTGATTGTTACTCTGAGCCTGAGGCAGCTAGACTAAGTATTTCACCACCTTTGCAGAGTACACTGGTTTGACACGGAATACAATTATCCTACAATCTTTGTATAATCACAGCACCACTGTTATATATCATCCAGCGTGATTTATAAGAACTTTGAACTTTGCTTAAATAAGGTTCGAGCTCCTGAGGTTTGCCATAACTCCTTTATCTTCACGTCCCTTTGCATTGTAAAGAACCTTCGAATAACAAGAAAAGTGTTTAAGTATGACATTCTGGAGCAGAATATAATATCCACCATCAACAGAGTAGTACCTTATCAATTATTCCATATTCCACCGCTTCACTGGGACTAAAGTACTTTGGACGCCTTATGTCCGCTTCAATCTCCTCAGGCGATTTTCCAATACTCCTCGAGTAGAGTTTAACCTTTCACAATGGAACACCAAAAACTCAGTACTGATTCAATTTCATACCAGATATGCTAGTGTTCATACTTGCCAGAATATCATCTACTAAGGTGAATGTCTGTGGCAAGTGGTATCAAAGAATTAACAGGTCTAAAACTCTAAATACATAATGAAGAAGCTTATGTGCCGGTAACAGAGAAAATAGGTTCAGATATTTGGGAATTTCCACCGGACATGCCCTTTAGACGCCTGACTATACCAGCAAATAGATCAGACTTCAGAGTGTAAACATTTATCATCAGCACCATAGGCTTTCTTCTTCTATAAATTGGCATAATCCAGTACTAAAGAGTGAAGATGAGCCTAAAGGCTTTATCCTTACCAAAGTTGCCTTCAGATGCCTCACTTCTCTCCGCTTATTCTCTACATCAGTTGCTTGACCCTGAAACCTGGCAGTTGGCTGCAAAATTAAACCATTTAACAATATTAGAATAGCTGAACATCACTAAAAGTTAAAATCAAATAAATATGTTAAAACGGAAAAAACAAAAGATTAAGACGTTTAATCTTTATCTGATTACACTTGTGCTCTAGTAAGTAACCCCTTAATAAGACAATCACTGCGCTAAAAAGCAACCTGCTTCATCATAATTGTCGCCGACTGTAAGGCAGAACGGTTCCCCTTTGCACCAGAAGCCAATAGTAAAGCTGCTTCTCCCCATGCATTGCCAACACAGAGTGAAAAAATAGGTGCCTTCACATACCTGAAAGCTTTCGAATAATTAAAGGAAGAAACTGAATATCCAACCTCTATTAAGAATGTACTTCACCACGCGAGATGTAACTCTACGTCTAATTCAAGGTCCACAGCTTTGTATGTTTAAAATTTAAGCGGACCTAGGAACATTTTTAAAAAATGTTATTTCTCAATATAGGTGGTTTATAATTTTATATACTTGCAGGTCCAGTCATGCCTAGGAGTTTCAAACTTGAACTTTTTAGCAGTTCCAGTTGCACCACAATTTTTCTCTTTTCATGTAACCTATGTTACCTGGACATTTTGATAACCCTATGGCACTTAGACGCTTCATTTCAATTTTTAAGCAAAATTTAATTTAATTCGTTCTTTTTCTTCCCATGAAATAGCCAATCCCATACCCCGACAAACACCCAACTTGGGCACTTCAAGCTGAGTCCAGGTTAAATAGAGCATGTAACATGGTCATAAAACTGTCAGTTATAAAGTTAACCATGTCTATGAGCCCTAAATAATATGCAGTATTCTGGCTTCTACAGCTTTGTGGCTCAAAGAATCACATATAAACTTAAAATCATCAGGGCAATAGGGGATAGAACATTACGACATGGAATCATATATTCCAAAAGCTTCTGCTTCATAACCAAGCTGCACTCCGTCCTGCATAATTCATTGATTACATGTACACAATGAATTAGAAACTTCAGATTTTACAATATAGCAAGAATTACTGGCAGTTCTCTAATGCTAAATCTATACAAAGAAATTATACGCAATGCATAGACACTCTCAATGCTATCTCCATACAATACAAGAAAAGGGCTCTATGAAAATTTATAACGCTCCACCGGCTACATAATGAATTAGAAGTAACTTCTAATACTAATCTGGTCAAAGTAATTTTACACCAACAGATTCTTCAGTATTCCTCAATATTTTCTTAGCATGCACAATATTTTTTTAAAGGTGGTCAACAGGTCCTGAAAATTAAAATAATATCTACAAGATTTACATATCCAATTCATTCTCAAGCAAAACATATGATGTCCTAGAAAAGGGTTAACCAAAACCAATTTTGTAACTACAGGCAGCTTAAGATTAATAACGACCATTGACAGCTTCATTATGGTTTGATTATAAATGGTGGAGTTGATATAGTTGTTCAACCAGATTGTTTTTAGTTTGCAATTGATGATAGTGGAGTATACGATGTCTGTCTTCGTTTTTCAAAGTTGCATTATCTATACCATGACAGGTCTGGTTGAGTAGGCACAAATCGGTGGGTTATTTAGGTTAAGTCACTTAAATTCCCTTGTTTATCTTTTACTGTTATAAGACTATAAACGGTAGAAATAGCTTACAGTAGAACACAGTATATCACTAGGCAAGAAAATATGCCCTCACCTTTGTAGTTCCGGTGGAATTTATGTAAAAGTAAATAGGTTTCTTCTCATCTTCCCAATTAAGGTAAAGAAATTCTGCAACTATCAGTTCGGTAACTGCAGGAACAAGACACATCCCCAAATAGACAATCCGATTCTTGAAAATATACGATGCTAAATCTGGTGGAGGTCGCTCCCAGATACTTCCCCTTTGAAAAGGAATAACCTGTTACAGATTAGATGGAATCATAAGAAACTAATAGAACCACAAGAATAAGTAGACAAAAGACTTGTGCTAGAGGATCTAATGGCCAGACACACTTTAAATACTAGGCATAATCACACCACCACACACTTAACTGTTAGCCTCACTCCCCTAATTTGCACACACCGCTAAAATATTAGAAATAACCACACCACCAGCTACCCAAATGTTATGCACATCCCACTGATTTGCACCCATCAAAGGTTAGACTGCTGACTTATTCATTCTCAAAAAAGTAAGCCAAACCATACCCACAGACAGGGCCACAACTTTTTAGTAAATAAAACGTCACCAAAGGCAGTAAAGTCCAGATAATTAACTGCGTTATGCAACAGAAACTGTGGAGCATAGCCCTCAATAAAGCAATGTAAATCCTATGGGTCAAGTAGATCCACTTAAGCTGAGTAGTCCTTATTGTCCTAATGAGCAATCTATTGGACACATTACTTGTTTCCACCTTCCTCACTCTCTAATGAAACAACAAATCGGACATATATCATTACTTCAACTCGCCTAAACATATATTACGAAGGGAGCTATTTCATATTTTCATCACATACAGCCCATTACGGTCATTCAGAATCATCATAGGGATTGATCTAATGAAGAGGCACCTAAATGCAGTCCTTGTCTGACATTGCCCTAATACAGAGAGTATATTGTTCATTAGTAATCGCCGTATTCATGTCAAACAGTACGCACCTGTCCTCAATCCTTTGAATCAATTAAGCAAGTACTATTCTCTGAAACGATTCCAGCTAACGTGATACTAGAATTTAATTTTATTTTTAAAAAATAAAAAATAAAAAATCACTATCATTTAACATCACCTATCCTCAAGTCTAAAAAACTTGGAGCTGAAATCCCAATGTTTTGAGTCAATCAAAATTGGAATTGAAGATAAACTAGAGAAGCAGATATGTACTTATTAAATGGATACCTATCGAGTTGAGTTACCTATTGATTTGAGAAGGAATAGCAGAAATTGAAAAGAGTAGTACCATAGTGACATGTCCAGCACGCTTGTCACGGGAAGGGTTTCGGAAAGGGGTCCGGATACTGTGACCGGAGAAGTCATTGCCTAATACGGAAGGAGAGAGAAAACTTGTGGAGAGAGAGCGTCTGGCAGAAGATGAAGATGAGTTGGTTAATGGATTGAGGTTTAGAGTGACTTGAGGAGCTGGTAGAAGATGCGTCGCCATAGCTTTGGAGCTTGATTGTGTTTCAGTTGAGTGTGGGCGACAAAGAGGCTTTGCCGTTTTGGATAGGTTGAAATGTGTAGAATAGAAACAATCGATTGTATTTGTGTGTGTATTTTTGCATCCAAATGGAATACGGCTTGTATGAAATTAATGGGTTCGGGTAATATCTTATTGAAACCACCCACGGTTCTGAAGTGGAACCGGCGGTTCTGAATTTACAACCGCAAACAATGGTTGCTATTTTTTTTTTTAAATATTACTCCATGGGCTATCCTTTTTAATTTTTTTTTTATTTTTTTAATAACATATGAACATGCACGCTACCCTTCGCGTGCACATTGAGTAAACTCCACGGGATCACGTAATAACATGCAAACCACGTGACCAAGAGGTAAATGTTCCTTTCTTTAACCAATCGAGTCAACCCTTGCGATAGAAATTTAGGGTTTTATGTGAGACATTAAGTCTAGAAATAACGAGTATTTAGCTCGTTCAGCAAGGCAATCGAGCCTAATTTTATAATCGTTTTCCTAACTAGTTGAGCATTATTTGACTCAATATAGAGAGGCCCTCTTTATTGATTACTAAAAAAAAAATTGTCGGCTAATTATTTTTATTTTTATTTTGTTGACTTAGAAATATATTTCATATATTAAAATCGACCTTGTTACAACATGCTTGAACTCAAGCTCATTGAAACATAGTCGAGATTGATTTTTAAGCTCATTTCCTTACCAAGTCGAGTTAAGGAAAGGTTAGGGTAAAATAGAGCTCGAGCTATGTAATACTCAGCTTGGTCGAGTCGTTTTACAACACTAACACTAAGTAGGATATTGTTGCAACTTGCAGGGTTGAGCAACAACTCTTACATATTTATATATTTATAGGTGCGATGCAAAAAATCAACATGGGGAATCGGTGAACGGTCATTGTCCCAACAGTTCTTTGATTTTAACATAGTCAGAACCGGTTTTTTAAATCCGAGTTGGCCACTATTTTGGTTCGGTTTTCGATTCCTTTTGATCATTTTTGGTCGGTGTATTCTTGACCCACAGTACAATGAAAAAGCTCATTTTAGGTTATTACAATATAACTTGGACTTGTATCTTGTAAGTTGTAACTCTTTGTGCGTGTTTATTTGAATAGGAAATATGCTCTGTTCCTAAACAGAGTTGTACTCTGTTGTCCTGTTCCAGTTCTATTAGAACAGTGTTTTATAACCTTTCCAGAGCTTCAATTTGCTGCCAATCCTTTGATATATTCTATAACTGCAAATTCTCTTGTAGTTTCCATAATTTGAGCATGATTTAAGCTAATAATAAGAATAACTAAGAGTATTAGACTCTTAGTTTCCTGAAATATTACAAATGCAGCAGACTATGTATAGGCTGTATAGCAATTACAAACAGTCTTCATCAGTTTGTTTGATATATTTACTCAGCTAATCTGATAATTTTTTGCATCAAGATTCAGGATATAGAATTTCAGTATAATATTTGCAGTATGTTCAGGTTCCAGAAGGTGGTGTCCAACTCTTCCAGGAACAAAAGAATCGAAAATAAGATAGGAAAGCTATAGAGCAACCACCGGAACACTCTACATAGATAATGCTTCAAGCAAAACTCGTTCTGTTAGGAAAAACAAAAACAAAAACAAAAATGCAGATCATAATCTACCGGATATCGCCCTCTTTGTCTTTGGCGGTGAAACAACATACTTATCATACGTATAGTTCGGGTCCCCCAATGCTTCAACATGCCCTTCCAGCTACAGAACGGTGCTGGATCAATGCACCCTTGCAGGCGATTATCTTGAATTCTAATCTTCCAATGTCCGTCCACATAGTTCCCTTTCTTTGCTTGCCTTCTGTCCCACTCCAACTGTGCTTTCTGTATTGTTCTCAACTTACAGTAATCTTGAAGCTTTTCAGGCATACCGTCATGAACCCTCCACCATCTCCTGTGAGCAGCGTCACTCGCGAATTCCTGCAATATATCTACGTTCCAGTTGCAGTCGTAGTCCTTGAAGCAAACCCATGGCTTGTTTCCCAAGTAATGGAGCACGTAAAGAGCAGGAGGTTCGGCCTCAAAGAGGCGGATTTTCTTCTTTTTCACTACTTCATCATCTCCAATCCAGAAATGTTTAAGAAAATTCATGTGCTTGGGGATTCTGTGCCACCAGGTGAATATCTCATTCAAGTAGCCTTGGTCTCCCCCATTGTAGGAGACGATTTCGTTTATATGATCCATCAGGAGCTGAAACGTATTGTTCGATGGCTCAATAACCATAACTCCCGAGTTGAATAGTGTCCCGTTGTTGCCTGTTGCGGATATCTCTGGCATCGTGAATAAGAAGTCGATGTTTCGAAGGATGATTAGATCCGCGTCTATGAAAATGATCTTGTCGTAGTCGGTTAGCTGCCATAATCTGAACTTGCTGTAGTTCCATTCATTGTAAGCATTCTTCTCGGCTTTTGGATTTCGTATTCTTTTATTGTCCGGACTTGCCACCCTGCCATTTCGAGTCCAGTCCTGTGGTAATCGCTTATTGTTTCATCGACCAGTATCACAAGGTCTCGTGTGGATCCCGACATGCGGATGCTTTGTGCCGCAGCTATGGCTCCACATACATAAGAGTCTGCTGAGTGTAGGATTGCTGCGTACGCCTCGCGTTGCTTTCTTCCATACTCCCTTTCTGTTTTCATGAAGTTTCATTAGTATCTGCAAAACCTAATGCATATACTGCAGCAATGAATTAACTCACCTGTGGTTCCAAGAGGAAGTGCCAGTTCACACGATCCAACCGGAAGTTGAAGTTTCTCCCTCAACAAGTCCAATCGTGGTTTATACAACCACGTGTTACCATTATGCGCAACAAGATCCTTGCCAGTAAACAGATTAGGCACTGGGAAGCACCTAGACACGAAAAGAACATACACGGGGTGATTGCCTTTAAATGTAGTAGCTAAACCAGCTGTGGCAATTTGCAAGTGCAACCGAGCAACATCTCTAGACCAGTTCCCTTCGTATCTGCATGGAAGTTTGACAGCAATGAGATCAAGGCGTTGTCTTGGCACTTCAAGTTTCGGAAATGAAGGGCAAGTCGGGACTTCATCCTCCTGCTCCTCATCAATCCATTCGGGAAATAAGGTGTCCCAAGTTACATTCTTGTCCACGTAGTCCAAGTGAAGGAACGTGTGATTTGCCATGGGAACAAACTGTTTCCACAGGTGGATTTCACCTTGTTTGAAATTGAGAAGGCCTACTCCGTGGATTTCATCGTCTTTAGGGACCTGATCAAGAATGTATCTGATTTCGTCCCAGTTGGTGGCTAGATCAGATACATATCGAGGATCTGATGAGGCGCCCCATATCCACCTGTTGACAAAATGTTGCCTGCATTATCTAAGGTTAGCTATTCATTAATGATATGAGCTGGCTATTGTTTCTTGAATGCTAAGTAAAATGTTCAGGTATGTGTTGTGATGTTCCACAAGATTATGACAATGTAAGATTTGTGTCGTTGGAAACACATAAAAGAGTAAGATTTACCGGGCGACTTGGCTGGTGATGGTGCTGGGCTGACAGAGAGTTGGAGATGAGAAAATGGAATAGAATGTGGCAAGTATGATGATGATCAGAACCAATTTAAAAAGAGACAATCTGCAAACTCTGCCTCTGCCAGGAAACAGGAAATGATTATCAACATTCCTCACTTTGATTCTCTTCAGCTTTCTTTTGTATGCATCCTCTCTGTTCACAAGACATGTAAACTGTGTCACTGGTTTTATACTTGCTGTAAACTGCAAGTGAATTTATACTGACAAACTCGCATGAAACAAGATATCCGCCAGATAAAGAGCGTTGATCCAGCCAGCACTATATAATCGCCAACTGCACGCACCATCACCTAATGCACTAACAACTGCGGACTGAGATCTATGTGCACCTACTATCAGTGTTCTACCCATTTTCATTTTTCGAAAAAAAAAAAATGTTCCAATAAATAACGGTAGCATGGAGAATAAAAATCTGTATTTTGGGTGGAAAAAGCCAAAGATCATTTATTTCAGAACGGAGGGAGTATCTCATAAGTTCAGATTTGGGTATAAGGTGTGAGCTAGAGAAGGATATTCATGATTTATTCCCAAAAGAAAATTCTTCAACAAAGCACTTCTGTTTCAACAGTACATCCATCATCATTACTGTCTTTCTTACAAAGTAAGGCTATCAACTTATCATAACTAACCAACCTTGAAGATCTAGTTTGTGAATGTAACTGAAAACCAATCAAATTCTGCCACACCAATCTGCAGAAAATGATTTCCAAAGTACAACCACCAACCATAAGTCCATAACATAGTTATCATGTTTGAAAAGTTCCCATAATTATGTTATTTCTACCTACACCATGGATCTCCTCCTGTCATAACTGTTAAAAGTCATCTTATGCTTCAGAAATGTCGAATTCAGTTAGGTCGTAAATCGCTTCTGTCTTTTGCTATGTTTAAGAAGAATGATAAACTATACTAAGTCTACATGAGCAGGTAAGTAGCAAGTAGTAAACCAAACCAGAAGATTTCGTGCAAACAACCATGTTCAAGAAATTGCTTAAAAATTTAAGAAAACTTGAGGAACATGTATCAACAAATACTCACAATTTTTGTCTGGTATCCATCTCAGGTTTTCTTAAGAAACAACTTATACCATTCTCTGCAATATCTGCAAAACAACAACTAAATCTCATAAATTACCAGAAACTTGGACCATTGTGCATGAAAGGCTCAAGTTCCAAATACATACCAAAAAGAAGGATGGAAATGTGAAGAAATCAAGAAGAAGCAAATTAAAAAAATGAAACAGTGAAAGAATAAATGTAAAGAGTTGGTGAGGTAGGTATTTTGTCGAATGAGGTTTAGGAATGAAGAGAAGATATGTACTAGTTGCAAAATGGTTGAAAGAGAAAGTGATCGATGGAATATATATAGGTGTTGTTGAAAGCAGGTAGAGACAGTGGGTAGAAGAATTAGAAAAAGGGTCAATTAAATTGATTTGATTAATAAAATATTTTAAATATTTTAGAAAGAAAAATAATGAGTAACGTCCATTTAAATTCTCCACCTTTTAAGTATCTTTGGATATACATGTTCATTTCAGCTGTCAGTATGGTATGTTAGCTACTACCACAACCATATTTTACATGTATATTATGCTATGTTTCCCAATCAACTTTCTCATATGGAATAAATGTTTTCCTCTTTCAATTAATTTTTTCACTACATGTGAGTATTTCATATGTTTGTGTTTTTCTTTTTCTTCCTTCTAGAAATAACTAGTAAATTGACACACTGTATAAAATATAGTCAAATAAGTTGATATGTGACCTTCCCTCCAATAAGAATATTTGTAACACCCCGGAATTTCAGAGAGTTTAAAGGAGTTGAGAACGCTACTCATGTCAACAAAGTGCACCTTTATTTTCAGTAATCCACCTAGAAGAAATTTAGAGTTAAGTATACTTACTTTGGAGCTATATAGTTTCTAGTGCGAGGATTATAACATGTGTTGGTCTGTGGGGCCAGCATATCACCCCAAAGATTTTTTTTATTTAAGTTTGGTATAGATGTATTTGAATTTATAAGGTGGTAAAGGAGTAGTGTAGATGTGTAAGGCTCTGTTCTCTTCGTAAGAAAAGTCATTAATTTAAATTATATTCAGTTCAGTTCTGTTCCGTTCACATTCATTCAGTTCTGTTCAGGTTTACTTAATTATATTTTATACTACAAATAAATTTTGTTCAGGGTAATTCAGTTTTGTTCAATTATGTTCAGTTCTATGGAGTTGAAAAAATCAGTTTCTAAGATTAAGAGTAGAATTAGTAGATTTGCCGTTGGAAAATGAAAATTTAACTATCAAACTGAAATATGCAAAATCGTCTGACTCCTCGTGAAACATTTTCATTTTAATTATGGTAAGTTTCATATTACGAGACAGGAGAAACCGCTCGCATATCTTTGGCTACCAAAATTACATTGATTATGATTCAGCACTTACCATAATACCATGGAGGTTGTTGTACCATTACCAAAAATAGGAAAAAATGGACAAAAGTTAGTACTCCATCCGTCTCACAAAACTTTACCCACTTTTCATTTTTTGGTGTCCAACAAAACTTTACTCATTTCCTAAAATGGTAGCCACCCCACACATTAAAAACATTATTTAATACACTTTATTACAACTTTACCACTACTTTATACTTTAACAATTTTATTTCAATTATTTCACTACCTTTATATTATTTTATTGTTTCTTCTTAAACTACGCGCTAACCCTAATGAGTAAAGATCTCTGAGACGGAGGGAGTATTACATTTATGAATCCCTCAAATTGTTCATTCTCCTTGTCATTATTGATTATCAACATAAATACAATTTTATGATTTAGAAATTCTGGTTACTATTGATCCTACGTAACATTAAATTATTAACATCAAATTGGAATTTGATTTAGTAATTTTGAATTTAACAAAGTCATTAAATACAAAAATAAATCCTCATAAAAAAATTAATATATTCATTTTATCTTCCTAATTTACTCCTTTATCTTTCTCATTAATTCATGCCCAGAAAAAGCAACGAAAACATGACTGATACAGAAGACTTTTTTAATCCCATAAAAAAATGATATTAAATAGAAATATAAGTAACACCAAGAATACTTACATGCATGTTAGAACGTCCAATTTAAGGTTAATGACTTTATGTTATGTAGGTTCAATAGTCGGAATTTCTAAATCATACTCTAATTCCCATCTAAATCAAAATGTGTTTATGTTGGAAATTAATAACGATAAAGAGAATCTTTTTCAAAAAAAAAAAAAAATAACGATAAAAAGAATGAAATATTTGAGGGATTCATATAATAATAACGCTTTTATCCATCTTTTCCTATTTTTAGTAATGATACAGGAAATGGTATACATTTTGGTACAGTAAATCCGGACCGCCGATATATACGTGCAATTTTTTTCAGTTTTACAAAAGCATGTCAATGAATTCCAATGATATAAAATTAATATATCCGACACTTAATAAATTTATTACTAACAAAATAACCAAGAAGGTTAGCTGCTCTTGATTTTATTGGTAAAGTATTAATAAACTTATTACTTCTTGACTGTTGCTCAACTAATTATTCTGAAAATAACAGCATATAATAGTATGTTTCTGAGAAGTACTTACTATATTTTTAAATATACATAATTCTTTATAGAATTGAGTGATAAATAGTCAACATTGAAAGGTTTGAACTGAGATATATAGATAAGAATTCGAACATTGTCATTGTAGATTAAGGAGGTAGTTGGATTAGGTTGATGAAAACAACAGGTTTAGCGAATGATGTAAATGGTTAATCACATAAGATGTGCCCTTATTATGTCATTCATCATAAGTAGGTCACAAAATTAATATGACATCTTAAGTAGATTACATATTGTTTTCTACTACAAATGAGTATGATTATATAATCAACCAAAATGTGGCTTTGTTCAACCTGAAACCTCCAAATCTGCTAAAATGGCCACGATTAAGCTTCCTTATGGTCTTATGGGTCTACTTTTTGTGTCTTTGTCACTAAGTGACCTATTAATTGTGACCTATAATGAGTATGTCTTTGTCATTAAACTCGAGATATAACATATTTGAAATATAAATTATTCACATGCATTTTGTTTTAGGTGCTTTTATCAAAAAATTCAGTCGCATGTTAGTATTTAAAAATGTACTTATTCATACATGTAATAACTATAGTCCTCAAAAAAAAAAAAAAAAAAAAAAAAAAATACATGTATTGACTATCATTATTAAGTTAGTATATAATTTTTAAACAGTAATGACCAACTTTATTATTTAGCGCTTGCAGACAGCTCGTGAGCAAGCAAGCTTGTGAAATTTATTACAATCACTAATTTTGATAATCGACAGTATTCGAGTTCTAATTCGGCTCAACTTCTTCAAAAAGATTAACATTCGATAAGGTTCGAAATTTGATATGATTTAGCTCGAATAGTTAACACCACATCCATAAATAGTACTAATGTGGTGCGTTTGACAAGATGCAGCTCAACTAACAGAACATGATGACAAGTCAAAGTTACAATTTTACAAGGTAGCTAGGTAGGACATCTTAGGTTGATTGAACCTCTCCACCTAGCTTGGTACTCCATATGTATATGATCTCTACACATCCTCGAGTATATTTGATCGACTAATTGAGTTCATGTGTGCACAAATCTTTTTGTTTCATAGCCTTTATCCAAATCCGTATTTTGTGAGTGCATCTTAAGAAACATTGCTTGCAAAAAATATAGCTAGGGAAGTTAATATGCGACACCTGATTTTGTGAGTGTATTTGTGTATTGGAAGCAAAGCAAAGAAATACTTACGCTTTTGAAGCTTGCAAGGGCATGTCATATGTTGTTGCTTGTCACCCAGTTAAGTTAGGAGGAATTTGAAAAATGAATTTAGTTTGTTCAAACTATTGCCGCTTTTGACCAATCATTAATAATCAAAATGCACTCGTCCATAAAATAATACAGGCCTGTCACACGTTGATGATAGCATTGCTCGTAAATTTGATTGTTTACCAGCAAAAGAGCATTCAAATTTACCCAATAATTTTGACATCCATATCATCACAAGTCAGACAAGGTCAACTAATGCAGTCTATGACATTCTTACGGGCAAGTCAGTATTTCCGAACATCTAAGGCCAAATTTATGAAATTTTTTATTTACGTAATAATGAGAAACAAAAATTTTGAAATGAAATTTTATCGGATTTTCGACCAATATAGCCAAATTTTATTGTAAAATTAGAGAATTTTATTGAATTCCTTACAAATGTAGTCAAATTTTATTGTATAATTAGCTTATTTAACAACATTTAACATTAACGAAAATACTTGATAGGGCAGATGTTGAATTTATTTTCAAAATACACAAATATATTTTTTACATTAAAATACATATAATTATTATTCTCTTTTTTTTAAATTTGGTAGGGATGGCAATGGTGCCTTGGCCCCTGCCTGCTTACATTGACAAAAAATTTGAGGTTCACGTGTAGAGTTCATATTCTTGAAAATTACCCCACAGCCAAAAAACAGTGAGGAATTTTATAGACCCTTTGAAAAATGATGGTTACGCTTGAGCGGAGCTTATTACTAATCACGGTTTTCACTTTTCATGATAGGACTTTTCGTGGTCTATTTATGGAGTCATGGCTCTTGAAATAATATTGATGATTATTTCATTATTTCTCACGTCCAAAAGTTTGCTATGCACCATAAAAGTATGATAAAGAAAAAGGCTCCCATATCAAATTTTTACATGCATGTCCGATTTTTTTTTTAATCAGCAAAACAGGGATCAATAATGATTCCCCATTTATTCCGTGATGACTTGAACATGCATGTTTAGCTCCCAAGTCCCAAGTAACAAAGCTTTGCTGATCGGGAGCTTAACTGAAGTTGTAAAACTTAAGTTTCCAGGGCTTCTATGGAAGCAAGATATTCTTTTAGTCTAACAAACTCCTCTCTTCATTGCAAAGTTATCTATACATTTTTTCTTTCTTTTTTTTAGTTCGGTCACTTTTCAATCTTTAAATAAATTTATTTTGAAATTTTAAGATAACACTAGAATGGTAATGAAATAAAATAAATTCTACAAGTTGCAGTTTAATCTTTGAAATTGTTTGGAACAGAAGGTATTGTGAAATAATACCCTCGCATATCACATCGATTAAAATTAAAAGAAAATGGAATAATGACATATAGTATACCATTGTTCTCTCACGGTATGAAGTCTTTTAGTGGATTTCAAAAGTAAACATGTGCGGCTCAAAACCAAAGCGGATAATGTCATACATGTGAGATGTGTGTGACCTATATATTATAAGTAACCATGTCTATCCAAAAGAACGGTGGGTTTCGATTGATTAGTGTTCACAACGTTACAAATTAAATGGTACTAGAGTTGAAACCACCTAACTTGTGAGCCCTATACTTCTGCGGATGGTGGGGTGCCGGAACAGAGCCCCACCCAAAAGTTTGTCGAGTACGTTGAACAATTGAAGGGGTTAGAGTATAACATTTCACATCCCACATCACTATCACTAAAAGGAGGTTAAGTAGTTAGATCACCAATCTGATATGAGGACTTTAAGATGATTTTAAAAGCAAATTTATACAAGCACATGTTCCACGTGGATAATATTATACTGTTAAGATATGTGTGGTGGTCTATGTCATGAATAACCGTGTCAATTTAGAAGGTCGGATATGAAACAATTAATTAATGATCGGGTCGTATGTAAGTCATGTAAATGTAAATGGAAATTGGGCTGAAAGGTAGTGACTCCTAAGAGTGAACTACCTCCATCCTATTGTCTGAAGCCCAATCTAAAATCATATGGGCCCGTCAAACTACCTTGGCGCCACTACTCTGTTTCGACCCACCGCTACCTATTCCAAACGACTCTTTTGCCGCTAATCCAAACCCAACCACCTATCGCCGCCGCAAAACCACCGATGGTACAATTCCACGAGCACATAATCTCCGACCTCCTAGAAGACACAACCGGCGGCCTAGTCGTTCTCTCCGCTGGTCTCAATCTCCCCAAACTCATAACCTCTCTCCTCCGCCTCCACGACCCTTCCCAAGGCTCTCTCCTCATACTCAACGCCTCGAATTCACAGAAAAACTCAATTTCTCTCCTAATCGATGGAGTTTCCGAGATCTCCTCTATCACCGCCGAGCTCCAGGCGCACCACCGTCTCTCGCTGTACGCCGCTGGCGGAATTTACTTCATAACTGCTCGGATTCTGATCGTCGATCTGCTGACCCAGCGCCTCCCAACGACAAGTGTGGCGGGGATTATACTTCTAAATGCTCATTCTATTGCTGATACTTCCACCGAGGCGTTCATTGTGCGGATTCTGAGGTCTACGAATCGGTCTCTGTATGTTAGGGCATTCTCTGATCGGCCACAGGCCATGGTTGCAGGATTCGCAAAAGCGGAGAGGACTCTCAAGTGCCTTTTTCTCCGAAAACTACACCTCTGGCCTAGGTTTCAGGTGATTCAGCTCACTAACTTTTTTAGTGGAAATTTGAGCTTCTATAGTTCTATTATGATGATGGAAGATTACTGAGATCGAGAATTTAATTTAGAATGATCTGATGGAGTAGCAGTAGGAGTAAAATTTTAGTGGAAATTTGAGCTTCTATTATGATGGAAGATTACTGACATTCAGATTTCTCTTCAGCTAAAATATCACAGTATAGGAGAATTTGAACTCGAATTGTTGTGTTTTTATCTGAATTCATGCGCTTAGATACACAGTGAAGTTTAAGCAATCATGTATTAGTTGAGAGAGACTAATACTTGTGTGTGTTCTTTAGGCTTAATGCCATGGCTTGAGTTATCTTCCTCAAGCCCCAACTATATTGGATCATAAGAAAATTCGGTGTTAATATTTTGTATGGGTATAGGTATATGTTTCCCAGGATTTGGAAAGAGAACCACCAGAAGTGATAGACATTAGAGTACCAATGTCTCCCCACATGGTTGGGATACAGAAAGCCGTGATCGAGGTCATGGATGCATGTTTAAAGGAGATGAGGAAGACAAACAAGGTTGATGTGGAGGATTTGACCGTGGAGAATGGTTTGTTCAAGTCATTTGATGAGATTATAAGGAGGCAGCTAGATCCTATATGGCATACGTTAGGGAAGAGGACAAAGCAGCTGGTTTCAGATTTGAAGACACTGAGAAAGTTGTTGGATTATCTTTCCAGGTATTGTAGAGTCGCCATTTGATTAGATTTTAAAGAAGATAAGACACCTATGTGGTATATATTTTGACAAGCTCTGTCTGATACTGTTTAAGCTGTTTCACAAATCATAAAATTACTTTGATCAGATCTGTTTGGTATTATTTAAGTTGTATAATTAGTGAAAGGATGAGTTTAGGTTGAAGAGTAATCTGAAACATGCAGTTCCAGAATCCTCCTTTAGAAGTCATTTTGGAGCTGTAGAGTCAATTATGGCGTCCACCACTCCACCTTTCAGTTACCAAAATCTATCCATTTAATGCAGGTAAAGAGGACACTCATAGGATGGGTTACTTTTTGTTAGTACTCAACCTAAATATGTTTCTGAAAGGTGAATGAATGGTGGTTCTAGCAGAACTTTCAAAATGGGGATGTATTTATCACTAGAGGAATCTCTCAATAGCATGAAAAGAATAGGCTAAATTTTGTGCTAGAATCATTTCACTCAATAGCATACTGAATCAGCAAGTGGTTTGACTTCCTGAATTTCTCATAAAATGTTTTGCTATTTCAGTCTGACTTTCCGTAATGCACCGCAACTTTGAATTGCACAAGTCCTAATTTATTTATTTTATTTATTTATTATTTTTAAGTTAAGCCCTGTTGATAGCTGTCTCTGTGAGATAAACTTACTTGCTGTTAGTTCTCCAGGATTTCCCATGTCCTTGTAACATTCAGGGTGAAATCCAGGGTGTAATATTTATTGCGCAACAACTATTAAAGTGGCTCTGATTTTTTTTTTTCTCTCAATCATTTTGTAGATACGATGCAGTAACCTACCTGAAATATTTGGATTCTATCAGAGCCTCTGAGAGTTTCCGGTCAGTCTGGATATTTGCAGATTCCAGTTACAAGATTTTTGAATATGCAAAGAAGCGGGTTTATCATTTTGGTAGACCAGAAGATGTGAAACCATGTGCACCAAGTAAGGCTGCATCTGCCACAAAGAAAAAGCGTGGCCGAGAGACCAAGGATGGTGATGGTAAGTTCATCTTTCTTCTGTATTGCTTGATTGGGGGATGTCTTATTTGATATTGGCAATATTTGCATGATAGATAGTACAATTGACTCTATGATTTGTGGGAAGTACATCCAAGTTTTTATTGTACTTTCCTTCTTTTCTGAAATGAAGACAATGTGTTTATATGATTATATCAATGCGCTGAGTAACTGACTATCGTTGTGCTGGATAGTGAATAGCATCAAAATGCTGCACGATTTTACCCCGAGTTGTCATTTTATAATCTATTCATTTTTTCATTATAATGTGTAGATTCTTCAGCAAGCACAACTAGTGGTGTATGTTTGCAAGAAGTATTGGAAGAGCCACCAAAGTGGAAGGTGTTGCGTGTGAGTGAGTGAGATTTTTCTACCTTTCATTATGCAACTCCTATTAGTTTGACTGACAACTGTTGACAAAAATTTGTATATGGTGCTTTTTGGTTTACATGATCTTTTTAGAACCCAAGGATTTTATATCTATTTCATTGAGTCGTCTGACAATTTTTTGTAATGTTGAAAAGCCAGTAGATTGAGGTTCATTTAGTTAGGAGGATCAAAGGTTTGAGACAAATAGGTTCTTGTCCTTTTACTGGTGTGTACCACAGTTTTTGTAATCAATTTATCTTCTTCAGGATATTCTTGTGGAGATACAGGAAGAGAGACAGAAGAAATCAACTGCAACAGAAGAACTAATAGTTGAAGATTGTTTAAGCGGTGATGAGAATGGCATTGTGCTAGTCGCATGCAAGGATGAACACTCATGCATGCAGCTTCAAGATTGCATTACCAGTGGCCCAGACAAGGTTCCAGGAGCTATTTGCATCTACTTCACTTCTATAGTATTCAATTTCTATATAGTTTACTTAGATATTCATTTCTTTTCCTATTTGTTTTGTTATGAAGGTAATGCGGGACGAATGGGAAAAATATTTGCTCAGTAAAGTAGAGTTGCAAGCTTTACCAAAATCAAGTAAAAAGAAACCTAAAGTATCTAAAGGTTTTGGAATTCTTGATGGAGTTACACCGTCTGTTTCTGGACAAAAAGCCGAAGGCACAAGTATGATTAAACAAGAAAATGATGCATTGCTTGCTGCAGCATTTGAAATAAGCAAGCAGGCGAAAAAGGGTACTGATATAGAGGACACTGGGGTTAAACAGAAACTTGGTAAAGGGAAGAAGAATGACAGTAAGAAGAGAAAAACAATTGCTAAACATGGCCGTGAACCTGAAACTAGTATTTCTGAGATTCTTCCCTCAAACCATGATGAGAAAGCAAATGAAGGCAATCCACCATTTTTACGGAAGCATGTACATGGAGCAGCCGAGCTCCCGCCATTGCATTTCCATGCACTGGAAAGTGACCGTAGTGTACTTGACATCTTACAACCCTCTGTCATCATTGTGTACCACCCTGATATTGCTTTTGTTAGAGAGATTGAAGTCTATAAATCTGAGAATCCCTGCAAGAAGTTGAAAGTGTACTTTCTATTCCACGAAGATTCCACTGAGGTAAGGAAATTTGAGGCAAGTGTACGTAGAGAAAATGGAGCATTTGAGTCCTTGATTAGACAGAAATCTCTCATGATGATCCCTGTTGGTGAGGTTTGTATCCTGTACCTTTATATATCTCCTCTGAGTCTATTTCCGAGCAACAGCTATTACAGTCTTCTTCATTTGTTTCATTTCATGCCCTTGACATGTCAGGTCTAAAATTACACGTAGATATTTGCTTATTTATGTCTAATGGTGAGGATATATTATCCGTATGTCTACTTATGCGGTATAATTTAAATGTCATATACTTTTCTTCAACAGTTGAAGAGGGTTATATTTTCTTCCGGTAAATGAATCAATATTGATAAACTAAATCAAACTGCAAACTTTCATGGGATTTGTGCTAAGGCAAGAATTAGGTGTAGGGTAGTTTGTAACCCTTCGTACACTAAATATACTGAGAATGAAAGTGATATGATCCATGAGACTAGGACTAAAAGTAGTGGAAGTATAGATTTCCGTTTGTATCAAAAGAAGACCTGCCTCAGATTTACTTTGAGTTTTCTGCGTCTAGTGCCATGTAAAAAAAAATTTAAGAAAAAAGGAATGTAGACTTGAGTATCCATGAGTTTTATGTCTCAATACCTTCATTTTGATGACTAAAAGCAAGGCTTTCGTGAACATTATACTTAAATATTTACAGGATCTGACCTGATTATTCTCTTTTTAGTAAAATATATTGAATTCCCAATTCTGTTCTGTTCTGTAGTGGTGTTTGTATGTTCAGGTAATAGAATGTTTCCTGACTCCTGTCATGAGAAACCATCGCCTTTTTTTTTTATAAATCATTTTTCTGATAGAACTTCACAACAAGAAAATCCTTTTCCATTCTGATCTCGAACTTTACCTAGATGGCAAAGGAGTTCAAACACGAGACATGACTTCTTTACCTTGTAGGAACCAGCTATGGACTATCTATCATTAACATTTTTGTTAACTATAGACAAATTCAGGCATTACTGCTGTTAATAGATTTCATAAAGTGGTTTAACCTTGTATTATGCTACCACTAATTTCAGTAAAATTGTAGTGTGTTGGTTTGTTATATTATCAAGTGAACTGCATGCTGTGCAATGAGTGATTTGTATTCATTCTACTTGTACTTCAGGACGAACAATTTCTAGGAGTAAATTCTTCCCTGGATCCACAATCTATTACTTCCCAAAACTCGCTTACCAGAAAAGCTGGTGGGAGGAAGGAAGTGGAGAAGAGCATGCAGGTGGGTGATGGCTGAATCATTCATCACTGGTATTCATTTGAGTACAATTTCTGAAGTGTTTGTACTTTTGCAGGTCATAGTGGACATGAGAGAGTTCATGAGCAGCCTCCCTAATGTGCTCCACCAAAAAGGCATGCGAATTATACCAGTGACCCTGGAAGTGGGAGACTACATATTGTCCCCATTGATATGCGTTGAGCGTAAAAGCATACAGGATCTTTTTGGAAGTTTTTCATCTGGTCGTTTGTTTCACCAGGTGGAGATGATGTCCCGTTATTACCGAATACCTGTTCTCCTGATTGAGTTTTCTCAAGATAAAAGCTTTTCATTTCTGGTAATGACAACTTTCTTTCGCATATTTGCAGGGAACTTCTGTTATTACATACAGGAGTACAGGACCTCTAGACTTGAATTTACCAATTGAATTGGATCTTTCTATTGTTGACAAAAACTGCTGTTTGTTTGTGCAGTCTGCAAATGATATTAGTGATGATGTTACACCAAATAGCATCATATCAAAGCTATCCTTGCTTGTTCTCCATTTTCCTCGTCTGCGTATTGTCTGGTCTCGTAGTTTGCATGCTACTGCTGAAATTTTCGCAACACTAAAAGCAAATCAAGACGAACCAGATGAAGTCAAGGCAATTAGAGTTGGAGTCCCATCTGAGGAGGGTATAATCAAAGATGATGTTAGGTATTATTGTTCTCCTACCATTCTCTTCAGTGAATTGTATTGTGCTATTATGGCCAGGGATAAACTCTAGCTTAGAATTAGGATTTAAACTTTTATTGGGTTGATTCAAGGTGAAAAATCTGCACTTATAGAATGTTGGAGGTTTAGGACCAAAAAGAATAGAAGGAAGAATTTTTTGACAAAAACAAAGAAGGAAGAAGTTTTGGACAAAAACTGGAAATTGATGAGGGAAAGAGGGTCATTGTGCATTCAATTGACGAAAGTAACTCTTCTATGTTCATTGTGTGCATGCATCAAAAGTTGCCAAAAAATGTATTTTGGTCCATTTTCAGAAGTTCTTCTCTCTTTTTTTGGTATGTGGTTGGGTTATATTTTACTGAAGTGATTTCCTGTGGTCCGATTTTCCCAAAGAAACCAAAGTGATTATGTTCATTAACTGCGTATTGGCTTCATACATTAATTTCAGAAGTTAATTTGTTAATCTTTTGTTTGCAGAGCTGAAAATTTCAACACATCTGCAGTCGAATTCCTCAGACGACTACCCGGGGTAACAGATTCCAACTACAGGTCAATAATGGACGGTTGCAACAGCCTGTCTGAACTGGCCCTACTTCCATTGGAGAAGCTTGCAGGATTAATGGGAGGTCAGAAAGCTGCAAAATCCTTGAGAGAATTTCTTGATGCCAAATACCCAACCCTTATTTAGAAGTTACAGCCTGGCAATGTTTTAAGAAGCTTTGCCAATTCTTTGGTGTTGTTTTATAATGTTCAATACTTTTATTGTGCTGTTTCAATGAACATATTATAGATATTTGCCAATCCATCCTTCTGTACCATTTTGTATTTATTCTTTCATTCACCACTGTAATCTGTATATCCAAAACTTGAGCATAATTTATTGATTACTAATTCTATTGAAACTTTGCCTTGAATTTTTGTTAATTTCCTTTGAAAGCTGCAGTACTGTTTAGAGTTCTCAAAATCTTTGCAGCGTTTTACCTTTTCTTTTTTCCTCCTCTTTTTGTTGTTGTTACAAGGGAAATAAAAGAATGCTGGTGATGCTGTCTGCCAGCCTATAAACGTTGTCAGTTTCTTTACTCTGTTTCATCCGAGTATATTCAAAAACTAAGCAGGCAGGCATGTCTGGACTCTGAAAGAAGCAACTTTTCAACAAACTGAAACATGCAATACAGTGAACATATCTTACTACTATTCAGCAACATTTAGATCATGCCCAGACTTTATTCTTTGGATTTTCAATGGTACAGACTTTTCTAAAACTTGGACTTTAACATTATTCCAGACATCTGATTTTGTGGGAAGCTGAGCAATCTTCTCTGCAATCTTCATATCTTCTGGAAGCACCGAACCAAATACAGTGTACGAGTTTCTCCACTCTACATGATTTGCTAAGCTTATGAAAAATTCAGGTCCAGAACCAATCCATGCTACTGAACCCCTCCTAATTAGTGGACAGTGCTCAGATTCAATCTTGTTAAATATAGCTCCTTGGACTTCTAGAGTTCCTTGAATAAGAGCAAATGGAGGGCCGTAGGTTGCCTATGCATTAGAAAACAGCCATGAGTTAGACGTCTAACACAGCTACAGTTAGCAATATCTAGGGCAAACTGATGAATTAACTTCCACAAATAAATTACATTTGGACTTGGTATAATCCGAAAGAAGAAAGAGAGAGAACTGAAGAGAAGTTGTAGTCTTACATCTTTTATGTGGTTTCCTCTGGTATCCCAAGATTGACCCCGACCTTCAGCTCGGTAAAAACTGCAACCAGCACAGTGGCGCAGTGTCAGCAACTCTAGTATGTATGCCACTGAATTTGGGGAACATTCAGGTAAAAGCTGCAAAGTATTACAAAAAGTATCATCAGTACACCCAAATCATGCACAAAATCATCATGCCTAATATGATTATTACTATGCCCTATTATTTATTGTTAAAAGTATTCTGAATGTCTTCATATCGGAAAATATACATAGGACTTGTACGATGGAGTTTTAAACTATCAATATTAGCAATTTAGCATCATGCCTATTAACTTAATGAACATAAATAATTGTACCTTGATGTGAAGAGTACCATGCTCTGTTTCCAACCCAACAATGCCCTTCAGAAAAGGTAAAAAGGAACCGATTATCACACCAACTAGAAAAGAGTTTGACAATGTACAAAGAGACAAAAAAGATGCTAATACGTCGGAACTGGCCAAACGATTGGAGAAAGTACAAGTATGTAGTGACAATCTACATGATTGGACTAGAAACAATATATATACTTGAACTAAACAAAAGATCATCCTCAGATTCATTAATGACCGTGTTTTATCGGTCAATTGCGCAATTGAAGACAGTAATGAAACAAATCGAGGTCATATACTGATAGTAAGTACCTCTCCTCTTCCAAAAACGAGGCCAGATGTCCACATGACTTTATTTCCTGTTTCCTGATTATCTGGTACCAAGACATCCTTCTGCTTTTTCAGCCAACACTGAAACAACAACAAGATTTAATCACGTAAGCAATCCATACGACACACTAAAGGGAAATAGTTAAATCTAACCAGCATTCAAAGAGCTCTAAGGCAAAGTTTGAACGCCGCATTGAAGCAGCTCCAGTGGTGTAATCAATAGTTCAATACATGTTTGATTCAGACATTTCCACTATGTCACCTCAAAGTTCAAGATCACAGGTAACCACATAGAAAAAAAAAATCCCTGAGCTGCAACGGTTCTCTAAGTCTCACACGGTACAGCAAACATACCAGCAGGCACTTACGGATAGTTATCATCAGTTGTTACTCACATGCCTAACTCTAGTTTCAGGCGTTGCATTACACTTAAATATCTACTAACTTCATTCACACACATTCTGCCACTATATGTTAATACCACATGCCTACTTCTCCCCCTAAATCTCTACTAATTTCATTCACACGCATTCTGCCACTATATGTTTATATATACAACATGCCTACTTCTCCCCCCCTAATCTTCAATTATTACACGCGTTTAAAAAAGACATAATTATTGACAAACCAACTTGTTCTCCTACTCCAACATCCAGTTCCAGTCCCACATCATCCACAATATTTCAATTCAAAATCGAAAATAAGTAAACTCACCAAACAAGCTTCTTCAGTATGGTATAATTTCGATGAAGACGGACTACAAACAACATATACTTGCTCCCCAAATTTAACCTAAACAAACACATAATCCAGAACAAAACCTACAACTAGTACAAGACATAATAAGCTCTCTGCTCCTCAAAAACCATGCAGAAAAGCAAATAAAAATGCACAATTAATTTACAACAGAAATCACAAAACAAAGAATTTCAACCAATACAACACAATACAGTAAATGGAAAATCAAGAAAGAAACTTGACAAACTAACCTCACCAAATTTATCACCACAAGCCTTTCTATTCCCACAAAAAACCCAAGAATCACAAAGACAAGGCCCATCATTCCCACTGCACATAGACTTACAGGCCTTGCAACACTCTTGAGACGAATTGAACTTGAATTCGGTGCCCCATTTCACGGCAGCACCCCAAAGCTCCAGATTCTCAACCCCTTTACAGCAACCATCACCCTTAGAATCCGAATTTTCACCAATCGACTCAAAAGACTCGGTCTTTGAGCTCAAGGATGATGTGGGCCTGAGGACAGATGACATGAAAATGTAAACCATGGTGCAAGAAACCAAACCCATGGAAAGGAGGATCAAAGAACCCCATCTTGTGGGTTCTCGGTCGAGGTTTGACCTGCGACCACCAATTGGGTTGTTGTTTCTCATTTAATCTTTTCAAGAAATGGATTACCAAGAGGAGGATCTTTCTTGATTTGAGAAATTGAGAAGAATAATCATCCTCAGCTTGAGCTGGCTGATCAAATTATTATATGAGTGAGTGATGTGAAGAGATGTATGAAAGTTGACTTGGAATTTTTGTTTTCAGTACTTTGTAGTAGTAATTACACCATTTTAGTAGGACCAGTAGGAACTTATTTCACTTTAATGAAGTACCCAACGAGTCTGAAATCCTGCAACATGAACCAGTACCTACGCCTCTTGCTTTTTTCCTTGATCAACACAAGCATTGGGATTTAGGCAAATTATTAAGTCATGTGCCCCAAGACCTAAGCCCTTAGACCACCAGCATTGGTGCCATGCCATGCCATGGCACCAATCACTATTTTGCCTCCATGCCGCGGCATCGTGGCTTGTTTCTGCATTGGTGGCCACGATGCCGCGGCATGGTGGTTTTTTTTTTTTTTTTTAATTTTTTTTTTTTTTTGATAATTATAATATGATAAGATGAACTAAAATTAAAACAAAATATATTTAATAGTTTATTTGAAATAACTTACATCAAATTTAAACACATAACACAGAATCTAACGAATTGAGATGCAACAACCACACAACACACAAACATAAAATGCATGAAACTTAAAACAAATAAGACACACGATTGATGAAGCTCGCACAATCAATCACTAACACCTCCAGATATGTTCCATGAGGTCTGAAGTTAGTCGTTCATGCGTGTTGATGCTATGCATCTGTCGGTTAATATTCATGTACTCATTCAGAGAGTTTATTGTTGATGTCGTCCTTCGAATATGAATTCCACGATCGAAATCCTCAACGTAAGACCTTGTGTCGTCCTCAAACTCTTTCCTCAGGCTTTCCATTTCACTTTCATAGTTTTTGTATGTGTGGCGTTCATCCTCAACTATCATATTGTGGAGTGTGATGCAGCAATCCATGATCTTACGGAGTGTGGACTTGTTGTGAGCAAGAGCCGGGTTTCGTATTATTGCAAACCGTGCTTGCATAACTCCAAAAGCCCGTTCCACATCCTTACGGCAAGACTCCTGGAGCTGAGAGAACTTTGATTCTTTATGAGTTATGGGATTGGGGATGGCACTCACAAACGTAGCCCATGCTGGATAGATACCGTCAGTTAGGTAGTACGGCATGCTGTATTGATGGCCATTCACCGTAAATTCCACAGGAGGTGCAGTGCCGTTGAGAAGATCCTCGAACACTGGTGAACGCTGCACGATTGATAAGTCATTGAATTTTCCGGAAACTCCAAAGAATGAATGCCATATCCAAGTGTCTTGGGATGCCACAGCTTCTAACACAAGGGTAGGACTTCCACATTTCCCTTGGAATTGACCGTGCCACGCCGTCGGACAATTCTTCCAAATCCAATGCATACAGTCAATACTCCCAATCATGCCCGGAAAGCCTCTTGCCTTGTTGATTGCTAGAAGTCGCCGTAAGTCATCTTCATTGGCCCTCCTCATGTAGGTTGCGCCAAACTCTGCAACCACAGCGTCACAAAAACGCGAGAGACATTTCAAAGCCGTACTTTCACCAAGGCGACAATACTCATCAACCGAGTCAGCACAACACCCATAAGCTAGCATTCGAATGGCTGCGGTACATTTTTGGAGTGTGGATAACCCTTGACGGCCAGCAGCATCTAGCTTGCAGACAAAGTAATCATCTTGATGCACAACACCAGCAACTACTCGTTCGAACAAGGCCCTACGCATTCTGTATCTGCGTCGGAACTTATCTGCATAAGGAGCGACCTGACCAAAGTAATCACGCTCGAGTAGCACGGCACGTGAAACTCTTTCCCTGTCAATATATTTTCGCTTCTTCTTTGAAGTGTTTTTTGGTTGTTCTTGGTGTTGATGTTGTTGGATGGAGTGCATCATATGGGGTATGTTGTTCATTATGAACTTTTGAGCTTGTTTGAAGGTATTCGAGGAAGAGGCGGAGGATGCAAAATTCAAACTTTCATCAGACGATGACGAGCTTGATGATGAAGAGCTTGATGACATGATTATTTTAAACTTAAGAAGTGGATGAAGGGTTGGTGTATCTAAATTAAGTTCCAGAGTTGCATTATATAGACATGGATGAGACACATTGCTTCGGATATGATAAGATTTTTGAAGATAAGATTTTTGGAGATAAGATTTCAAAAGATAAGATAACATGCTTAGTCATGGCTGAGTCAGATTGCATAGGATGCCTCAAGTAGTGTTATGATTCCTGCCGAATTCAAATTCATGATATCTGACAAAGTAAAGTTCTGATTCCTGACAAAGCAAATTAAAAAGTTGTTTGACTAAAAGTAAACTTTTGATTCCTGACAAATTCAAATTCAAATTCAAAGCAAATTCATTTCATTACAACGGATACATGGGAAATGAAAATACAAACAAGTCACACTTACGAATGTAAAATAACACAATGCGAAAATTAAAGTACAAACACGCCACACTTAAATGCCTAAACAAACACACTTAAACACTTAACAAACACACTTAAACAAGTTTCACCACTCAATTGTTCGGAAACAATTCGGCTCTGAGTGCATCTGCCACTGCTCTCTGCTCGGCATTCAAATTATCGTAGTGAGGCAACAGATCCATCAGGAATTTCATCCGCTCATTCCTCAACTTCTCCTCTTTCAAGTACTGGTCCTTCAGTTTCCTGGCCTCCCTCTTTTCCTCCTTCTCCCTTTCAAAGGCGAGCCTGCTGCTATGAGCTTCCTTGTCCCACTCAATCCTCTGTCTTTCATACTCAAGAGCCTGGGGATAATTACCATTGAATTGCACCCATCCCTCACCTATCGTCTCCATTGCGGAGTTGCAAGAACTTCCACCTTGTGCCATCCTTTTCGCCTTGTCCCGACCCATAGGGCGTTTCGGACTCGAGACACTGTCATCAACTAAGTGGTATCGCTTCGTCCCACTACTGCCACCTCCCGTTGACTCCATTCGTTCATCCCCATCTACATCAACATCCACAGTGACATTGTTTGGATCTTGCTTCTTCTTCAAGTGAGTCTCCCAATTCAAGTACATTTCATACATCGGGTACGACTTCACAACATCCCACTGTTTAAACAGATGAAAACCAGAGCTGTACAGTGTGTTTTCCTTGTGAAATTCCTGAGCCGTGTTGATCACATCGTCGTTGTTGAATCCACTACGCTGGCCAACTGCACTCACAGCCCTCTCATAACAGCCAAGCCAATTATTAATTTCCTTCTTCATACGGTCGACTCTTTTGCGCATTGAATCTGGAGTGCGGTGGATAAGTCCGGCGTGCAACCCGTCCGCCCTAGCCTCCTCATACATTTCATGAACCTTTTTGAATAAAGTAGCATACCTCTGGTTCGTACCGACGATAGGATCTGAGCAAACATCCATATAGCAACGAAGGAGAACCAAATCTTCCTTCTCGGTCCATTGCACGTTCCGTGGTGGAGCCTTGGCGTTTGTCGCATCAGTGGCGGCCTCCTTCCCTTTTCGGCTACGACCCGTTGGCTTTGGCTGATTTTGGGGCTGAGTCTCTGCAACGAACTCAGGAGTTTGGGAGAACATTCCCGGTGTTTGAGACTGAGGAGATGGGAAATTTTGGGTGTTTGGCTCTTCGGGCTCATTTTGAAACAAAGGGCGAACGACATTCGGGGAGGTAGAGTTCAACAACGGTTTGCGAAGTTGGCTCATGAGCTCTGCGTGCAACTCTTTCTCATATTCCTTCATATATGCAAGAGTTTCACGAGTGTAAAGCTGACCGTTGAACTCCATCTCACCGGACAAAAAAATGGAGGGTTAAGGGGGTTTTTGATGTTAAGAGTGTATTTTGAGTTTAATTAAGAGAGAAATGGGAGCTGGAGATGGGGTGCTCCAAACATAGCCGAGATTGGTCTCTATTTATAGATCTCGAAAAAATAGAGCTGTTGGTGATTTTTATTTATTTTTTGCATTTTTATTTTTCGAGTTATAGCGGTTTTTGTCCGTTGGAGTATAAAAGCAAATAAAGAAAAAAAAAACAAAAAATAAAAAATAAAAGGGACCATTGAGGGCTCACTATTTCAACACCGCGTCGTCTCACGACGCGGTGCTAAAATAGCACAGACGCCGGGGCTGTTGCCCCGGCGTCCCTGCATCGATGCGGCGGGGTGCCGCGGCGTGGGACGCCGTCCACCCACGCCGGCACCCACGCCGGCACCGATGCAGCGAGTCTTACATCCTTGGTACGCCGGTACCACTGTATCACAAAGAAATATTGTTTGGAGATACTAATACGGGTTTTTTTTGTTCAAAAGTGCCTATAATATTCTTATCACTAAGCACACACAACGCCCCCAATGGCCATGGTCTAAGCTGTGGGCACTTAAGACTTTGCCCAAAATTTTATTTTTTGCTTGGGTTGGTTTAAATGATAGACTTTCGGTTGCGCAACGCTTGCACACACAAAACATTATTCCCTCACCTTTTTGCTCTTTATGCAATCAACAACAACCGGAGTCTTTAGATCATCTTTTTTGTTTTTGTCCGGCGTTTACTGACATACGGCAGAAGCTTTGGCCTCCAGTGGATTGGTCGTCTCCCAATTTTCTGGCTACAGTATTGTTTAAATTCCCTATGAATGATCAGCGGCAATTACTATTGTTACATTCCTGTTGAATTTTTTGGAATATGCGTAATAATTTCTTATTTAAAAATCAAAGTATAAGTTTTATTAAATTCAACGTTCTCCTACGAAATATTAATCAGGCAGTACGCATTTGCTTTCCAGAACAAAAACGGAAGGAGTCTTGCACTATTCAGTGTCAATGGCTTCCTCCTCCCCCTGGTTATTTAGCTGTCAATACGGATGGATCAAGTCTCTCTAATCCGGGACACTCGGGGATAGGTTGTTTGTTTAGGGATCATCGGAGTAACTTTGTTCTGGCCAGCTCCGCTTATATTGGCTATACCGATAACATTACTGCTGAATTTTGGGCTTTAAAACATGCTTTGTCCTTAGCAGTATCACATGCATATACGAAACTTGTGGTATATACTGACTCGACTCTTCTTGCTGCATCTTTTAACAAGTTACAGGTCCCGGGACTTCGGCAGCAGCTTCTGATGCAGGACAGTAGACTACTAGCAGCAAACCTTGAAGATGTACGGGTGCAGTTTACCTATCGCGTGGCTAATCAATGTGCAGATCTTTTGGCCAACTATGGCAGCAACGAGTCCAATTTCAGATCATTTTTTGTACGTAATCCAAGTCATCTACCACCTACGGAGCTTAGTAAGACTTGGACGGTTTGCCCAGAGTGGTTAAACCAAGTTGTAATAAGAGATAGGACGTTGCAATATCCTCGAACAATTTTTGTGTAATGACTGTACCACTACATCTTTTAAGTAATATAATCCTTTTGGTTTTCTCAAAAAAAAGAAGTACCCAACGAGTCGACAAGTATATTTACTATTACTACTGCCATAAACCGGCTTTAGGGATTTTTCATTCTAGATCAGTAGATCCAACCAAATGGAATTGAGAATCTCGAACCGAACCGTGAACCAAACTGTATTGAATTGTATTGATGATTTTAGTTTAAAAACCGAAACCGTCAGTATGGTAACGGTTACGATTCTATCATTTATGGAACCAAAAATTCATGAGGAACTGAACAATTCTATGATTTCACGAACCGTGAGTTTTAGAACCATAGAACCGACTGATTATAAGGACAGATATAGGTTTTAAACTCTATTAATTAGAGTTTAAAACCTAATTAAACACAATTAACGCATTCAAATAATTAGAGGCTCGAGTTAAGCTGTAACAACTCCAATTACTTTCAGTGCTTAACGTTATTGCTCTTATCAGAGCAACAACTCTACTTATATTAGAGGATGTAATATCCAAGAACCGTAGTCTTATCCCACATGGTAGAGCTCGAGCTTCGCCCAAAATGGTGGAGATCTCCACCATTCTGTTTTTTTTTTTTTTTTTTAAATATTAAATAAACTAAGGACATGTTTGTTTCTCATTTTAGAGATGATGGCAATTTTGTAAGTATTTGTTAGTCAACCCAAAAAGCTAAAAAATTGACCTAATATGTAATATGTAATTGTTCAACTAGTATGCTCTTTTCTGTTATTAGGTGTATAAGAGACCACTAGAATGATATAAACTCTAATTACAATACACTAGCATAATAATTTTAACACTTCCACGTCATAAGCTAGTTGAAGCATAACAAGAAAATTTCACAAGTCCATATTTGCATAACAATGGTACTTAGAAGAATGTTGTAATTCTGGACATACATGATCTAACAATCATCAAGCAGGTGAAATTATTGTATTAATATATTAAAAAATCCACTCAAAATATAAGTTGACTGTAATGACCTTTTTATATTTTTTTAAATTTGATTTTAAAAAAACACATCTATAACACTTACTATTTTCTTTTAAATAGCAATTAATTATTTAATTAATAAAAAAATATATTAGTCCAAACCAAATAAACATAGAGCTACAGATGGAAGGGAGTTTTTGGACAACCCACCTGATGCTATTTTGGCCATTTTGGCTTCAAATATAGCTTAGTTCAATTTGTTTTGATGTACCGAAAAAGAAAAATAAATATAACACTATGACTGTCTGTTCATACATAATTATCAATTAGAGTTGAAGAACCCTAAATCATCAATTTATTCATCACGATTGGGACATAATTCAACACACAGCAGTTCATAAGGATGATTCCTATCATGGTTGGTTATATGAAAAGCCTTGTGAAGCCTTCTCTTAGTTCTCTACTCTATATATAAACTTGTTTATCATAATCAAAACGAAGACTCTGCTCGAGAATTCTTCATCCAAACTCGGTTTTTGAATTTGTTAATCGATTCGGAATTACAGTAATTACTCAAAAGCTTCACAACCTTAGTGGCACTAGGGTCCTGAGCTAGTTAGAACTGGGGAAGAACGTGGTTATAAGATTTTATGATGTATTTTGCAAGAAAAGAGAAACATGTGTCATATAGCGATCTGTGTTGATTTTTTTTCTCAATAAAATCGGCATTGGTCCAACAGTGATTACAACAAACCTTTAAAAGAAAAAAAATGAACGATCGATGTGTTCTTTGATGAAAGAGGGGTTCATTTCACGCAATGTTGTTTTTCTATTGCCGTGTTTGTTTGTTCTTGTGAACTCAAAATAACAAAAAAACATTGAGTTCATGGCGTTAGATGATGAAATTGATGAATCAATGTGTTTCTATTTTGATGTGATAATTAGTTTGGATTTTAATTTTAGTTGATTTTTTTATTAATTTCGTAAATTTAAATATTTTCGTGATATGTATTTTTAATTGAAGGGCATAAGGGTAAAAATATATTATTCTCTTGAAATTTCATAAATTATTATACTATACGATTGTACATGTACCACATGTCCATTATCTGATGAAGACCTATATTCAAATCGTTACGAAGTTGACCAGAGAATAGAAACCTCGTTTTTGTTTCCTCCATATCTAAGTTTAGTTTTGGAAATCACACGAATAGCATTGTAATATTGGAAACATTAATGACACATGGGGTTAAATATTTAAGTGTACTGCAGACGAATTAGAAGAACTAAGAAGATTATATAGCGTGCTCCAAGATAGAAGGGATTGGCTAAACTTAGTACTAGTTGCATTGTACTATTTTTAGTACACCATTTAAAGTGTGACACTTGTCATTATTTTAGATTAAATAATGATTAATAAATACAAAAAATTATAAACCAAAATAGACAAAAAACATTTTAGTAATTATTACTTTCTAAATATTAAATATTAAAATATTTAATTTCAGTCATCACTACCAACCAAGCACCACCACCAACCACCACCAGTTCTCCACCACCTCCACACCGCCGCCGGATTCACTCACCACCACCACCACCTCCGCCGCTGGATTCACTCACCACCACAACCACCACCTCCGCCGCCGGATTCAATCACTACCACCAACCACCAGCCTTCACCACCACCACCACCTCCCCCGTCGCGGGTTTTAGGTCGAAGAAATTTTGGAAAATAAGCAATGCTGCATCAACGCATTAATGTTGATACAGCATCAATTACAGCGATGCAAATCAACACTTAGCATCAGTGCTGCATCGATGTTAACACATTGCAGTAGCATTACACTAAACATCAATGTTGCATCAATGTAAACACATTGAAATAGCATTATAAGTTATGATGTAAACTTCCTTTTAGAATCAGTGCTGGGTCGTTATGATAATGTTGATGTTGCATTTTATAATGTTTAAAAACCCTAAACCCTAAACCCTAAACCCTATACCCTATACCCTAAAC
Organism: Plantago ovata; assembly: GCA_028274465.1. Taxonomy (NCBI): domain Eukaryota; kingdom Viridiplantae; phylum Streptophyta; class Magnoliopsida; order Lamiales; family Plantaginaceae; genus Plantago; species Plantago ovata. The sequence goes on along the minus strand of CM051455.1, from coordinate 23,565,171 downwards.
CCTATACCCTACCATGAAATAATAATAATAATAATAATAATAATAATAATAATAATAATAATAATAACAATAGTAATAATAATAATCCCCTCGTTCTAATAGAAGATTCGTAGTTTGACTTTTTTCGGTCAATGACTTTCAACTTTAACTATCGATTACTCTTAAACTATAATGGTAAAATATGTAACAAAATTATATTATGAAAATTTAGATTCAAAATTATATTTTCATAATATAATTTCGTTAAATACTTTATTATTATAGTTTACGAGTAATTGGAAGTCAAAGTTGAAGTTGTTGACCGAAAAAAAGTCAAGCTACGAAGCTTCTGATGGAACGGGGGGATAATAATAATAATAATAATAATAATAATAATAATAATAATAATAATAATAATAATAACAATAACTACTCTATCCATCACAGTGAGACATTTTCAAAGTCATGAACGTGTATCCTTGAAAGATATGTACTATCCAGAATACGCACTGGAAGAACAAGTGATTAATGGCTTAAACGCTAAAGCATAAGTAGTTAGAGGCCGTATGTAAACACACGACATTGTGCCAGTATATATAGTTGGTTATTACATTTGGTTGAATATTTATAACAGTATTAGTCATAACCTAACCTGGATTAAACTTAATGTTGATGTTGCGCTTTGTAATATTCTAAATAAACCCTAAACCCTATACATGTTGGTGATTTTAGTGTCATCAATTCATTTTAGTAGTAATGTGATTTGCTAGAGACTGATGCGATCTCTCGTTGAGCTCGGAACAAGTTCGGGTAGAGTGCACGCTTGTTGAGCCAACGAGTTATCGACCACGAATACGAAGCGGGGGTCAAGGGGGTTGCGGCCCCCTTGCGGGGTCGAGGGGCAGCGCCCTTCGCGGGGTTGCAAGGGTCAGCGCCCCTCGCGGGGTTCCAAGGTTAGTTTACGAGTAATTGAAAGTCAAAGTTGATGTTGTTGACCAAAAAAATCAAGCTACGAAGCTTCTGATAGAACGAGGCGATAATAATAATAATAATAATAATAATAATAATAATAATAATAATAATAATAATAATACCCTATATTTTTCAAATTTATTTGATTTAATTATTTATCGGAGAAATTTAATTATTTTATTTCTATTTAATATTCAATTCATTTATGCGTTAGAAAGAATCGACGTAGAAAGTCAAATCATCACTTAAAAATCTGATATTCAAGCCCAAACACTTGAGCCCAATACTTGCAAGCCCATTAAAACCTAACCCAACAAAAAACCCTACACAATCGTATATAAACTATTTTCCTCCATACTTCCCATTTTTTCCTTTCCTCTTTTCCATCCAATTTCATCCGGCCACCCCTTCTCGTAATCTCATCCGGCCGCCACCTCTCCTTGCGGCTTCCACCACCACTGGTCAACCTTACCACAACCACACCACCCCTGCTTTTAATCATCATCCACGACATCGTCATCATATCGACTTCATCATCATCAACCAAACCGCCACCTCTTTCGCCTAACCGGACCACCTCTGCCATTGGCCGCACCACCACCTCCTTGCCTAACCGGACCACCTGCTCCTCGTGCTCCATTTGATTCCGGTAAGCTGAGATTTGAGCTCGTCTTATTTCTCATTTCTATTGGATTTCACTCTTGATCGAATCTAATTTGTATTTTGGTATTCAATCCAGTTTCTCTATCTTGTGGGTTTCTTCGATTGCTTATCACAACATCGTCATCATCTTCATTCCAATTCCAGAAGGTAATTTCTACCAACTACTTTGGGATTATGGACCATTTTTACCCTTCTTGAAGAGTCAGACTCCTTTTTGAATTGGTGTTTATTTTGTGTATTATAATCCTATAACTAAGGTATGTATGTATCTTCTTTTTCTTGAGTATTCAAATTTACAATTACATCTGATCTCTTAATTAATTTGATGAATTAATCAAATTGGTTTTGATTAATTACTCTTTTTTGTTGAAGAAACTATACTGCAGCTTGCTTTTTCTGGGTGTGTAGTTTCTTGATTGAATGTTGCAGTATACTAGTATATGCAATAATTAGGCATTAATTCTTCAATTGATTCCTATTTATTAAAATTAACCCTTATAATTACACCCTTGCATTCGGCAAACTAGAGTTTTAATTTTACGCTTATACTTGTGAATTATGATCCTAAATCACTTCATTGCGTTACAAATATGTATGAGTAGCTGCTAAAACTGAATGTTGTCATATTCTTTTTCAATCACATTGGCTAATTAATTTGACATATATATATGTAGCAGCTCTCATGCTTTATGTTTTATGTGAAATAATGAGAGCCACGATCAATTAGGACTTTAAATTGTTAAACTAGAGTGTGGTTCGATTTCGACTTGATCAAGGTGGCTTTACTTAATATACTTTAGACGACATTTCTTCTCCCAAATTTACACCTGGGATTAGATAGATTAGTAATGGAGAAGAAGAGAACCTACAAACCTAAAACCTATATCAATCATAGAGCGTTGCGCGCTCTGGAAAAGAAAGGAGCGATCTTAGAAGCTTTAATAATTTTGATGCGTCCCCTATCATTCCATAATTCTCCCAGCACATAAACAACAATAAATCTAAAATCTAAAATCCGCTTGTTTCCGGCAGAAGCAGAATCGAGAAAGAGAAAGATATACTTCCTCCGGAAACTTAATAGTTTTACACTTTGTTTTTGTTGAATTTTTTATGTTCGGTTTGACCTCAAATTAATCATAATTGATTATGAAAAAATTAATTTTAAATGTTATATTATACAAATATAAGAAGTATACTTTCATAATATAATTTTTTAAACTATCTTTTCGTAACGATTTATTATTAATTTGAGGTCAAACCGGGCATCGAAAAGTCAACGTGTAAAACTATTAAGTTTCCGGAGGAAGTATATCTTTCTCTTTCTCGATTCTGCTTCTGCCGGAAACAAGCGGATTTTAGATTTTAGATTTATTGTTGTTTATGTGCTGGGAGAATTATGGAATGATAGGGGACGCATCAAAATTATTAAAGCTTCTAAGATCGCTCCTTTCTTTTCCAGAGCGCGCAACGCTCTATGATTGATATAGGTTTTAGGTTTATGATTGATATAGGTTTTAGGTTTGTAGGTTCTCTTCTTCTCCATTACTAATCTATCTGATCCCAGGTGTAAATTTGGGAGAAGAAATGTCGTCTAAAGGCGTATGGCAGCTCCAAAAGTTAGTTGTGAGCTATTGCAATCTCGGCGGCAGTAGCAGAGGCATAAGGCCAGTTCAATCTTCTCCTTGTTTCTCCTCATATTTCTTGTTATTATTATATTCTTTATTTTTCTGTAAACATGTTCCTGCTCGCAAACAATTCACTACTGACTATTGGGAATTTTCAAGATGAAAGGTCTCTAATTATTTTGATTAATTAGGATTCATGGTGTATTGAAAAGATTGGTAGCTTTATAACTTTGCTTCTAATTATAATAATGTATAGTTGTTGAGAGATTTAGATTTGTTGATAAAGAACACAAATAAGTTAGGGAAAGAGATCAAATAAGAGTGGGAGTTAGTGAGGAACAAGGATTCAAGTCTTATTTTTTATGGCTGTCAAGAAAAAGTGGCTTAAAGTGTGTTTTGTTAATCTGTTTTAGGGCATTTATGGAAACGTATCTTCCGGCTTTTGAGAAGACCAATCCCCAGCTTGAGGTGGTTACTGATCTCAATCGTGGTTATCATCCACTTTTGAAGGGATTTTACAGTAAGAACTCTCTCTCCCTCTCCCTATGTGTTAGGACTATGAATTTGGAATTTTGCTGTCTGGCCTGGGATGAACTGACTTAGATCACAACCTTTTCAACTTGTGATCAATATAGTTATAGTGTAATGAAAAGTGATGACCTATATGGCTACAAACTTGTTTTCCTGTCTGAAATTTTAACCGCTGTAGCTGGAGGAATAAAGACAATAAAAGAGGGTTTTTTTGCATCTAAAGCAAGAAAGTCTATATTGTCATGTTGATCTGTGTAGTAATTGGCTTATCATTATTGTTGCCTCGTGCTCTATGTATACAAGTTTATATATACATTATCTTTTTGTTGTTTAATGCAAGATTCAGCTTGCTGTAAAATCTGCAACTTACTTTACATGTTAGTAGCCCTTCATAAATGTCATTGGCTTGGTCATATAGGAAAGATGTCTCTCCTTGTATAGGTTAAGTACATCAGATATTTCTGGAATTCCTCTTTGGCACTTTGATTTGTGATAAATAACCCATTCTCCAAAAAACTAGTATTTCTGTTGAGGCTTCTTTTCCTTTTATTTATTATTTATTTTTATTTTCAATGTGGTTTTTAAGGTTGCATTTGCTTCCTGATGCTAATAGTAGTGTAGATAAGGAACAGACGTGTATCTGCCGTTACATACATTCTGTATGATAAGCTTTGTTGTAGGTGCATTATGTTGTAGGGGGGTGTTTGATTCTAGTTTCACTGTTGCTCTATTTATTCTCCTTAACTGACACTCTTGACACAGCTTAAGGGGGTGAGAAATCCCCATGTCTTCCAGTTCATGTGAAATCATCTCTAAAGCCGCCTGAGTGCCACTGGGACAGAATTACCCCCTTATAGAATCTCACTTCAGTTGGCAAGGTCTAAGGTCTAATCCAGAGCGAAATGCCGATATATTATTTAGTTCAATGCATATTTTATTAAGGGGGCCGGGAGTTTTCTGAAGTAACTATATCTGGTAGATTGTGTCATTGTGGTACCTGATATTACAGAGTTTTCTGGATTGATCTATTAAGATTATTGATCAACTTTTTTGACATGCAGAAAACAAGAATGAGAGAGTTGTCTGTGTTAAGAATTTAACTCCAGAGGAAGTGCTCATGTGTGCCACCAGGCTGCGAAATTCACAGGGTAGGAAGGTGGTGAAGCTGAAGACTAGACATGTCACCAAAAATCCTAGTGTTCAAGGAACATGGACAACAGACTTGAAGTTATGAGCCATGTTATATAGGTTGGAAATGTTGCGACCTTTCTCTTCATGGTTAGGGCCGCAGATATCAGGGCTATAATCCAAAATATTTTTATTTGGTACATCGAGTAATCAGGGTGAAACATTGTTTTCCGGTATCTGGCCTGTCATATTACCAGCTCCATTTCAACTTCTGTAGCTTGTAATAAAATTTTCATGTCCATTGACCCTTAAAATCATATCCCATGTCACCATGTGTCTTCTTATAGTTTCAAAAAACTGTGTAGTAGACATTGTTCAGATACATGTGGAATTTAATCTCTGGTCTTACAGTCACACAACTATTCACCTAAAGCCAAACATGATTAGCTTTTTCACATTTGCAATTCTTCTTGCTTCCTGTGCAAATCTTCACATTACTCATCCTGCTCTTACCATTAGATGTTTGCTTCCATTTAGATGTTTCAAGTGATGTAGAAGGCAGATGAGATTTAGCAAAAAAGCAGCAAAAAGTAGAAAAGAAAGTCTTGTGAGCTTAACAAATTACTCATAACAGGGAACTGGAAAGACAGACTAGACAAATGAGCAAGAAATGATGAGTCAAACATCCATTCATAACACATGAAACAACTAGAACAATATATATTACAAACAGAGGTTGCGTAACGTTTTTGCAACCTTCTCCACAGTTGGAAATTGGATTCAGTGCAACTAGCGCTGAATGTTGTCTTATTTGTTCCACTTCTTCCCACAACAATACTTCAAAGACAAGAAGCACGGATAATTTACTGGAGGATTTAGGAAGAAGGAATTAGTTCCATCCAGCAACCCGTGCAACTAAATTAACTTTTGGTTCAGCAACAACAGGTTGTGTTGTGGCTGAAACAAAATGAAGAAACTATCAACAGTTTCAAGGTTTTGCCCCATTAATATTTGGAGCAGCACCTCTTGTTGTCTTCACATAGGTGACATATTCACCATAGTGCATGGTGAACAGGGTGCTTTGGTAACGAGTGAGACGAATACGCTTGCGAAGTTGATCATTGATGGTGCCATTGTAGCCTGCCTTTCTTATCAGCGAGTCGATTGCTTCAATTTTTGACCAACCTGAATGACAGCAAAAGAAGTTCCCAATGAAGATGAAGTTGAGAAATAAAAATTAAAAGTTCATTACCTTCAGAACAAAGGTGCAATGTGACAGAAAAAGAAACAACAGGCTAATTGACGGCTAAACTTTTTTAAGAAGACAACCGAACCCCCACCAATGAGGCAATGACCCAACTACAAAGTAATGTTTTGTGCAAGAAGAAAGTAAACCTTCATGAGCAGCAACCTCAGGCAAGTAAGTGGCACTTCTCCTAGTGTTATAGTCAGGATCTGTGAATTCAATAATTATTCCATGTGTTCCTACCTGCAGAATGACACAAATAATATCGTTAACCAAATTTGATACATGGATCATCTCTTTAGAATCTCGCCACATAGGTGATCAAAACAATCTAGATTATGAAAGCAAACTAATATCTTGCTCAACTGTAAAAGTAAACATTTCTGAAGTGAGTGATGATTCGATTGACAAGTATTTCATTAAGTGCTTATTTGTAATCTGTTGACCAAGGATTCATCAACGAAGCGGGAAATATCAGTTTGATAAGCGGAGAGAACATAACGACCATTTAAACATTGCAGGCAACAACAAAAATGAGGTCATTTACACTCATTTGAATTGAGAAATTTCAATTCAACTTAGCTACCACCTCCACACAGTTTTGTGTTTACTATTGCATTTAAATGAAAAGAAAGATTCTTCTATGTTTTCGGAGAGATGCGTGAATGGATACAGCATTTATCATCAGAAGCTCAACCATGAATATTGTCAAGGATAATGAGACTGTAAATACAGATGATAACTTTGATACGATGTATTTTTGACAGCTATATCGTCAAATCAGTACGTCCTCTGATAAGGCTTAGTAAGGATGTGTAAAAACAGAGCATTACATGCATTTATCATATATCAAGATGCAAATTAGCAAGATTTATGAAATGCTTAGGAAATGAAAAATAGATATTCAAGGAGTGCTTGTGTGAGATAACTGACCTCCCAGTCAAGGTAATCACCGGCATTTTCGTAATTAGTCAGCAGGGAAACAGTACATTCCAAGAAAGGCAACTCTTTTGCTTGTATAGGGGGGAAACGACGGTCTCTGAGAGCACTACAAAAAGTTAAAAACAAAACACAGATCATATGAGTCACCACTGCACCCAGATGAACAGGAGAAAAATAGAGGCCACTAAGAGAAATCATTCTCAAGAACTACAGTACAAACATAAAAGAAAATGATGCACCTTGTCAAAGCATAATCCTTGAAGCCATTAACTATACCACGAGCTTCGAGAGTCCCTATGCTCAAAGTGGAGGTAATGTCAACTTGAAGAAATTGAAGGCCTGGAGATCTCATAGTTCTTTAGACTTTTCCTTTTTTCATGTAATCTAGAGATAATGACTTTTTTTTTTCCTGTGTGTAATTGGGGATTGGATAACTTGGTTGCTGGTTGGTTGCTGCTATATTTTGGATACACTTGGTTGCTACTATATTTTGCTCGCAATGCTGCTGTGTTATTTAATGAATGATTTTGATTTATTGTGTAATGTGGCTGTAATGGGTTTTGTTGCTGCTTTGTTATTTTTTGAATGTTGATATTTTGTTGGTTGCTACTACAGAAAAAAATGCATGCAGTAGCTTATAATGTGGATGTACCATAATTTAAATAGTAGCAATGTGACTAAAATAAGTCTAAAAATCAACAAGAACTTATAAGAGGAAAGCATTTATTTTTGTGTTGTAAAAAGAAAAAAACCCAGAAGAAATGACATGCATGTTGCCAATTGGTGTGAATAAAGAAAGCAAGTTGAAAAATCTAATATCTAAAACCACTTGAAAATCCAAGTTCTGAGCTTGAAGCAGCAAAGTTTATAGAATGTTGCTGCATTGTCGAAACATACTGGAAAGCTACTGTAAAGCTTCGCTGCATCATTATGAAATGAATGATGCAACGTTGCGGTTCCTAATTCACTTTAACCTACTGTAACCTATTGTAAAGCTTCGCTGCATCATTATGAAATGAATGATGCAACATTGCGGTTCCTAACTCACTGTGTTACACTGTAAACGTGTTTTTGCAGCAGCATCGCATAGTATTCTTCTTGATTATAGTCACCATAAACAACCCTCATCTCGACGTCAATACGTTTCTTCTCAGCGGTGATATATTGTTTAATGAGTTCTTGCAGAGCTGAAATGTTAGTTAAATGTATCGGATGATCTTGTTCCTTTAATGGTTTACCATAGAAGTCCGGACCAGCATCTACTGGGAGTGGTGGTTGATGCTTCGTTAACGTTTCCATAAAATGTTGGAAATCCAAGTACCACGTATCAATTTATCAGGAATACATGTCGAAATTCTCTCCCCGATAATATTAAAGCTGACATATCTGAGCCAAAAAAAAAATTAAAAAAATTACTTTGTGTACTTTTATACTTGGTGGCACAGATGTATATAATTTGCCATGCATGCTCACCTGAAAAAAACGTTTTCTTTCGCACTCTTATCCACCTCACGACCCTTACCTCTGGAGATCTTGGATCTTTTCGCCTCCGGACTTGATGCGTTAAGAATTCTTCTCATTAAAGTTTCAAGTTGGGAGTTATCATCTGCGTGAGCATACGTGAATTTCCTCCGCAATTCTTTTCCTGATTCAATGGTCCATCTTCGAAGTACGCATGGTGAGGGTATGAACGTGAGGTGCATATACTTGAATGCGGAGAACAAGTGACGACATGGAAAACCCTCAGACTCGAGTACTAGACATTCACATACAAAGGTCCCCTCCTCCCAGTCAACCTCAACATCCCATTTTCTGCTTTCCTCTACATCAAAGCGCTCAAAGGTAAAGTTAAGCAGCCTATTATCCGTATTGCTGTAACCACGACAAAGAAGTGCTTGCTCTGTAAAGATTTCAGATTGAACAAATGAAAAAATCTTCTTGCTATATATGTTTTGTGCATGCTCCAGCATACTCCTAAGCCCACATTCACGTAGTGGTGGTTTGAGACCTTCAGATTCTTGTTGAGCTTCTATACATGTCACTCTTATTCTAGCAACTATCTGCTGATAATACTTTATGAGTTCAGTTATCTTGCATTCTGGACGATTTTGCATTTTGAAGATAGCGTTAACCCCTTCCGCCCTCTGGTTTGATTTCATAATTGCTGTAAAGTGGCCACGAAAATATGCTTCACACCATGATTCTTTGTTCGAATATGTCTCCAAAACCCAATCATCTGATGTGACACTATGCCTCTCAGTTACTTCGGTCCACTTTGCCTCAAAATCCTCAATAGATAAATTTCTCTTTAGAAGTTCACCAAAATCTTTGGTGAACAATGGTTTTCGAACCTTTTGCATACAATTTTTCTCTAAATGCCAACAACAAAACCTATGTCTTGAATTCGGGAAAACCTTACGTACTGCCACCCGCATTGATCTATCTTGATCGGTCATAATGGTAAACGGTTGTTTCCCACCCATCGCTACCTTGAATTTTTCTAGCAACCAAATGTACGACTCTTCCGACTCCCTCTGAAGAACAGCACCTCCGAAGACACACGTTTTGAAATTATTGTCAACCCCGGAAAATATGACGAGTGGAAACCTGTAAGTATTCGTTTTGTATGTGCTGTCGAATACAAGTACGTCACCAAAAAGCTCGTATTCTTCACGAGAACAACCATCACTCCAAAACAACCTTGTAAGTGTGTTATCTTCGTCGAGATATGGTTCACATATTATACCTTTGTCTACGAGTTTCATTCCTTCAAGTAATGATAAAGCAGCCTTGCAATCACCCCCTTCAAACTCAATTCTTCGACTCTTGCCAAAAAGATTGTGCACATCCTTTCTTTTAAATGGTAAATTTCCAGGACCACCGTGAAGGTGCTCAAGAACATTGATGGCATCGCGTGCTCTAAGACCAGCTCCATTTAGAATTGTCAACAAAAATTGATTGTCTTCGGATATAAACCTGCATAGTGATGAAGTTGTTACAAATGTTCCATGAAAATTGGAATATGACAAATAAATATTGGAATGTAATGTGATAAAGGATGAAAAATATATAAAACATATTGATAATCAGATTTTACTTATTTGATCAAATCACCTATTGCACTTCAAGCGGTGTCTGTCTTTCGGAGGTAAGAGATCATGGCTATGGTTGTTCTCCAATGTAGTAGGGGCATAACTACCGTCACTCCGACGACTAACACTGAGACGTGCTTTACAGTTACATCTATTGATAGAGCTACCCTCTCGAATCCCTAAACTCTGTTGGGTTTGGGTTGATCCTGCATAAATGCATTCATATTTTACGTAAGACTGATCACCATTTTTATTACGTTTGGAATGTCCTCGCCGAATATCGAAGCCATGATACCACCCATATCTAGTATAGAATTCTGAAACAGCATCCAAATCCTTAAAATTCTTGGGCAGGATCAACATGGACTCTATTTCCTCCGACTTTTCTCTGAATGTAGCATCAACATTCACTTCAGAGAACACATCGCTGTCCTTACTTTTGGTGTCATCGTCCAACAGATTGTCACTTGACATTATTACCCACCTATATATAATTCAATGATTTTAATTGTAAAGTTGAAACAACAAAAGCAGATTGCATGAAGCATAATGAAATACATTTGAAGCAAAAAAACAAATCAATGAACAAGAATGAAATTAGAAAAATATTTATGGTTAGATGTATGACATATAGCAACCAAATCAATGAACTTGCAACTGAGAAGATCAAGGGAGAAACTGCATAAGTGGTGCAACAGTCAAATTTTGATGCAGTACAGTGTACTTAACACCTAGTCACCTATGCTGCAGCAATACAAATACCATTGTAGCAGCGTCATTTCTAGAATAAATATGCCCGAAAGGAGCAGAATGTACATAACATACGATGCTGCATCAACATAAATATCATCGCAACTTCATTTCATAGACTTAAGGTAAATCGAACTAGCAGCATCGATAGACAGTACTGGACATGCGCTATGGTAAATCGAACTAACATCAACATCCACATATCTACCAATTGCATCATCACATATTAACACACCCACATATATATCCAATTGCATCAGAAATAGATGAAATAAAGGGGAGACATATTGATGTTCTTTTGATTGATAATACTGACAAAGCATTTCATAAATAAGAAGGCAAATCTACATACTATGACTATAGAATCAATTAATATGAAAACATACCTCAAATTATGGACGCTCTTCTTCCGAGCCTCTGATTTTCAGACTAAGGTGAGAAAAAAGGGGAAGGGTTTTGTGAATATTGCAATATCAAATAAATGAGAAGGGTTTTAAGTACAATTTTCTAATAAATTAAATACATTAATGCTTTAATTTTCGTACTAATTATACAATTTAATATAATGCAAGGACCTTTTTGTTATTCACAATTAACCTCGATGCTGCTGCAACAATATACATCGCTGCAACAATACGTCTTAATATTCACTGTATTAGTATATATGCAATGAAGCAGCGTAATTATTATGTTCGCTGCATCATTGCATACGTTTTTTTAGGTTTTACAGAAATCTTGCAGATTCCGTAGTTTGTTGCCGGATTCCGGTGGTGGCTGGATTCCGGTGATTCCAGTGATTCCGTTGGTGGTCGGATTCCGGTGGCGTCTGCCGGATTCCGGTGGCGGCTGCCGGATTCCGGTGGTGGTGATGGTGTTAAAAATTAAATTTTTATATTTTTATGATATCAATATTAATTATTATTTTTATAATTTAATTTATATTAAATATTAATTTTTGGTATTATGCAACCAATGCAACCCTATTATGCAACCAATGCAAGGTCATGTTGCATTGATAAATTATCAACCGTTAAGATGAAATCTTAGATCGATCTAACGGTTAATAAGATGTACTAATATTAGTACAAATGCAACAGTACTAAGTATAGACATTCCCAAGATAGATAATTAAGCAAAAGAATCTACAACACCATGAACCTGTTTAGAGTTTCCTCTGCACAACCGCCTATAAATAAAGAAGAGAAATTCATTAAATGATTTGGTTATCTGGTAGAGAAAATCTTTTCCCTTAGAAAGATCGTAGCTATTAGTGTGTGCGCGTGCACACGCTTGTATGAATTACAATATTTTCCATGACCGTTTGATCCAGTTCTTTCATAACTACGAATTTCTGCAATCGCAATTTCTGACACATTACCACATCAGGATCTGATATGTGCTTTTAGTTAAGTACTCAATGTTTGTAGGCTATCATCGGTTAAGTAATATCAATAACCATCCGTATTTTTATATTTTTACTTGCATACACTCCCCCTTTCCTAGCCCATAAAGGATTATTTTTATCAGCCAAGTAATTGCGATTTCATGGATAAAATTTTCGATACTCCATTAATTAGCAAATAGGTTACCCGGTTTCAATTCCGAAAGACCCAAACACCTCTCAAACTCAGTCCCCGTTTGCTCACAGATCTTCCCCCCTCTCTTCGGGTAATTCTTCTTTCAATTCGTTGTCGTAACTCCTACTAATATCTATGCTCTGCAAAATTTCTCTGCCCAAAATTCACTATTGTGTCCTACTTTCGATAATTACTGCTATTTAGTTTCCGTGATAGGTATTGTGATATGGTGATAACTCGTGCCTAAATTGTTCTCTGGTTGCTTTTACTTGCTAGAAATTATGTTTTGGTTGCGATTTTGGTGCTAACTTCGTAAATAGGGTTTCTAGGATTCTGAATACAACTGAGATTTTGGTTTTATTTTTGGTTATTTTTTATTTTCGTGCGCTTAATTTTCTTATGCCCCTTTTTACATAGCTAGTAGCACAGTGAAAGGTCGAATTGAGTAGGTTCTGAAAGTTAGTCGAGCACGTATAGCTTAATTGCTTGATCTCATTGTCAATTGTAAGCAAGGTTATGTATATTGGCCTTTGCTTTTCTTGTTGATTGGCAAGAGCACTAGGGTGTAAGACAATAAGGCTACACCTTCGAAAATTGTTTACTTCTCTTTGTATATATGTATGTTAATTTGAAGTAATTTGTAAATGAGGTATACAAGTGTCATGCCCTTATTTCTATGTTATGGTGTTTGATAGCTTTGTTCTCTTTCTTCAATTTTGATGAGCTTCAGTGAATACTGAGTCTGTCGTAGATATGTCGTCGAGTGCTTAATTATGCACAACTAGATAATTGCTCATGCAATAGATGTTATTGAGTATTGTCAACTGAAGTAGTAGTTGTTCTTGTTTTATGTACTAGTGTTCTTGTTTTTATGTAACTTCATGTTGGAGCACTTGTTCTTGTTTTATGTAACTTGGAGAAATGACTTATTTGGCTAATTAAATTTAAAAAACAAACAAACTGAAGTAGTAGTTAATTTCTTTGCAGTTGGCTTTTTTCATGCTCTTTGCTTCATTGTAATCCTGTTCACTAGTTGATCCTTTTTAGATGTTCACTGTTCTTGTCTGGTTATGCTAAATTCTTTTAAACCCATTTTGTGGCAGCTGGACATTAAGATAGAAACATGAGTGGAACAACAGAGAAAGCTTCATCAACTCCGAAAACTCCTGCTGATTTCCTCAAATCAATCCGTGGTCGACCTGTTGTAGTCAAATTGAATTCTGGGGTCGATTACAGAGGTTATTCATTTATTTATTTTACATGTTCTTGTTGCAATACAATTCTCTGTGTATGAAGTTCTACTTATCTATTGTTTTGACTTCACTGTCGTGATGTTTGCATTAACACTTGTGAAGTTATGCTACATGCTCTAGCTTTTGGATTTACATTTTCCTTTACTTGGCAACTACTATCACCCCCCCTCTCTTACACTCGTGAAGTTATTACACTTGGACTTGTCTCTTTACTCGTTCGGTTGTTGAGTATGCACTTCAAAATGATTAGATAAATGTTATCTTCTACTAGGTTATTTCATTGTTAGCTTTTTGTTGTTGTTGTCTTACCATTGTGTCCGCACTGAAAATTGGATTGTTTTAGTGCTTGTTAATTGGTCACTCTTCCTATTATAGTCGCTAAAGTATAAAACTATAGATACTCAATAACAGAGAATTGATATAAGGGATGACCAACAGACCAAGTGCTTGTAAATGAACTCAAAAAACCAAGAACGACTTTTGGGAGCATAACAAATAATAGTACTAAATAATCATAATTACTCACCGTAAAATGTATAATTCTCCAGCTCTAATCTATTTGTAGATGAACAACTTGTCCTAAGCTAGGAAATAAGATTAACTAGAGTTCTTCTAACAACCTGGTATTGAAATTCTAATAAATTATACTCAAGTAACCAAAATGCTAAATAATACTACTATACATCATTGGAGATCAATATTCTGGTAAAGTATTGTGAACCTGGCATGCAAACCTTTATCTTTATTTTATTCTTCTTTATCCTTCTGGCTTCTGCTGCTACCTTTACATGTAAAGTTGAAAGTATATCATTTCCTCGACAGGTATTCTTGCATGTCTTGATGGATATATGAATATCGCAATGGAACAGACAGAAGAGTATGTGAACGGCCAGTTGAAGAACAAGTATGGGGATGCCTTTATTCGTGGAAATAATGGTAAGCATCTGCTAGAAAACAATCTAGGAATTTGTTTTGCTTTTAATTTCTGACTGTATTTGATTCAAAATGTACCGCTCATTCTTTTTGCCACTCTAAATGCAGTACTCTACATCAGCACATCGAAGAGAACCCTAGGTGAAGGAGCTTAGCATGATGATCTAGCAAGGATGGCGTATTTAGTTGCCAAAGAAAGCATAGGTTTTGCGCTTTGTAATATTTACTAGCAATAGTTCTGGAAAATCCTATTGACAGGACATTCTCACTCAGCATCGGCGAGATCTTTCTACCTTGATCTCATTCAATGACGGTGTTTCCCAGAGCTATAGACAAACCTTTCACTGTTATCAGCGTAGGTGTTGTATACAATTTATGTGGTAGCTTTAAATGGATATCGTTGGGTGGTTTTTAATTCTATATCCACTTTGTCTTTGTTTAGATATTGACTGTTCGGTGATCAAAAGAAAATCCAGATCAAGATACTCGAGTTCTCTTATTGCTTTTAATCATGGGTGACAAATGTAATACTACTAAGAAAGAACAATGTAAACGTTACTAGTACACACTTAACATTGAGGTTTATTTTAGGTTTTAGATGTTGTACCCCTTCACGTGTTGTGATTTTCACAATAATGGAAAGTTGACATTTCTAATGAGACATACATAAGTACTGTATAATATAACATGGAGCCGAGCGGTGATGGAGTGGTAAAGGAGTGAGTAGGGTAGGGTAGAAAGATAAATAATAATAATAAAAAATATATAAATCTAATATGGTAGTAACACAACACATTACACTAAAATGTAACTTAACCCTCATGATCCAAACCTTAGTTTCTAAGCAAAGTACTTATGTTTTGATAGTTAACGGATTTCAAAACACATTTTGTATGTTTGGGAGCTCATTTAACGAAATACTACACATTTTGTACATCTATGCTAGTTTTCTTGTAATATGTTGAAAACCGAAATACTATATCAAATTGAATCGTAACATAATAAAACGTGTCTCGGAGAAAAGTGCAATATGATTGTCATCATTTCTACGTGCCACCACTCGCAATAAAGCCGATACATGTTAAAATAATCTCATTATTTTCATAGTCAACTCATGTTGTACTGTTCACGAGAATTTGCACGCATACTTTTCACGCCAAACATATTATCCACGTGCTTAGTTAAACCTTCACATTTACAAACAACTAAACTAATGAATCCTTTATTACAACAAAGTTATCCTAGCACTACCTCTATTCCACCAAACGATTACCATTAGAGAGTTTGACACATAGTTAGAAATAATCTATTTTTCAATAAAAAAAGTATATAACGCAAGTAGATATTAGATGAAAAAGTTGAAATAAACATATAACATTTGAAATGTCTGTATTATTCGATGGAATATTCGAAAACTACAAATAATTTGGACTTGGGACACTAGACTCAAAATCAAGGGTACCCCAAAATCAATAGTATCCGAATTGAACCAAGTGATCCACAGTGGTGTATTAAGTCACAAGTCACAACAGAAAAGGGGAAGAAAGATTAGCCCTATATGGTGGTTTTCTAAAGTTGATGGCACTGTAAAAAGAAAAAAGATCATATCATACAGAAATAAAACCTCACAACACAGAGAGTGACAGTTTACAAATAATCACAGCTGAAGTAGTAATGGACTTCGAGAATTTGTTCGGAGCAGAATCATCCGGCGAAGACAATCCTTACTCCGGCGGTGAGGAAGACGGACGGAAACAGCGCCAGAGCTCCTCCTCCTCTTCCTCTAGCGGCTCATCCTCCTCATCTTCCGGCGGCGGTTCCACATCCTCCGGCCGTTCTTCCTCTGCGTCGCCGTCTAATAGCAGCCGCAGCAGCGATGAGGGCGATCATCACGGTGAAGTTATGTCTTCTTCACATAACAACAACAACAACAACAACAAGGATATCAACACTAATTACAGCTACGATGAAAATGATGACGGTGCGTACTATCACGCCAATAGTGTGGAGGCAGATGATGAGGAGGACGATAAGGATCTGTTTGGCTCTGATAATGAGGATTATAATAAAACCCTTGCCAAAAGCCCCTTTCCTGTGCCTGGTATGCCTATACATTTTGCCCTAATTTTCATATCATATCGAATTAATGTAATTTTCATACCTTCCACAGTTTTTTCTGAATAGAATAAAGATAAAATACGTAAGTAATCCATCACTGTAAACACCAATGTTATTAGCTGGACGATGTGCTGATTCTTCCTTTTTTTTTTTTTAATCAACATAAGAAGTGGTTGTAAATGGAAAGAGTAGCAAGAATGTTTAATTTTTAATTGGTTTAGGATGTGGAGTTAGTTTCATTGATTTGAGAGGTATGGAGGTTATGATTGAATGTTTTAATCCATGTACTTCTGGGGTATGCTGAAGTAGTATGTTATTATGCTTATCTTATTATCAGTTTTGCCTGCTCCTGCGCGTCTTCCGAACAGTCATCCAAGAGGTGGGGGCCGTGGTGGACGTTGGCAAAATGACAGAGGAGGACCTGGCCTCCTTCCCCGTCCCGGATCTTACCAACAAAGGCAGAACTATGGTTATGGCCGTGGGTCATTTTTTAATGGACCTCCTCGTGATGAGCGCTTTGTTTCTGAACTGAAAATCAATAAGAGCGAGGAAACACTAGCCAGAAAATGCATTGCGTTTCAGGAGGTACTTAATCGTTCTCCTTCTCCAGACATGCCATACGATCTTTTCAAAATTGAGGCATACTTGTTGAAGATGGATCTTGTCTTCCTGAAATGGAATAATATAACTTGTTAAGCTCTTAGAGTGTTGAATGCTCAGTATTATCGTTTTCTAATGCAAGTTTGAATGAATTGTTCCTTTTAGTCTCAACCTGGAATATTTTGAACACCAGTGAATTAACTTACACTCTACTCTAGTACTAATGAATTTAGTTTTATTTTCTGATTGTTCTTCACTTTTATGTTTCATAGCCTTGCGAGCTTGCTTGTTATAGCCGTGCAGAAGGTGGCGAGGTCTTCTTTGACGATCGCAGCTTGGTAAGGCTTCCATTTTCTCTTTCCTCAAGATTTTTTGTGCGCATTTGGTTAATAGCTCACGTAAATTCCCTGTGTGAAATTACTAGAGGCTATTTAAGCGGCTTATAACCGAAGACATTGGGACTGATCTTAATGAAGGCTTCGATACTTTCGTTCCTAAGAGAGGTATGCTCTTACTGTATATCCAGATAGCATTAAACTAGTTTGTTAGAGAATTATTCTTTCTTGGGCAAAGTATGTGGTTATAATTATAAACTGATGTGGTCAACTCTTTCAATTCATGCAGACTTGGGCTCTCAGGGCTTCGGTGACCTCCTTGCTAGCATTAGAAATAAGAACATACCCCTTCAGAACATGCACTTTGTGGTAAGATTATGCTATATATCCAGATCCAGGTGTCAATAAAATACGCTCGAAGATAGTTGACATTTTTTTTTCTTGTTTCTTGTTCCTTTGCAGACATTCCGCAACAACCTTAACAAGGTAACTTCCTGACTCAGGGTTGTCGTTATAATGTTTTGTAAAAAAAATAAAAAAAATGCTTGCACCTCAATTAATCAACTATGTAATTATAATTATTATTGAAATATTAAAAAAATAACAACAAAAGGAAGAGAAGAAGTATGGGACTTATGCGTTACCTCATCAGAGGTAAATGCCATGTGCAGTGATCGCTTCTCAAAATATTACATGTCATTCAACATGATAAGAGATTATATTGTAGTTAACCTGAAGTGCTTTTGAGTATACATTATATCTGACATTCTTCCTTTTATTCAGTCCATCTTCAATCAACACTTTCTCTTTTGTTTTCACAGCACTTTAATACAACGTGCAAGTACAAAACCTACTGCTTGTCTTTTGATGCTTATAGCTTCTGTACATTCCACTGTGCTCCATATTCTATTCATGTCTGTGATGGACTTGAATATGTTATGTGATAGTTTAGAGTCTTTTCATATAACTTATTATGCTTTATTACATTGATAACTGATTGCTTGCATATTTTATATCTAGATAATGGCTACTGCTTATATTAGGCATGAACCTTGGGAAATGGGGGTACACAAAAGGAATGGAGTTGTCTATCTTGATGTACATAAATTACCAGAAAGGCCACAAAGTGAGCTGGATCGTCGAAGGTAATACTATCAGCTTTTAGTTATTAATGTTCTGTAGATTTGTTTACCTTGTTCCTGCTTTGGATTGTCTAATATGTCTCAACACGGTAACAGATGCTATTGGGGCTATGCCTTTGAGACTCTTGCCACAGAAGATCCTACAAGAGCTGATGGAGAAGGGATACATCATGTTGACGCCAATGTTGAGTACTGTGCTGTGATCAAAACCAAACTAGGAGCCCATCGAATACTGATGGGTGCTGAAATGGACTGCTGTGATTCAACTGATGAGGGTAGGAGGTTCTACGTGGAATTAAAAACAAGTCGTGAGGTTGGATTCTCTCTTTATTTTGTCGTCTAGTTTCATTAACCTGTTCTAAACTCTTGTCAGTTTATGCTTTCTACAGTTGGATTATCATACTGAAGAAAGATACGAGAGAGAGAAATTGCTTAAGTTTTGGGTATGTGTATCTCCAAATCTTTTCTTCTACTCTTTCCTTCATTACTGCTAAATGTGTGTGCATGCCTGTGTGTATCAATTGGTTCAAGCACATAAGCCAAGCGGAGGTGATAAAAAAAAGTTGGACTGGGAATCAATCACATGCTTGTTTCACTACTAAATTTCCATAGATGGTGTGGTGACCTGGAATCTCATGTAGCAATTCTCCTAATAAGCTAGAATAAACAGTAATACAGTTGCATTTCTTGCAGCTTGGCCAATAAATTTGAATGTCATCTACTTTCCTATGTGGATACGTAATACAATTTTCAGTGCAGTTGCTTGCTTCTCTACTGACGCTTGGCTGTCTATAACTAAGTTGCATTACTTACTTTAGTTGTAATTTTGTTTAACATTGTGTTTGTATTATAATTGCAGATCCAGTCATTTCTTGCTGGTGTACCTTACATAGTCGTTGGTTATAGGTAAAATCTGATATTGATAGATCATTACAGCACTTTTGCAACCCAGAGCGACGATTAAACATGTTTGCCCTTTCATACTCTGTAAGTAACATGTTCTGGTTGCTACTTTGTCACAGGGACGATGCAGGTCGACTTGTCCGTACGGAGCGACTAAGAACCAAAGATATAACTCACAGAGTAAAAATGAAAAGCTACTGGCAGGTGAAATAACATTTATATATAGTGGCATAAACATCGTTTTTCCTCTCTTTTATCTTGTCGCCGTGGTTCTTCCATGTTTATTGGTTAAACATTTTTAACCGAAAAATATTGGTTCACCCTCCTAAACATGGTTATACTGCATGAGTCAATCAACTAATTGGAGTAACTCAGTTAATGTTGATGTATCTCGTCTTCATGTGAACAATAATAGAAATGAAAACATAATTTATTAGTGAAATTTCTAACAATTGAGGACTCATCAAACACTCGATGCTGTTGTTTATTGTTTGCATGTGATAAACATCAAATTGCAGCTTTAAGTTCGTTCACTTATCTGTTTCCTGGTCTGTTCACTGCATTTTCTGGCAGGGCGGAGTGTGCCTAGCATTTGCAGACGAGGTTCTATGCTGGCTTTATGGGACTGTTAAAGAGAGTAAGACTCTTTTTCTAATATATACGAGTATTAAATAAGATGGCAATTGCAATTGCAGCTAATAAGAAAAGCAATTGGGGACCGGCAATTATATCTCCTTTATTTCGTCTGATATTTACTGGTACCATACTTCCATATGGAAGTTCTGCCTTGAGGAAACTAATGTCACTTTTGTTGTATGCTTCCAGATGAGGATTACATATTACAATTTGCGCATCCTTTCGTGCGGCTGGAGCTTCTTCAAGCCCAATCTTGCCCAGATGTAATCACTGAACATATTCAACAGTTATGAGTTACAACCACCCTGCAAGGACAGAGACATTCTGGTCTAACCGTTTCTCATTGATTCCCATCCGGCTAATATTACGCTGATACTTTTTGTTCCTAATATGCCACACGTGTCCAAAGGGGCACGACTTCTTTCAAGAATCTAGAATGATTATGATTATTAGAGCACCATGATAATTGTAACAGTGTACTAGACGTCTATTCACCTCCCTGTGTACTCTTCTGAATCAATTCCGATATACACCGAAATGAAACTGGCTTGTAATAATTCCATTATTGGGTGTTGGGGACATTTTTTGGTTGTATTTTTTGTCCTGTAGAGTTTTAGAGTTTTACGTGATTCCATTTTGAAAGGACCTCCTACTGTCCTAGAGTCCTAGTCACTGCTTTCTGCCTGTCAATCTGAAATACTCCATTGCATTTACCCGTTTGTAGAATCTAAATAATACTCCTCCTCTCTAAACTTTAAAAAGTTTCACTTTGTTTATTGCTTTTTGAAATTATTTTTTTCACAATTAATTATAATTAATTTAAAGTCAAATCAAATATAAAAGAGTCAATAAAATAAATTGGTACACACCCCAATCATCTAGTAGAATTTAGTCAATGAAACAGGTGGATGAAGACTTGGACACGGCTCGATTAACAGCGTTTGAGTGTGTATAAACTGCAAAATCTTCTTCCATTCAGGCATTTTTTAATAGTAGCAATTTTTCTGTGATTCAAAATTCAGCTGTCAAAGAAGCATCTTTTCTCTTTTGAGTGTATAAACTGCAAAATCTTCTTCATTCGGGCATTTTTTAATAGTAGCAATTCTTCTGTGACTCAAAATTCAGCTGTCAAAGAAGCATCTTTTCTTTGATTTTCCAATTCTACGTCAACCTTTTGGAATTTGGCAAACACAGTCTTGCTCACAATAGAAAAAAAAAAAAAAAAAGAGGAGAAGACGCAACAAAGATTCAAAGAACATGTCAGTATAGACCGTTATGAACTATGAAGGTCATTTTACTTTCTAAAATGTCAACAAGAGTAGGTGAATATTTTACACTAACTGAAAAGAGGGGGAAGAGGTGTGAATTACGGAACAAACGCTAGTCTTATATATCATCAAAATACTTCTCTTCGGCATCTTGATTCACTTCTTTCATCCAGTGATCATCTAAGGTCTCATCTTCGTCAATTTTCGAGTAGTCCAGATGCTGATGATCTTCGCCTGATAAGAATTTGTGCTGCATTACGAGCGTGAATTGCTCCAAGCGATCTTGCATTTCCTCTATGGACAAACTGTCAACCCCTCTGGGATCTACACGTGATACAGCTCTCGAACCATCTTGATCAGGTCGAACCTAGAGCACGAGTGGAAAATATAAGATGTCATCAATGGAAGGTCTCACACGTGCATCACACATGACATGTATATGCTGAAAGCATATATATTTAACAAAAGATTCTCAGAAGTTCATATTACTCAGAAGAAAATGGTAGTAGTTTAGTATGTTTTAAATAGACCATAACCTTAAAATGATAGTACTAGATAGCTGCAACATAATTCAAAGGTATGTCCTGACTGAACACCATAACAGACGCGTAAAAAGTTGCCGTGTAGACTGTAGAATAGAGAGAGGCATGATTTAATTGTCGATATGACTATCCAAACAAATAACTAAACAGGACTACACACAGGGAGACCTTCAAACGCTAAGTGACATGTGATCACAATATCTATTCAGTGAGAAAGCATCTCCATAGAGAAACTTTGCAATGAAACGATGCTTTTACCACCCGATCACAGACATTTTCTAGATGCAATCTGTCATTCACACAACTATACCAACAGTTGCTTCTGCCACATTCAAATGCCACAATACCGACTTTTTGAATACATTAGTCAATGAAAAATATTCAAAACATTAAGCTACATGCATATTCAAGACCATAGAAAACCAGTATCCTAGATGAGCTATATTGCATATATTTTGAACTTACATGAGCCATATCTTTCAACTTACATGCATATTCAAATGTTCAATAAACCATATCTACATGCATATATTTCAACGCACATGACATGAGTCATATCTTTCAACTTACACGCATATATTTCAAATTACCTTCATATTCAAATGTTCAATAAACCATATCCACATGCATATATTTCAACTTACATGCACAATCAACAGACCATATAATTAATACTTCCTCCATTCCATGTTAAGTTTACTAAGTAAACTTTTTTATCGAACTGTGACTGCAAATTACTTCCAAATTGCACATGATTAATATCTAATAAAGTTATATTAGGAAAATATACTTAACTTTTTCCCATAATATACTTTTAGTATATTTTTTAATGATGTAATTTAGAGGTAATTGTGGTCACACTTTGAGAAAAAAGACTCCTTAGGAAGCTTAAAATGGAACAAAGGCAAAGAATCTTAGAACCGAAGAAAGAACTAACATGCAAACTCAAATGTTCAAAAACCATATCTTACCTCGGGATTCTCTGAGCTCCCATTGGAGGGGCAAACTTTCATGTGTTCATCTATCCCATCAGTTACATTTTCCACTTCAAGTTCTGTTTCACTTTCATCATCATCATCATCATCTTCTTCTTCTTCTTCTTCTTCTTCTTCTTCTTCTTCTTCCTGCTGTTGTTCATTGCCAACCCAATCACTGCGAGCCACACCCAACCTTTGCTGCTCCCCTCTAATTTTCTCGACCAAAAGTGCCTCTTCTGCTCGTCTTATAAGCGTGTCAGACCACCGCTCCCCAGGCCTAGCCATTCTCCTTCCACTTAAATCTTGAAACTTCCCTAAATATTCATGATGCAAGTAAGGTTCCCTTTCCCTCATGGCATCCTCTGAGAAATAATTCCCATCTATAACTAACCTATCCATATACGCCAGTCTCCTGTTCTTGATTTTCGCAGATTTAGACTTCATGTCCTCCTCAGTCGGACAAATAATACAACGCAGATGCTTTAGATGCCAATTAATTTCATAATCCTCTTTCATGATGTCAAACTCATTGAGCTCCTCAATGGACAATTTCGAGCCATAGCGCTCTGTATGATATGATTCAAGACAAGAAAAGAGCACAATTTAGATAGCAAATCAGAATAGCCAGAGTCACTAGTTACTACATAATACTTCCCATAGATAATTATGTTTTGGTATAAACAAGCTATAATGGCACAAACAGATTAATAGACCAGCACAAAAACATGTTTAAGTTATGCATACACATATTATTAACTAATTATACATACAATGGAATAACAATTGATTAGAAAAACAAAAATAGAAGCTCAATAAATTAAAACTATGCTCAAGGAAGAGAAATAAACAAAAAAAATTGAGAGAGAGAGAGAGGGATTAGAGTATTTATATACCGAGGAAAACGGCGACGTCGCGAGAAAGTAGGTCGAGAAGGAGAGACTTGCGATCGGAAGGGGTGGCTGGTGCAGAAGAGGGTTGTACCTTGCGAGGAAAGTACAAGTCCTCCATCAACGACAATCTTTCGGTTATAGTTTCCATGGCTTCGTTGCTCACTCCCATCATCATCATCTACTTCTTCTTCTTCACGAAATCAAAGCTCGTTTCTCTAAGTGTTTATGAATGATGGATGAGTCGAATTCGATTGATTGATTATGAAGCAGCTTAGAAATTCTTTCCTTCTTCACAAATTTAATTGTACTGGTATTTCCTAATTCTAGGTCGGTTTGATTTTTCGGGTTGATGATTACTCAACTCATCAACTCGGCCCAGACAATGTGGACTAAACCCACCCGAAGAAATAAACGTTGAAACTTGAAACCGGTATCTGATCCGAAATATTTTATATCCAATCTGTCCCCGAATGGCCGAATTAATTAATTAATAATTCATTTCACCAGAATTTTGGGTAACAATTTTTTATTTTTAAATTACTGTTAGACTATAATTATGAAAAACTATTTAATATAATTTTATTAAATACTTTATCATAACCCGTCAAACCCGTCAAAGTTGAAAGATGTTGACTAGAAAATCTCAAATTAATACAATTCTGGCGGCATGGTGGGAGTATTAATCAATGAATAGGTATGGCTCGACTCATAACCCGTCATTATGACAGTTACTTTAAAAAATTTCATATGGTTTCTATTGTATCTCGCATATAGACGAATTTGTGTATGCCCTGTAGTAATAGTTTGTATTTCTTCTTTACGAGCCAAATAGGCAAGCATGCCAAAGCATTATCCTCCGTTTCTCCAATTGAATTGTATAGGTCAGTGCATCAAATCACCAATATAGATTCAGTGATCTTTTGATCAGTGTTTTATTACTACTCTAGATACTTGTGCTTGCTGGAACTTTTTATTTTTGCCTTGGTGGAAGAGAAAAGCATGATCTGACTTAGTTCGAGAGTCATAAGGTGGTACAATGGTAAGGAGTTGGAGTAGTGAAAGGAGAGGTGCATGGTTCGATCCATGACGGTGACGGAGTCATAAGGTTGGTATATGTGTGCATAAATAAGATGGTTTAGAATGTTTGTATAATAATAATATAGGAGTAGTTGTAATATGTCTCGTTTAAGAATAAAATAAAGTGACTTGCCTTGTGTTTGGTACTGAGTTTTGGAGTATGATTTTTTGATTTTGGGAGTCACACGGTTAGTTGTTTGAGTAAGTTTTGCCTACACCAAGTTTTAATATCTTGGAGGTTATCCTTAGGAATTGGAAATGTGAGGACGTTTCCCTCTGTAATTTTTTTTTTTTTTTGGGAAATGTGGTTTATGGGGTAGTACTGTTCAAACTATCTCATTTAGAAAATTGAACAGAATTAGTAACTGTGTCAGAAATGTGCCCTTGTATTGTATATTCGACTGAATCACATTGCCACCTACTTTTTATGCTTTATGCTATAGGACTGCCTTCAACAGATTCGTGAATGATTACGTAGTTCATGTTCATCCCACAGGTTGGAATTGGATTATTGGTGCTCCCAGATAGTGGAAAGTGGAAACTAACAACAATTATTACAAACATGTCACGTCACGTATACATGAAGTAAACTGGTACTGTTTTAAATAATACACAAATGTAGTAGTGTAGTACATTAACAAGTTTCATCCAAATCAAATTCATGAACTTGTGTGATCTTATTATTGTGAGTCTCTCCTCCATCAGCATCTAGAGATCTTTATGATTGTACCAGTAGACACCTTTGGTCTTGGTAATCTCATCCGGTTCAACATAAATGCACTCCTTAAACTCTCTCCAGAGTGCCTTAATGATTGGCGTTCCATCGTAGTTATAGTACTCGCCTAGTATCGTCTTAATCGCCTTGGTTGCCTCCATTGCATGATAATGAGGCATCGTTGAGAACAAGTGGTGCACAACGTGAGTGTCCGTGATGTTATGCCAGACAGTGTTCAGGATACCGTAATCCCTGTCAACTGTGGATAGAGCCCCTCGTAGCCATTCCCATTCCGAGGCGTTGTAGTGAGGCAAATCAGGGTGAGTGTGATTCAAGAGAGTAATTAAAATAATCCATACTTTTAACAGGACAAATGGAGCAACGTAATGGAGAAGTAACCATGGAAATCCTTTGAACGTTGCTAAGGTGTAAAGCATGTAAGTGAAAGAAAGAATCGCGAAATCGGAGATCCAGACAAGATGGCGCTCTTTGGGCAGGAAAAGTGGGCTATAAGGGTAGAAATGGCTGGAGAAACTTTCCGCATCAGGGTTGAAAATTAAGTACAAGTGCCAGCCAAATGTGAGCAGGAGTACGATCCTGATAGCTCGCCCAATGGGATTTTCCAGGTACTTGAAGAACCAAGGTACTTCGGACTTGAGAATTGGGACGTGGACCTCGTCGTTCTCCATGGATGCAGCGTGAGCATGGTGTTTACGGTGGCTTATTCGCCAGGAGAAATATGGAACATAGAAAGACGTGTGGAGGATCATGCCAACAATGTTATCAAGCCACATGTAGTCACTGAATGCATGGTGACCACATTCATGTGCTATGATCCAAGGACCGACAGCGGCGAACGACTGACAGATCCAGTAGATTGGCCAGGCGATGTAGGATAGAGGGTGCGGGAGGAGGTGGAAGTAGTTTGAGGCAAGATAGTAGAAGGAATAAAGGATGGCGAAATCAGACACGACGTAGGAAAAGGATTTGAGGACGGATCGCTCGAAGCAGTGGGGTGGGATGGCTTTCTTTAGGTCGCCAAGGGTGAACGGAGGCTTTGTGTTAGGAAGGATTTTGGCCCGGGTGGTTGTTACTGAAGCCATGGTGGAGCAGAACTGCAAATAGTTAAAGATATGGAAGATGTTACTTAATTGTAATCTGAAATGCAACTGATATTTAAAGGCCAGGTAGTAGTCAAAATACATCGAAAATATCCATGTATTTTCCTTCACTGTCCCAATCCAACCATCCAAGTACATGTCAAAATACGGCACCCCAATCCAACTATCCAAGTACGTACATGTCAAAATACGGCACTACTTAAAATAATATTGTTGAAGTTCATTCGGTCAATATGTTTATTTAAATTTAATTTCAATTTTATTGAATTCAAAACTCGGTTGGAATTTATTAAAATTAGTTCAACTTGAATTTATTTAATTGAAATTTTTATTTCAAATAAAATCTGTCCAATTTAATTTGTGTTAAATTCATTTCAAATTAATTATATTTAATTCAGTTTAATTTAAATTTATTAAATTCAATTTAGAAATTTTTAAGCGAATCAAACAGAGATTAGTGTGGTTTTAATTTCATATCCTTATGGATTCACTTCACTGGCTACCAATTTTATTTTATTTAATAATTAAAAATTCACCCGTAGCGATGAAACGTTCTCTATGTGTTGTTATTTTAATATTGTACCGTACATCCCTGGTTTATATTCTTTTCTTTTTGTGTGGTTATTAGCCTAATTTCATGTATACATTAAATCAACATGTCAATCTATTATTCATAATATTTAAAATTAAACATTAAAGTAATTTACCAATCATTAAATATCATATTTATATCAGTCATGGGTGACGAAAATGAGAAGTAATGTCACAAATGTCTACATCTTAACAAAATTGTATAATATAATATGTAGGAGTATAATTATGAATTGCCTTAAAAGTAATGTCTTGGAATAATATTGTACTTCCTCTTAAAACCTTAATAAATCCATTTGATTTTATTAGTTTTTTTTAATATCCGATTTAATATCAAATTAATCATAATCTAATTAAAAAAGATTTTAAAAATTTATATTAATAAAAATATAAATAGTATACTTTCATAATATACTTTTTAGAATTATTTTATGCACCTGATATTTAAAGGCCAGGTTACTATCACTAACTGCTAGTCAAATAATTTACAAGTGTAACGATCCGACCAATCCGGCCGGCGTGGTTACTCCTGGAGGGACCCACACATATCCCAACAGTATGATATTGTCCGCTTTGGGCCTGAGCCCGCACGGATTTACTTTTGGAATCACCCAAAAGGCCTCATACCATGTGAGAGTGGTGGTCTAACATATATACCCTTTATTCCACTCACTCTTAAGCGATGTGGGATGCGGGGCATTACAAACTACCCCCGTTAAAGCCTCGACGTCCTCGTCGAGCGCCTTAAGTGGTGGGGGTGACAAACTGACAATAACCTTTACCAACAGTCCACCCGGTGCGGGCTTTGTGTTGATCTAGGCTCTGATTTGTAACGCCCTGATCAATCCGGCCGGCGTGGTTACTCTTGGACGGACCCACACACATCCCAACAGTATGATATTGTCCGCTTTGGGCCTGAGCCCGCACGGATTTACTTTTGGAATCACCCAAAAGGCCTCATACCATGTGAGAGTGGTGGTCTAACATATATACCCTTTATTCCACTCACTCTTAAGCGATGTGGGATGCGGGGCATTACAAACTACCCCGTTAAAGCCTCGACGTCCTCGTCGAGCGCCTTAAGTGGTGGGGGTGACAAACTGACAATAACCTTTACCAACAGTCCACCCAGTGCGGGCTTTGTGTTGATCTAGGCTCTGATTTGTAACGCCCTGATCAATCCGGCCGGCGTGGTTACTCCTGGACGGACCCACACACATCCCAACAGTATGATATTGTCCGCTTTGGCCCTGAGCCCGCACGGTTTTACTTTTGGAATCACCCAAAAGGCCTCATACCATGTGAGAGTGGTGGTCTAACATATATACCCTTTATTCCACTCACTCTTAAGCGATGTGGGATGCGGGGCATTACAAACTACCCCCGTTAAAGCCTCGACGTCCTCGTCGAGCGCCTTAAGTGGTGGGGGTGACAAACTGACAATAACCTTTACCAACAGTCCACCCAGTGCGGGCTTTGTGTTGATCTAGGCTCTGATTTGTAACGCCCTGATCAATCCGGCCGGCGTGGTTACTCCTGGACGGACCCACACACATCCCAACAGTATGATATTGTCCGCTTTGGCCCTGAGCCCGCACGGTTTTACTTTTGGAATCACCCAAAAGGCCTCATACCATGTGAGAGTGGTGGTCTAACATATATACCCTTTATTCCACTCACTCTTAAGCGATGTGGGATGCGGGGCATTACAAACTACCCCCGTTAAAGCCTCGACGTCCTCGTCGAGCGCCTTAAGTGGTGGGGGTGACAAACTGACAATAACCTTTACCAACAGTCCACCCAGTGCGGGCTTTGTGTTGATCTAGGCTCTGATTTGTAACGCCCTGATCAATCCGGCCGGCGTGGTTACTCCTGGACGGACCCACACACATCCCAACAGTATGATATTGTCCGCTTTGGCCCTGAGCCCGCACGATTTTACTTTTGGAATCACCCAAAAGGCCTCATACCATGTGAGAGTGGTGGTTTAACATATATACCCTTTAATCCACTCACTCTTAAGCGATGTGGGATGCGGAGCATTACAACAAGTATGTATTTTCCTTTACTAACTGGTAGTCAAATAATTTAGAAGTACGTATTTTCCTCCATTGTCCCAATCCAAGTACATGTCAAAATACGGCACTACTGAATAAATGTTGGAAGTTCATTCGGCCGATAAACTGTACCTAGGGCTATATTTATTTTATTTAAATTTTAATTTAACTTTATTAAATTTAGTTGAAATTTATATTTTAAGTAAATTCAGTTCCGTTCAAATTTTTAAAGTAATTAATAAGCCTATTGATTCAATCAATTGATTGACCTACCAATCAATTTTAATCCGTTGATCTTGCTTATCCAATTTAAATCTGGTGTGTACATGTGTCATTAGTTAATTAAAAGATGTAGGGTTCGAATCATGTTGGCGTGATTTTTCTCCCTTATTTTTATTATTATTTTTATTGAAGGTGTTTGGTTCGAATCTTGTTGGCGTGATTTTTCTCTATTATTTGTATCATTATTTTAGTTGAAGGTGTTGGGTTCGAATCTTATTGACGTAATTTTTTTCTTTTTTATTTATTCTCTTCTTAAATTTTTATTTTTTAACATAAAATTGTTTGACGTATTATACTTAATTTTAAAATATAACCATGATATGTTCTTATAAATAAAAAGACATACTTCCTCCGTCCAATAATATATATGAAGCACTTGACAATATATTCAACTGATGAAAAATACCAATTAACATGCGAAAAAAGATGTATTGCAGATTTTGAAGTTGAATGTTTCCAAAGTTTAGAGATGTATCTGATGGTTATTAACTCATCGGAAGAATACTTTTTGTATGTCTAATATAGTTCAATTCAAAACTATTAATTGCATAACTACAAAAACTATATACATTTATAGCACACCATTTATATTAAGTTTAATTACTCAATTAGTTATTTTTTGTTACGTTTGAAGTTACTATGTGAAATTATATATTCACTCCATTTATTTTAATATATTATTTAATAAAATAATAATATTTTACAAGATTACGCTTCACACGCGTAGCGTGTGACACGGTTCCTAGTTAATTAATAAGATCCAACAAGATTAGTTTCAAAGATCACAAAGTTAACTTGGGAATGTCTATATATTTAATACGGTGCATTATAGTACTCTAATTTTAGTACACCGTAGCTACCGTGATTTTGGATAAACTAATTAGATCAAGCTAGAAATTCAATCTCAACCATTGATTATTTATAATGATAGATTTCACGATTTTGGATAGACGAATTTACGTGCTCAATGAGGCGTTACTCGTAAATTCACCTGTACTTTTAGGCTCAGACCCTTCGTTAAAGGGTTGATAATCAAAACATAAGTGGATGCTAAGTATTGAAAATCGATATATGAGTAAGAAACCCTAAAATATTTGTTAATGATAATTGAATTAATGAGGTACAACGCTAATGACCTTATTTATAAGGCTTACGGACATGAGACTCCTGGATAATCAAAAGGCTGTCAACTAAACTGCTTAGATTTCTAATCACTTATACCTAACTAATTAATCACAAATTATATATAATACAAAAGACGTAATAATTGAATAACTATAATAATAATAATAATAATAACTAGAATTGTACACATTGCGTGTTGCTGCGTGCTATAAATTGTGTGAATAATTTACAAATAATGTATTGAAATGAATTGAGTAATAGGTATATTGAATAGAAAATATATACTAACTGATAAATTAATAAATAACTAATTGAGTAAACACTGAGAAATCTCGTGTCAACCCATAGTGGTTAATTAACTCCAATTCAACCCCCCTAATGCACTGGAATTGCGTCTGAGCCTCCCGGAATCGTGCAAGATAATTCTGAACAAATGCAAAAGCCTCCTGCATCATACCCACTGTTTGCATGGACAAGCTTATTCCGGTTACTCCAAATGCTCCAACTCACTCCAACACGACACAACAAACAATTTCAAATCTGCCCTGCTGAGATGAAAACGAAAATATAATTAAGAGCACTAGGAATGGTGAGCTTATTTGGGTTTACATCCCATGTAGACTTATTTAGGGCTTCATAAATATGGAAAATAATTACCTAGACTAGGTCTATATTTAATGTTGTAGACCATGTGGTTAGAATTGATCTTTTTTTTTTTTTTTTTTTTTGAAACGACAAATATTACACACTTTCTAAACCACCTTATTACTCCACACCTAAACCTCTGCCACCATCAAGGATCAAATGATGCACCCCTCCTTCATTATTTCAACTCCTTATCGCTGTACCACCTTATGACTCCTCACCAACCATTGCTACTGGTCTAACTAACCGGATGTGAGTGAATTGCATTCATGATATGAGTAACAGGTAGTAAATATATAGCCCAATACAACCTAGCATACGTGCAATCTCGTAAAATGTGCATCAAACTCACAACAATCATGACAAACTGGACAGACCTTATAAACATCTAATCTCCTTCTTCCTAAATTATCAAGCACATGAATAGTATTTTTAAGGACCCTAAAAAAAAAAATTTGTTAGGTATGCCTCATTTCCAAACCCATTCCAAACTCATTAGATTCATGGACCATTTTTAATCATGAGATGATAAGACCCGCCATATCATTATTTTATCATAAAACTATAAGACTTAAGTCTTTATTTACCTCCAACCATAAGATTCCAAAACACATTTTTTGTATTCTTTCTTTTTTCATTAACAAACAAGTAACCAACAAACAAAGAGGGAAGAAAGAAAAAAAGAAAAAAAATAAATAATAAAAAATTACATAAGACCTCATTAGATGGGTCTTATATGTGAAGACTCATCTCATGGATAAGATGATAAGGTTCAACTTTTTACTTCTCCAACCGTGAGTCTTATACATAAACTGATAAAAGTAAAATAAAACCCTTATTAGACTCATGGTTGAAGATGAACTTAGAATTATCATATATAATTCTCCTATGATAAATTCATGTGTTCCACAAATTGAATCAACAACTTGATCGGCATGTCCCCTCCAAATCTCAGTACACGAACTTATGTCCATCGATTATTTATCAATGCAACATGAACTTGTCATGGTTATATAATAGAGTTTCATTGGTTGCATAAAAGTAAAAATTAATATTCTAATGATTTTCAAAATTTTGACCGTAATAATTTATGGTCAAGATTTGAAAAAAGTCAGTTTAATAAGTTTAATTTGGAACAGGGGGAGTATGTGTTTTTTTCTTTTTTATTTTGTTTTTGTAATAAATTAACGTAGCATTAGTTTATGTGTGATATTTTTAAAATTGTTTACGAGTCAAATATAATTCGATTTTGAGTTTTCAGTTGTTAGTTAGAGTTCTAATCTGAGGATCTTCGATTTGCAAACAAGTTCACGTATGGAGACTAAAAACGCATCCGAAAATCAAAAACGCAGACTGAAAACACATTAATTCCACATGTATGCCAATTCAGCCGCTCCAGTGGCACAAGGGACCAAAATCGCAGATTATTTGGTTTTTAACTCGATTTAGGATGTTTTTTGCATTTTTCAAATCTACTTGGGACCGTATTTGCAAAGAATAATCAGGTAGAGGACGAAAATTATAATTTTCTGGATAAAACCTTTTCCACCCAATTAAAAACAGGGAAACAAAATTTACACAAAAACATTACAACCCAAAACCAAAGCTAGCAAAGCGCGCCGAAGCTATAAACATAAAGCACCAAACAAACTATAACCAACAGTAACCGGCTAGCAAAGGGAGTATTTCAAACAAACTTTAAGGTTAAGGTTAAGTGTGTGTTGGTAAATGATTAGAAAGTAATTTTGACCAATTTTAATAAAAGTTAGAAAATTTTAATTTTAAGCAAAAGTGATGGATGTTTGATATTTTAATATATAGGAAAAAATTGATCAAACCCCACAACTTTTAGTTTTAGTACAAGTGAGACAATACTCCATAACCTATTAAATTTGATACTTTACCCCCTCACCTATTTAAATTGTTGCAACATACCCCCTATATAACTTTTTCCCTTCAATTTAATATTTTCCATTCAATTTAATATTTTCACTACTACAATTAAGTATTTCTGTTTGACTCCAAACTAATTTTAACACATACCAAAAAAATAATTTTTGAAAATTATTTTATAAAAATATAAGATTTTCA
The DNA here is from genome assembly GCA_028274465.1 of Plantago ovata. Lineage (NCBI taxonomy): Eukaryota > Viridiplantae > Streptophyta > Magnoliopsida > Lamiales > Plantaginaceae > Plantago > Plantago ovata. Next base: position 23,531,365 of record CM051455.1, on the reverse strand, counting down.
CTTCTATAATATACGTTCAAATATTATTTTTTCGATACAATTTATATTATAAAAGTGAAAAACAAAATTCATAAATTGTATCGAAAAAATAATATTTGAACTTATATTATAATAGTGAAAATCGTATAGTTTCATCATATAATTTTTAAAATTATTTTTTAAACAGAATTTTATGAAACATGTGAAATAAACGTAACCTTACATCTTCATCCTCGCGGATTTATTTATTTTATGTTTGCTTACAGATAGTAGTGGAACCAAGAACCAACAACAATTATTACAAACATGTCATGTCCCATGTATATATGAAGTAAAGTACTGGTACTGTTTTAAATAATACACCATGTAGTATTAGACTAATAGTAGTACATTAACAAGTTCCATCCAGATCAGATTCATGAACTTAAATTGTGTGATCTTCTGGTGAGTCTCATCCATATCAGCATCTAGAGATCTTTATTATTGTACCAGTAGACACCTTTGGTCTTGGTACTCTGATCCGGTTCAACATAAATGCACTCCTTAAACTCTCTCCAGAGTGCCTTAACAATTGGAGTTCCATCGTAGTTATAGTACTCGCCTAGTATCGGCTTAATCGCCTTGGTTGCCTCCATCGTATGATAGTGAGGCATCGTTGAGAACAAGTGGTGCACAACGTGAGTATCCGTGATGTTATGCCAAACAGTGTTCAGGATACCGTAATCCCTGTCAACTGTTGATAAAGCCCCTCGTAGCCATTCCCATTCCGAGGCATTGTAGTGAGGCAAATCAGGATGAGTATGATGCAAGAATGTAATTAAAATAAGCCATACTTTTAACAGGACGAAAGGAGCAACGTAGTGGAGAAGTAACCATGGAAATCCTTTTAATGTTACTATGGTGTAAAGCACATAAGTGAAAGAAAGAATTGCGAAATTGGAGATCCAGACTAGATGGCGCTCTTTGGGCAAGAAGAGTGGGCTATAAGGGTAGAAATGGTTGGAGAAACTTTCGTAATGTCCCCCAAGTAGGTTAAAAAGTAAGTACCAGTACCAGCCACATGTGAGCAGGACTACGACCTTGATAGCTCGCCCAATGGGATTTTCCAGGTACTTGAAGAACCAAGGCACTTCGGACTTGAGCTTTGGGACGTAGACCTCGTCGTTCTCCATGGATCCAGTGTTAGCGTGGTGTTTACGGTGGCTAATTCGCCAGGAGAAATATGGAACATAGAAAGACGTGTGGAGGATCATGCCAACAGTGTTATCAAGCCACATGTAGTCACTGAATGCATGGTGACCACATTCATGTGCTATGACCCAAAGACCGACAGTGGCGAATGACTGGCAGAGCCAGTAGAGTGGCCAGGCGACGTAGGAGAGAGGGTGCGGGAGGAGGTGGAAGTAGTTTGATGCGAGGTAGTAGATGGAGTAGACGATGGCCAAATCTGACACGAGGTAGGAAAAGGATTTGATGACGGATCGCTTGAAGCATTGGGGCGGGATGGCTTTCTTTAGGTCGCCAAGGGTGAACGGAGGCTTTGTGTTAGGAAGGATTTTGGCCCGGGTGGTTGTTGTTACTGAAGCCATGGTGGTGCAGATAGTTAAAGATGTGGTATATGTTAATTAATTGTGATCTGAAATATATGCAACCGATCAATGCACCCTGATATTTAAAGGCGAGGTAAAATACTAAAGAATTTATTACTACTACTTCCTTGTCCCAATCCATTCCAAGTAAGTAGTACAGGTCACAATACGGCACTACTAAATATTGTTTGTTGAAAGTTCATTGGTCAAAAAGCTGTAGCTAAGGCTATGTTTATTAAAATTTAAATTCAATTTTATTACATTCAATCCCAATCAAATTTATTTATTAATTTAAATTCAATTCAAATTTATTTTGTAGAAATTTATATTTTAAATAAATTTAGTTTAATTACGTTAACTTCAAGTCATATTAACTAGGTTCAGTTAAACACACATTAATTACGTTTAGTTCAATTTAATTCAGAAATGGTCAAACGAATCAAAGAGAGCCTAAGTGTAGTTTTAATTTCATATCCTCAAGGATTCACTTCCCGTGCTTGGCTTACGAATTCTACTTTAATTTAATAGTAACAAATTTGGTGACACTTTAAAATTTTCTATCAAATTTGTGTGATCTAATTTATACTTAACTACAATTTAGTGTGACTGCTTTTTACAAATTGGTGATACTACTAATTTTAGTATTAACAAGATTAACTCGAACTAACTACATTATCTTGTGTATCTCATAATCAGTTAAATTTAGTAAAATTTATCAAACATCACAAGCTACATATGCAAAAGGGAATCGTTGCTTGCCGAAATTCAACCCATGGAACAATTTCAACAAAAACGAATCCATTGATGCGAGCCATATGTTTACCTGTTACTGGTAAAGTTCCAGTGATGCTTCTGTTGATGCTTTCGTGGCAATTGGGGATAATATTTATTGGTGGAAACCCTTGGTGATTAGTTAGGATTCTTAGAATTTTAAAATATGTGGATGCTTCTAGATTATTTGGGATGCTTGATATTTGGGTTCGATGGATGTTTGAAAATTGAGATGAAATTTTTTGAGAAGAATGATTTAAGGAAGCTGATACATTTTTTATTAAATTTGGATATAAATTTGGATGCATGTATGACTCAAACAATAACTAAATAATATGAATATATTGTTATATATTAAAGTAATATACTAAGCATGTTGATTTAATCAATTGATTGACCTACCAATCAATTTTAAACCGTTGACCTTATTTATTCAGTTTCAATCTGGTGCGTACATGTGTCATTAAGTATTTTTTCCTTTTGAAATTCCTATTTTGATATTTGATTTTAAGAAAATTATTGAGATATTTAGTTTTATCGGGTTGGTGACTAATATTTTATTATTCGTGCATAAAATTATTGAGATATTTAGTTTATCGGGTTGGTGACTAATATTTTATTATTCGTACATATTTCAAATTTATTAACATGATCCGTATTATTATTTAATTAATTTACAAACGAATTAATTAATTATGCTGAATATTTGCGGTATGTGTACACAAATTCACAAAATATATTGCTACTAGGCCGTGAGTAGAGTTTGATAGTAATATTAAATTCACAAAATATATTTTAAAGTAATATAATAAGTCGGTTGATTTAACCAACTGATTGACCTACCAATCAATTTTAATCCGTTGATCTTACTTATCCAATTTCAATCTGGTGCGTACATGTGTCATTAGTTAATTAAAAGATGTAGGGTTCGAATCCTGTTGGTGTGATTTTTCTCTATTATTATTATTATTTTTATTGAAGGTGGTTGGTTCAAATCTTGTTGGCGTGATTTTTCTCTATTATTTGTATCATTATTTTAGTTGAAGGTGTTGGGTTCGAATCTTATTGACGTAATTTTTTCATTTTTATTTATTCTCTTCTTAAATTTTATTTTTTAACATAAAGTTGTATGACGTATTATACTTAATTTTACAAATAACCATGATATGTTCTTATAAAAAAGACATACTTCCTCCGTCCAATAATAAATGTAACACTTGATTTTGTTGATTTTTTCGATGGTCATTTTGACCTTAAATTATTCTTAAATTATACGATAAAAATAACTAAAAACATCATATTATGAAACTAGAATGTTTATATGAAGCACTTGATAATATATTCAACTGATGAAGAATACCAATTAACATGCGAAAAAGATGCATTGCAGATTTTTTGAAGTTGAATGTTTCCAAAGTCTAGAGATGTATCTGATGGTTCTTGACTCATCGGAAGAATACTTTTCGTATGTCTAATATAGTTCAATTCAAAACTATTAATTGCATAACTACAAAAACTATATACATTTATAGCACACCATTTATATTAAATTTAATTACTCAATTAGTTATTTTTTTATTACGTTTGAAGTCATAATGTGAAGATTATATATTCACTCCATTTATTTCAATATATTATTAATAAAATAATAATATTTTACAATATTACACTTCACACGCGTAGCGTGTGACGCGGTTCCTAGTATTAAATAAGTTCCTTAAATTATCAAACTTAATTTAGTTATAACATATTTAGATACTAATTTGTAGGATTTTACCATGTATTAATAATTTAATGGAAATTATTAAGAATATCACCAATTTATGATTAACTTTATTTTTATTTATGTATGTTCCTTTTTATTCGCTCCACTTAATATTTATTTGTTACTTCAAAAAAAAGGGTCCAAGTCAATGGTCAAGCTTAATTCCACTCGATTTATTAACGGCTAGCAGATAATACCATAACAAAAATTATTAACGATAGAGCAATTTATGTATACATGTTAATAATTAGGTGTTATAAAAGGTAAAGTGCTCTATCATTACCAGATTAGCCGGTAAAGTGCTCTATCATTAACGTAACGGTTATGTGGTTTGTTCATGTTTTATGTTCTATCAAAGCCCGTCCGTCCGGATGTTGGTTTTTGGTTTCGGATTTTGGCGTGCATCTCTTATTCTCTTATATGCACCTTTGCTTTGTAATTATTCTCTTTTCGTGGTTAATGTATTTCTTTTAAAATAAATAAATTATGCTCTGGTATTACTACCACTAATCTTTATTAATACATCGAGTGTAACAACTCTGTGATGTGATCAAACCGTTTTCAAAAAAAATGTGATGTGATCAAAAGACTGTCATTATCAGTAAGTCTATATTTTTGAAAATTGAGCATTATATAATTATAATTAACACAGAGTGTAACTATGTGATGTGCTCAGAAGAGTTTATTATCATTAGGTCCATATTTTTGAAATTTGGTTTGCGCTTCGATAGCTTTTCCAAGGCAGTGGCGGCCCACCCTCCAAAAATTGTACTTCTTCCGGTAACTTTGAAAAACCTCATTTCATTTTGTTGACTTTTTTTATATTCGGTTTGATTTCAAATTAATTAATTATACTTTATTGTGAAAAAAATAATTTTAAAACTTATATTATGAAAATATAAGAAGTGTACTTTCATAATATAATTTTAAAAAAAAAATCACAATAAGTTATGATTAATTTGAGGTCAAATCGGACATCGAAAAAGTCAACAAAATTAATTGGGATTCTTATAATAAGTTACCGGAGGAATTACTACATTATTAATGTGGTCAAAACAGGGAGTAAATTATATAGTAAGCGGTAAACTTGATCAATGACCACTTCTATAAACCTTGTGCAAATATTTTTCCTTTTTTTAAACGGCAAAATTATATTAATACGAAAACAAAAACCTTGTGCAATTAAAGGTGAACCACACCTAATAGTAAACGAGGGGCTATTTAAAATATCACAAGGTTGACCAAAATTTTATGGACCAAATCCACATTATAATTTCCCCAAAGAGGGATGACAATTTTTTGCGGCCAAGCCAGCTCGACTATCTTCAGTGGGCGGGCTTTGTGCTTATACATAGAGGCATGGGTCGGGTCTCTGTATTGTGAAATTAACATATCGATCTTGTTTTTGCTTGGTTCGGTACAATGAAGTGTGTGGGCACGAGACAACAAGATATCCAAAAGAGCAAAATGGAAACTACTATATATGGCAGAGGAGGCTTGTCGACTTCTATACTAAGATCATTCACAATAGTTTTTCTAAAATGAATTTTTTACTTATTGATAAAAATATAAAAAAGTGTTAAAATACTAACAAATCATATTCCCTTAAATTTGTATGAACCATAAAAAAGTATTACAATTTCTTGTTTAAGACCTCTTTCTAAGTTGAGACCGTGAGACCAAGTGATCCGGATCAATCCATTATACTATATCCAATTTCGCGGGTCATGTTATAACCCGGTTTATTGCTTTCGGATCTTTTAACGGTTAGGTATAAATATGATAATTCGCCCGCTTTTTTGTTCATTTTCGTTCATTTCCTTCTTCCCGTTTCAGAGAACCTAGAGAGAGAGAGTTTTAAAGAGAGAAAGTTGTGTGTGTCGTGTGAATTGAAGCTCCGTCGCCGTGATAAAGCTACTGATCGTCGTCTCTGTCGTATCTATTCTCTTCGTCGGCTTCTAGATTGTGTTTTTCAGCTGTTGAAGGTGAGTTTTCGTTTGATTCTGTTGTTCTCGATTGTGTTTTGGAACCCTAATCTACAATTTTATCATATATTTCTTCAATTTTGCTAGTTTTTCTTCTTATTCACGCATTTTCAGATGCTAGATTGATGTCGAAGCCCTAACTCTACATTTTATCGGTTTGTGTTAGGTTTTTGCCGTTCATCCACACTCTTTGAAGCTTATTTAGCTTGATTTCGTTGTCTGTAAGTGCTTCGATCTGTTCATTTCAGTTTGTATATTAGTTTCTGTGATTTTGTTGGCTGTAATTGCTTCGATCTCTTCATTTATGTGCTTATTTATGTATAATTCAATTATAATTCAATTACAATGCAATCTCAAGTATAAGAGTCAGGTCATGAGCTCCTATAAGTTTGAGTCTTATTGTTATTAAGTTTGAGTTTTATTTTTATTATGTTTGAGTTTTACTTCATTCTGATTTATGTGTCTGTTATCAGCTCCTATTAGTTTGAGTTTTATTGTTGTTAAGTTTGAGGTTTATGTATATTATGTTTGAGTTTTACTGAAGTCTGATTTATGTGTATGTCATCTGCTTCTATTAGTTTGAGTTTTATTGTTGTTAAGTTTGAGGTTTATGTATATTATGTTTGAGTTTTACTGAAGTCTGATTTATGTGTCTGTCATCTGCTTCTATTAGTTTGAGTTTTATTGTTGTTAAGTTTGAGGTTTATGTATATAATGTTTGAGTTTTACTTGAGTCTGATTTATGTTTCTGTCATCAGCTCCTATAATTTTGAGTTTTATTGTTGTTAAGTTTGTGGTTTATGTATATAATGTTTTGAGTCTTACTTGAGTCTGATTTTTGTTGCAGCAATCATGGTTGTACTTTCGACTTATGATTCTAATGCTGATGCCGATTCTGGTTCTGGTGTTCCTGTTGCTGAAAATGAGATATAATATTTACTTGAGTATGATTTATGTGTCTGTCATCATCTCCTATAAGTTTGAGTTTTATTGTTGTTAAGTTTGAGGTTTATGTATATCATGTTTGAGTTTTACTTGAGTCTGATTTTATGTGTCTGTCATGAGCTTCAATAAGTTTGAGTTTTATTGTTGTTAAGTTTGAGGTTTATGTATATCATGTTTGAGTTTTATTTGAATCTGATTTTATGTGTCTGTCATGAGCTCCAATAAGTTTGAGTTTTATTGTTGTTAAGTTTGAGGTTTATGTATATCATGTTTGAGTTTTATTTGAGTCTGATTTTATGTGTCTGTTTTATTCTTCTGTTTTATTAATAATACATTACTGAGGTTTGAGTATATGTTATTTGAGGTTTATATGCATTATGTAGTGAGTTATGAAAATATAATCTTTGAAATCTATATGTACTTGATTTTCTTTTTTATTTTTATAATTTAACAGGTTGCTGAAAGGCGGAAAGCACGAGCTGAAATAATTGCTTCAATTGGTCTTTCTGATGCAAATACAAGGAAGAATCGGTTGATTGAGAGTGTCAGAAACTTTACAGAAAATGAAAGAGAACATATCTGCAGTGAGTTTGAGAAAAAGATGGGTCAGAGAAGAAAATTGAAGAAATAGTCTATTGGAAAATTGAATCAATTTTAGAGATATTTGTGATTTTTAAGGACCATTAACATGATTTAGGGATCTCTTTATTTTTTTAAATTTTATGACTTTGTTGAGAATTCTGAATTGTATATGAATGTTTTTGTACATTTTTGTTGTTTAGTTTTTTGGTTTTCAAATATTTTTTTGTTTTGAGTTTTACTTATACTGTGTTTGAGTTTTACTTACTCTGCGTTTGAGTTTTACTGATTCTCATTTTTTATATGAATGTTGGTAGTTGTTCATTGTAGGCTAGTTTTTGTATCCCTTGTTGAATAATTTCTGGTCTTGCTAAACCTTATACTAGCAACATGTAAAACTCAAAATAACAACATATAAAACTCAATGCAGGAATAATTTTAAGGACCATTCACATGATTCAGTCAGGGATCTCTTTATTTTCTGTAAATTGTATGACTTTTTGAGGATTCTCAATTTTATATGAAGGTTTTTGTCCACCTTTTTTAATACAGATGTAAAACTCAAACAAGCATAATATAAAACTCAAACAAATAGCATATAAAACTCAAACATATAAAACATCATTTTATATGAATGTTGCTAGTTGTTCATTGTATGGTAGTTGCTGTTTGAATTAAACCTCAAACTACCAACATGTAAAACTCAAAAATAACAACATATAAAACTCATATACATTATTCCATAACAAACACATATATATATATATTACAAACAGTTATACATTACTTTATTACAAACACATATACATCAGTTTTCACAAACACATATACATTACAAACATAAGTTTCTAAGATTATAATATCAACTTCCTAATCTACTATGAATGCTATAGTATTTTTCGACATATATAATAATCCCTAGACCACCTTGAATAGTATGCCATTCTCCAAGCTTGTACGACTGCGATCATTCTCATCAATCGTATGCTCCACCTCCACGTCTATCTCCTTTGATGTAGCAGCAAAGTAGAGTTCGCTGTTATCATTTCCAATGCGTTGCTCAATTTGGTGAACTGACATTCCCAAATTCCAGAAGTAGTTGAACACATCCTCAAAATGTTCCCATTTTTCCTTCTTTAAACCATCAAAATAGAGTGGTATTTCCTCTGCAGTGAATTATTATAAAACTCAATCAGTCTATGAATAAAACTCAAGAATCTAAAGAGTAAAACTCAAACAAATTATCCATAAAACTCAAATCAGAATTGTAACATACAAAACTTTTACAAAGAAAAACTCTGAAACTTGGAATCAAAACTCAAACCAATAATACATAAAACTCATATGAAACTGTAACATACAGTACGTTACAGAGTAAAACTCAGAACGTTATTTCATTAAACTCAAACGAATAATACATAAAACTCAAACAAATTGAAAACAAACCTGATTGTTCAGAAGCTGCTTTCTGCTTATTAGCTGAAGCTTCATGTTTATCAGCTTCATGTTCATCACCAAATTCTTCTGCAAATTCTGAATCAATGTTTTCAACAATTCCTTCGGCAAATTCAATGAAATCATCTTATGTATCAAATTTTGACTGTCTCATCGCAAATCCTTCTGTAAATTCTGGATCTCTAGGTATTTCATCAATATCTTCAACAAATTCTTTAGCAAATTCACTGAAATCTTCTTCTTCATCAAATTCGGACTGTCTCATGGAAAATCCTTCAGTGATGAGAACGTCTCCTGTGTCTTCATGATCGACTTCAACCGCTGGTGAATCCTTAATTTGCTTAGAACGTTTTCTCCTTCTCGAATTCTTCAATTGAGCCAATCTAATCCTCAAATTGTTCAATTCATTCAACGATCTAGGAGAGAAATCGTTCATCCTCATATTCGTTGAATATAGAAACGATGATGATCACGATGATGAAGGCGAGAATCGAAGCTTTTGTTGCAGAGAGAGATGTGAAGGAGACACGGCGAGAAGAGAATGAAATATGTCGTCGATTTGAACGGGTTAGGGAGGATGACCCGGTTCAATTTCGGGTTATAACATGACCCGCGAATTATTAAATGGATCAGCGAGATTTTGATGTATTTTCTAGTTCCTTTGAGTCTCATTTTGGTCTCACGAAACTAGTGGTCTCACAGGAGACGTACTCAAAAAATATAGGGAACACTCTTCACATGTTTAAACTTGTGCATGCCTAAAACTTATTAGTGTATTAATTATTAATTTATATACTATATTTAGAATATGTATTAAATTATTATTTTTATATGTACTAAATCACTAAAAGGTAGTATGATTTTAGTGAATTGTTAAATAAGTACTTAAAATATTATAGGGGATGAGTTTAAAACAATTTTAAATTAATTTTTATAGAGGAACTGTTGTGAATTCTCCAGGGGAGGAGGTATATTTTTCTTTTGTGTTGCGTATTTTACAGAGAAAAATGATTTAGTGAAGTGAATTATGAGAAGAGAAGTGTCCAGCCGATTCAATAAACTTAGCCTCTCTATTTATGAAATCTCAACTCATATATTCAAAAAAATATCGTTTCAAAACAGTACATCAATCTGTAGATCCAGATGGGCTATATCGAAGCCAATAAAATCACAAACTACCAAACTTAACAACATGAAATCTAGTAACTCCTAACAGCTATAAGTTGTAGCAATAAGCAACAAGTTTTTCATTATCCAGGCTACAAAACTTCACAACCTGAATAATCTCATCACACATGTGTATGCAGAACGGCATGGCAGAGAACAACTTCTCGTTTCTGGCCCTCCACATTGCATAAACTGCCTCAGTCAAAACTATAACTTCAATAGTAAAGAAACCATAGATTTTTCCTGCAGCAACACGCCGTACCCAATCCAGTTCTCTTTGAAACGTTCCTTGGCCTATGTTGCAATTTCATCCAACAAAGCAAACGTTGCCAGATTAATTGTGTCATACTACACTCGAAAAATAAGTGTTGTACATTCTCACTTTCACCACACAAAACACGGGAATCATCCATCGTCAATCCCATTTTTACCAATCTATCCCTTCTATACAATCGATCCAATAAATCCATCCATAGAATAAATTGTGCTCGAGGACGAACTTTATTCCGATAAAAAATCTTCTTCCATGGAACGGTTGGTTTAAGTCCTCTAATTTCAACATACAGTTTCCGTGTAACAAACTGTCCCGTATCCATGGCTTCCTTTGAAGCATCCAATGTAGTACCTTGTTCCTAGTTGTTAGAATACGCCTATCAATCCAAGAACAAGAGTTGAATGTGGAAGAACATCCTCAATTCGTTGGCCTTTTGAGATAATAACTATGAAGCCAACGCACCCATAACTTATCCGCCTTTATGCTACTATTCCAAAGACGTTTAGCTACAGTAGTTGTATTCCAGTCAATCAGAGACACAACACCCCGTCCACCTTGCTTCTTTGAATCACAAACTTTATCCCAAGCCACATGAGCCTTTTTACTAACTTGTTCTGAACCACTCCACAAGAACGACCGACAATGTAATTCAATCTTCCTTAGCACCTGCTTGGGAATAGGAATTAATTGCATCCAATAATTTGACGATGAGAAAATGACACTCTTAATGAGTTGAATGCGTCCCGCATAATTCAAGAGTTTATTAGTCCAGTGTCTCAATACCGCTAAATCTAAACCCAACCAATTTGTAAATATTTACATTGGAGAGGGGTTATAAGGTGGTGCAGTGAAATGAAGCTGTAATTGTGAAGTAGAGGTGCATGATCGATCTCTAACATAGATCTAAATTGGTTTATGTGTGAATGTATAATGTGATGTATGAGTATTTATAATATTTGATGTGTAAAAAAAATAAAATAAAAATTTTACATTTGGGGACTTACGTCACATCGAAGCTTAATTGTTCATAGTACTGGAGTACATCCTAGCTCCTGAATCTTCATAGCTAATTTTAGTATTCTAGCTTTAAGGCTCTAAGACTCATCATTAATGGGCCATTAATTGAGACTAGAACTTGAGAGTCACTTCACACAGCTAGCTGTAAAACACTCAGCCTAGAGAGTAGAGAGAGAGTAGAGAAAAAAAAAAAAAAAAACAAAAAGAGAAAGAAAACGAGGAAAAAATAAAAATCTGAAATCATCCACCCGCTTTTAATCGTCATCCCCGCCAAAACCCTAATTGTTTTCCCCTTCTTCTTCTTCTTCTTCATCAGATCATTTGCTGCCGAAGTGAAGTGATATAGATAGGTACAGCACGTATATACATTTAGTTTTTCTTGCTGTGTTATGTTTAGAGAAAAATCGAAAGCCGATATGGGACACGTGGCCAATCCCAAAAGACTCCAGGAAACCCTAGACAACAAATCCAAGGATTCCGCCTCTTCTGCTCAACCTCCGCCTGACGACGCCAAGTGCACCGATGGTTCGTTTCTTTGCTTTACCTACCCCTTTCTAACTTTATCGATGCAAGTTTGTTATTTTCCCCCTTTTTTTAAACGAATTATTATTTCTTAGTAGCGTGTAAAATGCGCACAATCAGTTGCCGAGATCGATGCCTCTTGTTATTGTCATTTTCCTATAGTTTGGGTTGCATGGGTGGATTTCAATAAGTCACAGTCTAGTAGTAGCATTTTTGTTCTCAGCTGTATTGTGATTTTGTGTCTGTTGGGCAACTGAAAATGTAGGTCACCTGTTTTCGATTATGAAATGTTCTATGAATTTTGCCAATGGGTTACTTTTATGAGTTGATATGTGTTCTAATGCTCCACATGAAGTTGGTTGTATGATACTACTACTGTTTAAGATAATTTACGAGTTGCAAGCATACTACTTTACTCCGTCCCGGGACTGATTTAAGTTTAATTTGAGTTGTCTTGTGTTTTGTTTTGTTCTATGTTCAACTTGAGTGGTCTGAGTTTGTTATGGGACTCATTCCATATAATCATATTTAGGAGAGAATTCTGTAACTCTAGTTACTGCCGTAGGTTATTGCCTTCTGCTATAAGTGGTGTTATAGTTCCTTAATCAGTATCTGTATGACTGTATCATTGACGTGAAGATCTGTATGGAGTTTATGTTCTTCTATTAAATAGTAGGTTTCTTCTGTGTTATTTTGAGGAACCACTTATGCTTGTTCCATCAAGAGGTGATTGACTGATGACATGAGCCCTTTCGCACCGCCTTTTCTTATTTTGCATGTATGCCAGAGATGTGCCCATGGATTATGTTATCTGTGATGCTGCAATGTCGTTTGTTTCTTGATTTTCTAATTTAAGAGATGTTGTTGGCTAATGATAAATATATTCATGATACCAGAGGAATCTGAGACCGACACAGAAGAGTCAAATGTAAGTGGGTCTGATGAGGATGACACATGTTGGATACAGTGGTTCTGCAATCTGCGTGGAAATGAATTCTTTTGTGAGGTTGACGAAGATTATATCCAAGACGATTTCAACCTATGTGGATTGAGCAGCCAAATACCATATTATGAATATGCACTAGATCTAATCCTTGACGTTGAAACTTCATTGGGTAGGTTCATATTTAATGAAATATTATTATGGAACTGTTTTCTCTTCTTTTAAATTTCCCCCTTTCTCTTTTTCCTTCTTGTTCTCTTCTTTCTTTTGCTCTTTTTTTTTTCTTTCAGTACCATAAAAGACTTGCCATTTATGTCTTGGATGTACAGGCCCATCAAGTTACCCATGTTTCAGAACTATGTTTTAAAAGATTTTTATAATCTATAATAAAATTATGCAGACAGAAGTACTAATATGAGTAAAGTATGGTGTAGGAATTAATGGGAATGAGAGTGTAAATAGTTGTACTGACGTAGCAGTATAATAATTGCCAAATGCCAAACTAGTTAAATTGTCACGTGTATATCATTGTCTTATGTTGTGAAACTGAGCTATTCAAATATGCTTATTTACGTTGTGGTAAGGCAGTTTCTCTGCCCTCTTATGTGCATAAGGATTTACTGATTGTCTGTTTTGGTTTACTCAATAAATATTCTTTAACTTCCGGCTTTTACTGTTAACATTGAGAAGAATCTGTCCACCAAATATAATTCTTAAGCTAAATGTGTCTTCTGTTTTAGCACTTGGTTTAACCTACTTGGCCATGTCAACTTGATCATCTTGCTCACTGTGCTTTTAAATCAAGTTTTCATCCTGGTGGTTATGGACTAAAGATTCCTTTAGGAGGGGAAGCTAATGATTCCTTTGGCCACCTTGCACCTGCTCCTAAGTCACAGGACTTGGATTCCCCTATTACCCGTCCCTTTGCTCTTCTCTACCAAGCAGGGAATCATCTCCAGGCCCCCCCCTTGTCTACCTGCTCCTGAGATCGTACATTGAAATTAACCAACATGTTTATGTTAAATCAGAGGATTTTAGACAACTAATCATCTTTGATTATTTGAAGTTCAATGTAATTCGAGGGAGCATTTGCATGTTTTGCATTTAAATTACACTTGAAGTGCCTGTGCTGCGGCTCGTCACATGATGATTGTTGCACTTTAATGCTGGTCAAATCATACTTTGGGGTGATTACAACAGACTAATAGCTTAATTTTGTAGGTGATTCATTTACCGAAGAGCAGAATGAACTAGTCGAATCAGCAGCTGAGATGCTATACGGCTTAATACATGTTCGCTACATACTAACGACTAAAGGATTAGCTGCTATGGTAAGAAAAAGTTCTTAAAGCCCTGCTCTGTTTGGTCCCAATTCCCATGTAATTTGCCACTGTCTGGTCTCTTGCAGCAAGAGAAATTCAAGAATGCGGAGTTTGGGAGATGCCCAAGGGTTTATTGTGCTGGACAGGCTTGCCTCCCTGTTGGTGAATCAGATATTCCCCGTCAAGGCACTGTGAAAATTTACTGTCCCAAGTGTGAAGATATTTTCACTCCTCGGTCCAGGTTCCAGGAGAGTATCCTTTTATTTGTTCTACAGTCTGCATTTTCTGTTCCACTGAAAACCAAAATAAAATGTGCAAATCCCTCTGTGAAAATGAAGGAAAATTCTGTTTGAGAACTCCAAACAACTTGATTTTGTTTCTGAGTTAAATTGAACCTAAATGCTACTGCTCTTCTATAGAGGGAGAGTAGTACAAACTTCCTAATTAAAGTGCAATTTTTTTTTTGTTTTAGTAGTAAAATTATCTCCAAATGGAACATATTTTCCTACTCCAAACTGCTTAATTCTGTCGTAAAAAACTGAGGTATTTAAAAGTTTACTTCGAATTGGATCATTCACAATTTGCTTTGGTCTTGGGTAGGAACCTGTGGCTTTTAAATCAGTGGTCATACAACTTGAATGATTTTCGTATATGACTTATTTGTTCAATAGGTGAGACATCTATAATCAGGGAGGTTTATGTCCTGCACGACGTTTTATAAACTCATGCATTCAACTTCAAATATTTGCATTGGTGCAGCTTCAGATTTTTGATTCACAGGCTGGGCTGAGTTATAATCAGAACAACCTGGCTAAAAAGAAAAATAGAAAATTATTTTAAAAAAAAAGAAAAGAAAAGAACAAAAAGAAAACCTGGTAATCTAATAATGAATAATAATCTGAATACGCATGAAATGTCTTAAATTTGCTTATTGTTTGCATGCCTTCCTGGGCTTCTCTGTTCTCCATTTATTATTCCTTAACTAAGAAAAGGTATCGATGGATCCTATTTTGGGACTACATTTCCGCACCTGTTCCTGATGACCTACGGACACCTCAAACCACACAAGTCTT
This sequence comes from Plantago ovata, assembly GCA_028274465.1. NCBI lineage: Eukaryota > Viridiplantae > Streptophyta > Magnoliopsida > Lamiales > Plantaginaceae > Plantago > Plantago ovata. The sequence goes on along the minus strand of CM051455.1, from coordinate 23,515,979 downwards.
CTATGAACTATGTACCAAGAGTGTTTGGATTCAAGGTTAATAAGCCTTGATGGTGGACTGTAAACTCTGGAGCACGGCCGGATGGTATAGAAGAAGACTTTCACCTCGCTATGCTACAGTCCCAAGCAGCCATTCTGTCTAATGTTAAGGGTGCAGCAACTAGATGTTCATCTGATAGCAGCTATTATTCTCTATCAGAATGAAAATTCGGCATCCAATAAATCTTCGAGATGACAGGAAACTATCGCTTGTTCGGTTTGTAATTTAACTGTGCTGTGGAGTATGCCAACATTAAGCAATTAGAACATGGTTAGATCATCATTTAGTGCTTTATTCTCTCCTGATAATGTATGCAATTTTCTCCTAATTCTGTTATCGAAGTGGGCTGGTATGTTTTATATCTTTTATTGGATTTCCAGTCCAAGGAACAATTTGTTGTATGCATAGAACATGCTTTTTATAATTATGGGAATTTTTCTTGGATTCTTGGGTTAATTGTCCATATAGTTTCCTGAAATAAGTCACTCTAGCTTTGTTCATTACAACTTACAATGCGCATAGGTCCATTGATTGTGTAGTGTTACTTCATCTTTTGCAAGAACTGGGATAAAATGTGACATTTATTTAGGTATTACTAATATTTTTTCCCACCAATAATGAAAATCCATCTAGCTGAAGAAAGCAAGAGTTGTATACCTAGAAATGTAACTCAATTATAAAAATAACGGACATATTCCTGCCGGTCTACCTTAAGTTTAATGTGTATTAATATTTACGACTGATCACATTATTTTTAATAGTTATATGAATTAATTTTTCAAATCAGTTATCTTTAAAGTGGCTGAAAAACACAGAAACATAAATAGATTTTTTTTTTCTTTTTTCAAGAAAACTTTGATATACATTTGTTATTTATTTCAAGTTTCAGTTATTGTTACAACAAATAAATACCAAATAAATACGATGCCATTGTTACGGGAATGCTAAGGGTAGTATAGTTCATTCCTCCGTCCCAGTGTAATTTATCTATTTTAATTTTTATAGTTAACAGTTTTCAACTTTGATTCCAGAAGTAAGTACATTAATTTCTATTTATTTATAATTTTTATTCCCTTTTTATCTTATATTTATAAAGGGAATTGGATGTTCCAATTCGGGGAATTTCCCAACGAACAATTCCAATGAAATCTTTCAAAATGTTTTTTGATAAATTCTTTTAAATTTAAACTATAACAATAAAGTATTTGACGAAATCATATTATGAAAATATAGAACTTAAATTTTTGTGATATAATTTTATTAAGAACTTTATCATTTATATTTTAAAAGTAATCGGAATTTAAAGTTGAAAATAGTTGGTACAAAAATTCAAATGAGATAATTTATACGGGGAGAGAGGGGGAGTACTCATTTTGAGTTGGGTGGGAGCTGTTACGCGAATCGAGCCTTATCGAGTACTCGGCTTGGCTCGGCTCGATAAGGTTTTCGAGCCGAGCTCGAGCCTAAATTTAGGCTCGTTCCACTAACGAGCCGAGCTCGGCTCGGCTCGCGAGTACTCGGTAATGCTCGTTAAGTCTCGATATTATGTAGATTATTAGTAGTATTAATATTATAAGTTATGATTTCAATTTGAGATTATTGGCTTGAATCGCTTATATTTGCATTTTGTTAGACTTTAGTGATTTCATCATTTGGAAGTTGATTATAATGCATAATCTTGAATTTGTTTATATTTTATTTAATATTTTAACATATTTTTCATTATATTTTAACAAACGAACCGAGGTCGAGCCAAATGAACCGAGCTTGAGTTTGAAATTAAGCTCGCTGCGTTAACGAGCCGAGCCTCAACAATACTAATACTAGGCTCGGTTCGGCTTGTTAAACACCACTAACAGACACGGTAGTAAGACCAGTATAAAAGACCTCATAAGTTGTCAACGTCATCAACAAACTCATGTCGCAAATTAATGTAAATGCATACGGAACAGAATGCAATTATTTGCACTAATGTTTAAATTTTAACTTTCTAATTAATTAGTCTAAATTGGGACACACCAGACAAGTGGACACAACATATATAAATAGACAAAAAGCAACGTAACTTTACTGCTGCTTCATTTGTGGCCCTATAATTTTCGTTATGTGTACTTTTAGTTCATTATCTTTCCTATCCTTGCAAAATTTTGAGTTTTGATCCTTCATCTTCATCTGAGAGTTAAAGAAAAATAACCAAACTATTCACATCATGATTTGGAGGGGACCTCCTTCGTCCTAAAGTTAAATATAAATCGAAATAAAATTAACTTTCTCCTTGAATTTCGGACAATTACTTACATATAGAAAATATAATCTGGAGAGGATCTCCTTCGTCGTAAGTTAAATTCAAATCGAACATAAAGTTAACTTTCTACTTGAGTTTTGGACAATAACTTGCATATATTAGAAATCTCGTTAAACATATAGGAAATAATCAAAATATTAATAAGAAGTTGTAAGTTGTAAGTTGTAGCTAGTTTCACTCTTCTTCATACGTCATTTTATTGGGGCATGATGGATACATGTCCCTTCTTAAACACTTTTAACTTTTGGTCAAAGATTATGGAAGACTCTAGAAGATTATATTTATACTCGCCATTATTTCATTACCATATAGTTTGATTTATAATAAATGTTTTGTTATTTATTAATAGTTGATAGTTATATTTAATTATTATTAATAAAGTGACTACTCAACTACCAGTCACATTATTATCAACTTTCAGTTACCTTATAAACTATCAATCACCTTATCAATTCGTCTTGACAAATACAACCACATAGTGTGTGTTCAGGATCAACTTATCAATCACCTTATTTGACCTTTTTTATACTAAATAAATTTGATTGGTAAGTGCCAATAAGGTGATTGATTTGATAAGTTACTCTATATAACTTATTAAATAAGGTGACTGATGATTTACTAATCACATTATCAGTTATCCGTTACAATATAAGTTCATTTGCCAAACATACACATAGAGTAACTTCTCAAACCATTCACCCTATTGATATTTACCGAACAAACTTATTGTGATCAAATGAGGTGGAACTAGTTTATAAGGTGATGTCAAATATACACTCACTCAATGAGCAAATCATAAATATAAGAGACTTTCGCTATGCGTGAATTAATTATGGTTACAATTTAAACCGGAGGAAGTACCCATGTAAATCAATATTAGGAAAAATTCAAATTGTTTATAGGAACAATTTTGTTATGAAGAAGAATGAGATATCTATATACAGCTAAAAGGTCTAAGTCTAAGAAAATGAAAACCCACAAAAATTGTAAAGTGGAAACGAATGAGGTAAAAGCATGAAGCAAAAGTTAATAGAGGATATAAAATGATCAAGTAGTGAAGTTATAGGACTGGAAACAAATTTATCACCGAAAATGAGATTTGCATTTAAAAAACAACACAAATTGACAGAAACCGTCGACTGTAAATAACGAGGCTCCAGCTCACAGCTACGGCCTCTGTTTCAGTCCTTGTCCCTCTCCCTCCCCCATAATTCAATCAGATCCGACCCGCATTATCAGGATCCGGATTACTCTGATTCTTCTCCTTCTTCCCGTCAATCACCATTTTGGTTGTCTGATCAACCTACCAATCAATCAATCGATTTTAAATTTTATTTCGATCGATCAGCAAATTTGATTTGTTGTTGTTGCTGATTTGCGGATTCGAATTATTTTATTTATTTGTTCCTTCCGTTTCTGACAACGATGTCTTCATTGTCCGCGGTGAGTGAAGAGCTCGCCGAGATCGAGGGGCAGATTTCCGATATCTTTCGAGTTCTCTCGTAAGCATTTTCACCCTACCATTGTTATGTTATTTTGATGATGTCATTTATGTTTATTTTGATGATATCATTGATGTTTATGAATTGATTGATTTGGTTGTTGGAAATATAGGAATGGATTCCAGAAACTGGAGAAGATTAAGGACTCCAATCGCCAGAGCAGGCAGCTGGAGGAGCTTACGGACAAGATGCGCGAATGTAAGAGGTATTTGATTGATTGGCATTGCTTTTGTTATTGTTTTGGCGAATAGAGTTCAAAGTTTTCTTTCGTTTGTCATGTGCCTTGCTTGCTATGATATTTGTTTTCTGGAATTTTAGTTACATAGTATGATGTAGTATTAGTTTGTGTTTTGATGTGTGTTGGATAATAGATTAACACGCACGGAGTCCATAATGAAATATTAAATTTAATAAGCTGGTGAAACCTCAGGATTGTTTCAGGATGTTATGCCAATCACTTGTGTTTCGAGTTTGGTAAATGATTCGATTTTTCGTGATATTGTTTACTCTCAGGATTGTTCACGATGGTCAATTAAGATGGTTGCGCAATTGTTTGGTTTGTTTATGTGGACAAAACAGTGAATGTGTGTTTGAAGTTATGATTAATAGTTGCTAATTATTTGGCATCTTTATGTTTGGAGAAGGTGGTTCATTATATAAAGATAATAGTTGACTGTGTTTTTCATAATTTTCTCTGCTGTGGTTCTCTCTCTATCTGCCCTTCTGGACTCGAATTTAAAATGCATTTTGGAAATGTTGAACTGATTGGTATATGGACACAGATTGTGCCTGCATATAGCCCAAGAAAGTTTGAGTTGCTTATGTGAACTTGTTGAGAAAATATGGCTCTCATTACACAATCCAATTGGCAATTTGACAAGTGCTTCTTTCTTCTGTCTTGGAATCACACACAACACAGACAACAATAACAATGCTTGGAGATATAGCTCTCATTTTAACTGTGCAATGGCATTTCTTCCTGGTCCAGGCTTATTAAAGAGTTTGACAGAGAGGTGAAAGACCAGGGCTATAAAAGTGATCCTGACACAACCAAGATGCTGAATGAGAAAAAACAATCAATGGTCAGCTATCTTGACTCTGGAGTATTTAGATTCTACATAAACTTCTCATTTTTCATTTTTTAGTGTTGTGACTATTTTTTCTTGTGAAATTTCTCTTTTTCTTCCAGATTAAAGAGTTGAATTCATATGTTGCTCTCAAGAAGCAGTAAGTCTCGTTGAAGTTTCTGCTATACTTCTTCAGTTCTAGTTATATCAGTAGTACATTGGTTCATTTTGTTTCACTCGTATCTTAGTTTCTTTTTCCACATGGTGTCGCATATGATATTTACTTATTTATGTTTCTAAACGCATAAGAGTGATTTAAAATGTTGACGCACTGGAAAATCACACCATATTTATATTTGTGTACCTGCACGTGTGACTTCAAACTTCAAATAACTTTTATTTGCAAATTTCTTTGTGTAACCACTTGATGTAGTTTTATACCTTATCACCTCTGGGCTACGCTTACTTCCTGTTCACTATTAGGACTTTGTAGAATACAGTATGCAATTTAATGCAATTTATGATGAGATGACTTAAGTGGAGCAGATGGTAACTCCTAGAGATTCTTGGCTTTGTTATTGTACTACAGATCCTATGTTAATCTAGGGGATTTTCATTTTAAATCACACAAGGATGAACATAATGTTCTGACCCTTTCTTGTGAAACGCTGGAATAAACTGGCATCTGATAAAATCTCATAATGGTGAGGACAAGCAGACCCAGAGACAAGCCAATAACTAAGAAATGGAATTTCCTACACTGCCAAGTAACTTAACTGCTGCACGCCCGTATACGGGAACGGGTGGGGCACTTGTAGCTCAATAAATTAAATGGCGTTTATTCTCTTGAGGTTAGTTTATCTCCCCGGACATTTCAGCACACTGTATTCCTGTAATAGGTTACCTATGGCCTGGTGCTATCAATTTGTCTCTTTCCAATTCAGCTATTAGGATATGGAGTACCTTTCTCAAGTCATATACTCTAGGCCACAATTTGATTCTAAAGATGAAGGTAAACCGTAAACAGTGTGAAGTAGCTCAACTTGAGATAACATAAAACAACCCGGATAAGACAGATAATTGTGCCATTTCTATTGGTTTGTGGACGAACATCGCTGTAGTTGCTATTCTCAAAATGTTCATGTTGATACTGCAGATATGCTAGCAGTCTTGATAACAAGCGAGTAGATCTCTTTGAGGGCCCTGGCGAAGGATTTCAAGAGGACAACACACTGCTTGCTTCAAGTAAGCAAATTTTAGCCATAGTAGTGGAATAAAATGCTGGTGACAAAGTCATGTATATTTGATTTCCTTGATGGGATATAATCTAGATTTGGCATGACCAGAGGAGTTTTATATGTATATAGTTAGAGGTCTTCAGTATGCCTTGAACTGACATGAAGAGACAATATATAATGGTCGCTTCTGCTTCTTTCTTACCAATCTAGTCAGAGGAAGAACGACACCAAAATAGGAGCACCTTGTTTGATTTGATTTTAAAACTTTATGTGGTTAGCAATATCTGGCTTCAACCCAGTGATGACATTGAGGGAATGCATATTTTAGTACCACTCAATCCAGCAATCTATATGCAAACAATATAACCTAACTAAATTATCTGTTTGTGGAACATGTTTGCAAATCCTGTTTAACACCTGCACATATTGAGATCTACAGCAACTTGTTATTTGCTGAGGGAATGCAACTATATGTGGTTTCTATCTTCTGCATCCTGAAACTTCCTAAGGCCTAATGTAAAACTGCAGATATGACAAATCAGCAACTAATGGATCAGGGAAATCATATGATGGATGAGACTGATCAAGCAATTGACAGAGCAAAAAAGGTGTGTACATTTCATTACACTTTGTATTACCTAAGAAATTCCATCATTATCTCGTTACAACCAGTTTTGATTGTTTAGTTCCCTTTGTTAATTAGTAATGAAGATACTTCATTCTGGCAGCTGTCACTGCATTCCGTTGTCACTTTTATGTTTGTCAAGAGCCGAAAATGCTCTACGAATCCATCTTATGTAAAAGGATCATATAATTCTCACTGTAAACTGCTTATCAGTAATTTTCCTTCACATTTCTAGATTTCATTCTAAACCAAGTGAAACTACTTCTCATGTTTCAGGATGGTCGTATCTTTTCAAAATGATTTAAAACAACTCAAATTTTCCTCTCCCTGTAAAATGTAAATACAACGCACAGCCCCTATCCCTAATCTCTATTCCCCACACACCCATATGAGCAGTATGTATATATATAATGTCAAGTTTGCGATTCATCTGCTATCATATTGCGGGTGACTAACAAAAATTTAGGTGCTTATACAAAATGGGTTTAAAAAACAAAAGATAGAGGTGAGGAACTTAGAGATTCAGTGTGCTTATATTATGCGTAAAAGATGCATATCCGTAAATAGGCACCTGATTAATGCTCTACACATGCCTATAATTAATGATTTTGTGTGCTACAGGTTGTCCATGAAACCATAGATGTTGGAACTGAGACTGCTGCAGCTCTTAAAGCTCAGGTGAGTTTGTATAAGTAAATATAACTAGCAGGAGCTAATATCTGAAAATTTCTTATTGCACGTAAGAAATAAGCATAAATTTCCACATCTTTGTTTAAGCTGGAGTAAACCTTATTTGCTTATGTCCAGACTGAACAAATGAGTAGAATTGTCAATGAGTTGGACTCGATCCATTTTTCAATCAAGAAGGCCTCACAGCTGGTCAAGGAACTGGGTAGGCAGGTACGTCTCTGAAGTCTGAACATCCTAAACCCGTTGTATATCTCATTTATGCTGTTACATGTTCACTTACTTTAGTTTCTTTATTAGATTGCAACTGATCGATGCATCATGGGCCTGCTTTTCCTTATTGTGATTGGTGTCATAGCCATCATAATTGTGAAGGTATGATGCATATATATATGGAGCACTATATGTTTATGCTATTGTCTACTTTCAGTCCTTCAGATAAATTATTGCTCAGTGTAGTGTGATGCATCGTGGCTGATTCTTTAAGCCGTTTTGCAACTTATCAATCCTGTTCGTCTTAAGTTATTATTCATCTCGAATTTCAGATCGTTAACCCAGGCAACAGAGACATTCGGGATATACCAGGATTAGCTCCTCCAGCTCCTGCTCGGAAGCTGCTATGGACTCGTCAATGAGGCCACATCATATATTCTGTGGTCAGAGAGATTATTTGGTTATGGTTGGATTACTGTTGACTTGACAAACTTTGATGGAGGCTCTGCTATACCAAATCAAAGTATGCGGATTACACTGTATCACTATGTAGACTAAGGTCATCTCCTATATTTTTTGAAAATGGATGAAACCCGTGTTTGTATTCTACCACATTAAAACCACTGACCTGGAGATTATTCGTTTGTTCAATTCCCATGTATTTTCAGATACTTTTACAATTGAAAGAGAAATATTTGTATGTATGTCAGAATATCAGAAGGCAGTCTTGTAAACTCTCTCTCATTTGTGCATTTGTGAATGATTACTCCTTGCCCTGTGTTTACAGAGATGAGTCGACAGTTGACACGCTGTCGATCTCATGATCCATTGATCTTCAATGAGATCCATGTTATGCACACCTTAATTCACAAATAAAATCAATTACTATTCATATTTGATCAAAATTTCAACAAAAAACAACGATACTTGAGTACCAACTGTTTGATTTGATCCATAGTAAATGTGCGTGCTGCCAAAGTTAGTGATTTGAATAGTTGTGATTGAAATGGGAAGACATGAAGTATATAAGTATTTGATAATTATATACTCTATTTTTGGAATTTCAAAACATCTAACCTAAAATGGAAATAAGAAGATGATAGTAAAGAGGAAGCAGGAAGAAAGAGTGAAGAACGGTAAAGAGATGGCCTGTGACAGCCTGACAGGTTGAATTTTAATGGAGTAGTGAAAGTTAGGGAGAAGAATGTCGTTTTAGGTTGGAGCAAATGTTTAATCGTTTTTTTTTCTCGATTTAGCAAATATGACACATGTAAACATCCACCATGTAAAATTGTAGCCATGTATTGAGAGTTGAGAGATGTGCTTAAAAGGATCGTGCATGCATATTTTTTGACACAAAACAATAAACGGTACAACGCACTCCACCTTACGAGATACAATTGGGGTCAAACTGCGTACTTTCAAACAACTGGGGTGTGTCTGATATAATAATAATACAATAGCAGCCTAATAGTTGCAATATAGTGATATACTACCGAAATGTAATTAATTTAATCTATACTACTTGGTATGATGAAAGGAAGAAGCTAGTGAGAGCAGTGAAAGACGGTTGAAAGTTGAAGATGCAGAAGAGATTCACTCTCCTAGAGACAGTCGCCAGCGCCGGCATCTTCTCCGCCGTATCTTGTTGGTTGTTACTCTTCTCCTTCTCCATCATTTAATTCAACCATACCTATCAATTTCTGCAACACCGATTCTGACTTTGATTTCTTCGATTCCCCTTCCGTTTGTTATTTTTTTACCACAGGTATGGATTCATGTTCGGCAGAGAGTCCGCTCGGAAGGAACTCGGCGACTTGATCGAAACTCTCCGCCGTCACAATCCGGATTCTCCCTCCTCTTCGGAAAACCACTAGTATTTTTTTTTCCTTCTTTTTTAAAAAAAAAGGTAATATCCAGAGAAATTCCCCTATTTGCTATTTCAATGTTATTTTGCTTCCGTCTATTAGTAATTGTTACTGTGGAACAGACCTGTGTTGTTCTGGCTATGCTATCTGCTTCATTTGAATATATATTTACGTTTCCTGAATTGCCCCTCTGATTCTCCTTGAGTTCCAAAAACAATGTCATAGCAGTTAGGGTTCTTCTACTTCCATGAACAATTAAAGCTATTAAAGTTTGCCAATCACTTCTCCAGTCTGTATTCAGAATGAAGTAATAGAATGTGTGTTATTAAGTTATGTACATACTAACAAGGCATGTCGCATTTGCAACTGCTGGTGCATAATTGGGCTAAATTTCTCTCTGATTTGCATATGTTGGTGGTTAAACCATATTTGCATATGCTATGGCACCTACTAATATTAGTGCGGAGTTTTGTCACAAAGCTGTATGTTGAAGCAAAACATGTGTCTGAGGTTGTTACCATCATAGTTTTTTAATGTTGATCCGGAGTAGATTTTGCTGGAGTCTAATTATGTTGGAATAATTTGCTTCTTCTGGCAATGAGGAATTATTGAGCAACAACACATCTCACGGAATTGTCTTTTACTTAGACATCACTTGGATAAATTCTCGTAAACATTGATTTTCAGGAAGATAGGCTATTGAAAGCTAAAGTTACAAGTGCAGTGTTCCACATGGATAAAGATTAGCAGTACGGTAACTTCAGATTATAGAAGTTCAATGTGTTTTCACCTGCTGTGTAATGCAAACGAAAAAGCTGTGTATTACTAGCTAGGGTGAAGTATGCGGAGTATACGAATAAGTAAAGCCATTAGTCCTTTCGCCTTTTAAACTGTACTACTATGTAAGATTCAATCACTCTATTGCATTCTGTCTAAGTTCATATAGATACGAAGAGCAGAGGAGAAATTATACATATTTCGATTATGATTAACTTACAGCTTTCACTATCTATATGGCCTTTTAGTTCTTTCTACTGAAATACTCAATATATTTGATCATCCTTTTGGGTATTATGAGAAACGCATTTCCAATTATCTAAGTCTCAAACACACACACACACACACACACTCAAGAAGTAATATTATCGCTCATCAACGGTAATCCTCGTTCTTCCGGTGAAATGGTTATCGAAGTGTATGCTTGTGACAGCCATTGTTCAGGAGAAATACAATTTTGAGTCCAATTTTTCATCACACACCTTGTGTATTCCTTTCTGTTATTACTCCCTCCGTTATCTCAGAAGTGTCCTGTTTTGACTTTTTTCGGTCAACAACTTTCAACTTTGACTCCCAATTACTCTTAAACTATAATGATAAAACATATAACGAAATTATATTATGAAATTTTAGGTTCTATATTTTCATAATATAATTTCGTTAAATACTATATCATTATAGTTTAAGAGTAATCGTGAGTCAAAGTTGAAAGTTGTTGACCGAAAAAGTCAAAACAGGACACTTCTGAGAGAACGGAGGGAGTATTATTTACCAGAAAGGCCCTCATTTCCAATCAATAGTAAATAAATTACTATCAACTTGACAATATTATGTGCTAAGAAAGAATACTTATTTATTGCTCATACAAGACAACTTATATAAATTATATTTACCAGGAAAGAATATTTATATATTGTTTAAACATGATATGTATTTCTAAGTTTCCCCGCATGTCTAGGAAAGACCAGGTAGTGAAGCTCTAACCTCCAATAATGGAGCTGCACATCGTCTAACGTTCACTGTTCTTCTGTTCTTATATGTATGCCCAAGATTCTTCTTTTCCTCGTATCCTCAACTTCGGTTAGAGAAAAAAGATAAGAGCAAATCTGGTAATAATAGTATACCTTTGCCTCTTTTTCTTTACTTCTCTGCTGGTTGGTTTATCACATCTTCTCCAGACTAAGCTGAGTACACAGTTGTATGTTGATATATACATTATGTAATCATACCAACACAGTTTCAATCAACTCCTTTTTGTTTTTCTGTATGATAAATCCAACATGTAGGTCTGTTCCGATCCTGTCACTTTCTGGAAGTGTTGTGCTTCTACCACCTTCGGCCATGCTTTTTACAAATTGGACCAAATTTCTCCAGTTATCTGCTTCAAACAACCTCTTGTTCAATCTTAGATATGTAAATGCACAAAGTCCATTACCCGATCCTGACCTACTTGTATCCAGAATTTGTGAAAATGCTCCCATATCATATCTCTCGAGTGCATTTTCCCCTGCAAGCTCTGTTCTGGCTGATTTAGTTGCTGTCTTGACTTGCCTAACTAGACCTTCAGGCGAGCAGTTAGCTTCCCCTGGCTGTTCTCCATCTCTCATTTCCATACATGTAAAGTTCAAGACAACACCATGTTTACTCAGCATTCTTGCTATTGGTAGGTAACCATCATGGTGCCTAGTATTGTAGTATCCTGCTGTGAGTTCTGCTGCATGCGATCTTGTTTTGTAATGCCAATGAATTCCGGCCACTTTTCCTGACAATTTGGCCCCGGTTCCTTGGAATATCTTTTCTGCTGCTGTCAGAATTATCTCGCCATGATCAAGTAGCTTCCCAGAATACCATTCTAAGAAGAAGTTTCCATATTCACTGCTCCATGTACCATCCTTTCTGAAAAATCCAGTGTCTTCTGGAAAATTGTTGTATTGTCCGGCATCGTGTGGACCTCCTCTTCCCCAGTCATTTTTCCCTACTGCCGTTGCTGTTGCCTCCAGTGACGCTCTCATGTACTGTTCCGCATAAAAAAAAAATGATATGAGCATATGCATAAATAGAATTAAAGAAATATGAACTTCAGAGCAGGGGAAGTACCTTGTCATAGCATTGGAATTCTCCAATTCCGGGGAACTTCCATGTGCCATTGCTTTCGGGATAGGATGGATATCTTAGTTCTCCACAAGGTCCCATCCCAACTTGGATTTCCTGCATCAATAGGAAAACGATGGAACTCTTAGAGAGTGATGGAAGTCTGGTTGTGCATTTGGAGATTACATATTGAAATTATTGTGTTGTGTGTGGGTCCTCTACATGTGATATTAAAGTTGTCTGGATCTTGATATTGAGGATGAGGTATGCGATAATATCCTTCTGATAATCTGAATTTCACCAATTTTGAACTCTATGGGTACATGGAAAATTTGCTTATTGATTGATAAAGCATCAAGTTCTCAGTGATGAACTGGATTAGGCTAGATTTGTTTAAAGATTAGCCTGGTCCAAAGTTGTAAGACACAATTCAATCAGTTTTCTCTGTGCTTTCTTTGCATAATTTGCTACATCTCACGGCTAAGGTTTTGTTATCTTCGTCTGAAAAAATAATAATCTAAACTAAACTAATCTGACCTTAACTAAAGTTTTTGTTCAGATGAAAAGGACAAATCCTAAAAGACATCAATTACTAGCAACTTCACCTTTAAATGTTCAGTTCGTCAAAATAATTGCACAGTAATATATCTAACAATACATCTTAGTTCTGACTTGATGCTGTCTAAAAGTTTTTGTAATCTCTTTGTTGCTTCATCTCTATGGTAGTTGAATTCTACTATGAGTAAATAAATAATGAGAGCATGAAGGTAAAAAAAAAATTCCTGGACCTTCTGATATCTGTTAAATCTATCTATATGAAGGTATAACTTGCCATGTTCTAGACTTCTAGTTAAGAGCTGGTAAAGTGAGAAAAATTGAGGCTCTACCTGAATCACGTGTCCTAGGTAGTCCTTGAATCTTCCCTTAAAACTCCTCATGTAGTCAGAATAGACCTGAACTGGTGTTCTTCCTCTAAGAACGGGCAGTGAGTCGCAACCCAAGGATAGATACTCAGGGTTGCGTCTACCTGATCTATCTGTGTAGACAAGGTCGGGATTCTTGCTTATCTCCTCAAGTACCCATGGAGGTAGAGGAATACTGCAAAATATGCGACTTTTAGCTTGTGTCGTTGCTACTTTTTTATCTTATACAGTAAATGCTCAGTGAAAAATAAATAAAAAGAAAGATAAATGAACGATGGAACGGTGAAAGTACTCGAGACTCCAACTTTCTAACAAGGATGAATTAAAGACCAGCATCAATTATTACTTTGATGAATGGGAACAAGGCATGATTGAATAAACATGAAACACAAAAGAGGCTAGTACTTTCCAAATGAAAGTTATGCCTGATTGATCCTAGAGAGGGTTACTTGTTACAAATAAGGTCATATCAGATTAATTTAGATTACAAATAAGGTCATATCAGATTAATTTAGATTTGCATAGTTGTTTTTTACATACTACAACTACCGGTTCAATTCGGATCTGAGTTGTCAGAGGAATCAAATAGGGTCAAGACATATTGTTAAGAGAACTTAAATTAGTTAAAGAAGAAGCATATATCCTGTTACCTGCATGAGTCTCCAACATTTCCTCCGCATTGGTGAAAAGACATGACAGCTTGAAGCTTCAAGCCAATTTTCTCTACCATTTTAATGAGCTCAGCATAACCTTCCCAGTTATAATTCATCGGTCCATCTTTCTCGACTAATCCCCACCAGACATCCACCATAACACCCTCTGCTCCTGCACTCTTCAACGCCATCAAACTAGCTAACATGGCTCTTGGTTTAGTCAAACTGCCCCCTATTGATACAGTATCAAGCGGTAGCATGACAAAAACAGGTATCCTTACATCTTTTTGGCCATGAGGAGCTGCCATCCCATGAAGTATTTCTTTCCTCTCAAGTGTCCCACCATCTGGGATTGCCAAGCTTCTTTCTGCATATGCAAACTGTGCTTCTTGAGCTGAACACTTTGCTCGGAGATGAAATGATGGCTTGATTTGCGTAAAGCCGATCATGCTAGAGGAGAAATCATCTGAAGTTTTGAAACTCCTACTACTAGTTTTAAGAAATAATAAAGAACTTGAAGAACGAAGTGTTAAGGCCATTTCTTGGTTTGAAAAGTAATGAGATGAGATGTTTCAATGGATGAGGGGTGCCTGGCTGTGTGTATTTATGAAGATAACCCGTCGGTGTTTTCGATTAAGAAGACAATTTTGGTGGGCTCTAGTTTGAAAAGAAAAAAGTGCAAAAGATCAATTCTAGAGTAACTTTCAAAGTCTTGGTACCCTATTACACTTTTTCCACCTTAGATTTCCGTCAGATTTTTTTTTTTTTTTTAAATTTGATTTTATGAGTTTGTAGTTTTAAGACGATTATTGCTTGTAGGTGGAAGTTTTCTAGTTTTCTCTTTGGCACGATAACCGTCTTAATTTTATGAGTTTGTAGTGTGTTTTCCGCGATCTTGTTGATATGAGGTGATTTAACCTTCTTTGATTATAATAATTATGTTTGGTGAACGACTGATTTGAAAAGCTATTGTATAAAGCCTTCAAAAAAAAAAAATAGGGCCACCTTATTAGTTTGTTTTGCATAACAAAGAGTTGGCTTAAGTAGTGTACAATGGGAACCCATGCTTAATGATGCTGATAGTATCTCGTCTGCTACTTCAACATCCTTATCACTCGGTCAACCTTATACCTCCAAACTCCTGAGCTTGCCGGTTGCTATTGTATGAATGAATGAATTGTTTCGTAATTACATTGAATAATTTACACCAAACTTCCTATAGCATCAAAGTGATGCACTGATGCACAAGTAACTGCAGGGGACTTGATCTTCTGTCAGTAAGTAAATGTGCATGTTTTTAAAAGATTGATCATCCCCTAATTATGTGTAATTTTTAAGAAGCATTCATGGTTTAAGGGCGGAAAAGTAAAGTCCTACTAGTCTTTTGAGATGTTCTGTACGTAACATCAAAGTTTTTGCTCAAAGAAGAAGTTAAAAGAGGAAAAGTGAAGGAAAAGACTGATAATAATAAGTTAACTAGGGAAAGGGTGAGCCTGAGCCATGTCCTTGGTGATAATATATGGGTGGCATTGGTTTTTGGTTAGGGCAAGACTAATTAGTAACCCCACAAATCTTGGGTTCTTGCTTAGAACTGACCTTTTGCCTAGTAAGACTCCACATTGAGTGGATCATATTTTCTGATTTTTCATTGCTTTTCGTTTGGTGTTAATAAGGATAAGAACGACCACATAATAACAATACTTCCCGGAGGAGGCAGAATATTTTGAATATTTTGTGGCTGTAATGTTTGCACTTTTTGGTGTTTTCTTCCTTTCATACGTGTTATTTAGAGATAACTACCACAAATTATTAACATGCATGTGTTATTTTTGCAATTCAAATTTAGATGACCAAGTACGAGCTGAGTGCTGACTGTAGGAGGATTAACTTGCACAGCATAACGTGATTTGCGTTGCTGTTGCTGTTTATGTATGCAGGGGCGGAGATTGGGGGTAGCGATCAATCGCCCCCAAATTTTAATTGGGACTATATGTTTAGTCAAAATCTCTTACATTATGTCTAAAGCTCTTGTTTAAATATATATCTCTTACATTATGTCTAAAGCTCTTGACTCCAATTATGTATGGAATGGGCGTACGGTCACACAAAATTTACCTTCATTTGCGTATTTAGAAATAATGAATATGATTAACGAATAGTGAAAAGGGGGTACAAAATAGAAACAACATGAATTGTGTGCTTGTGAAAACAACACAGGTATCCTATGAGCTTGTTAATGGTTTCAGTCTAGAAAGCACCGATACTCTAAAATGCTAAAGTATATATTCTCATACATATCCGATACTTGATTCGTCTCCTATATGTATTCCTCCCCTTTAACCATGTTGTTGAGCATTTTGCATGGATAGCTGAAGAGTAATATTTAATTATTTATTTTTTATTTGATTTTTTAGTATTTATTAAAATAACTTGCAAGAAATTAAAAAAATTAAAATAATTTACATACTAAATATTAAAAAAAAATTAAAAATTAAACGTATTGGTCACATATTCTTATTCTACTTTTTTGGATTTTAACGTATTGACGTATATCTGTGTCCGTATCCGTGTCGATGGTTTCAGTACTTACGCCTCTGACATGATGTTTATTACTGTCGGTCTAAAATAGTACAAGTAGTATACTACCAAAGTTCAAATTTCATTGGCGCAAATCAACAGACCCAACCAAAGGGGTAAAATAAAAGCGTGTAATTTATCGAACCGTATATATTTAAGTTACTAGTAGTACCTAAGAAAGGTAGCATGATTAATATATGAATGATATCGGACTTTACTGTCTTGGATCTGGATTAGATACATATTCCCAGCTACCGGGATATATGCAAAGTGGAGAGACAAGAGTAATTTATCAACGTTAAATCTTTGGTGAAAAACTGATCCTTTCTACTAGGTGGAGTCATAAATCAAAATGATACTGTGTGAGAAAGGGTGAATTCGGATGGAATCAATTCGGATTCGGTGATAATTGCATATTTGAAATTTGAAAGAAAATTATTCTTATAATGGAAATTTATAAATTATTACACATTCAAAATTTGAATTATAATCTAGTTATAAATGAAGTGTATATTAAATTATGGATGAAATTAATTATATTTTCTTACAAATTTAATTTGATAAAGTTATGATCGGATGAGTTCGGGTCATATTTAATTCGGATCAGATGTATTTTGGATCAAATTTATTCTGGTGATTTTGGATCGGAGGAGTACGCATCAAATTGGTTCGCGGAAACTTTGGATCGGATTTCGAGTCAAAATTCGAATAGTTGATCACAATATTTCGGGTGAGACTTCGAATTGTGGATCTAATCGGTTCGGATCGAATTTTAAATTCGGATGGAGGTATAGTAAAATGAAATGACCACAATATTATTTAGCCTTTGTGCTAGCGAGCTGCGTGCTGTGCATGGCTGGTTCTAATAGAATCTCCATTTTGTTGGAGACGCTTTATTTGTATCCAGAATCAATTTTCTATACACACTCAATTACTCGATCAGCTCGAGGCGAATCACATATAGTTAAAAGATACTACTCGTAGTACCCATGTGTAATGTTTAGCCTCTAGACAATATTGCGACGTAATCCAGATGGGTTTGGAGTTGCGCACTTGCTAGTTGCTGCTCTCACATAATACTCACAATGCCTGCTCTCCCGTATTATTATTATTATTATTATTATTATTATTATTACATTTTGTTTTGGTTTTTAATAAAGTTGAATTATCAAAACGTTTATAGATAAGTGGTTAACTGAGATACCCGTATGGTACATGTGAAGTAATGCAAAATAAATAGCATGATTGAATTTTAATACTACCAAAAACTCATTGAGTTGCGAAATATATCAACTTATCAACTATACTTTTCCACGTACACTGGCTAGTTCAACATGTAGGGAGTGAAATTCGGTGAAGATCGATGTGAATGATGTGAAACATAGGCAGGATATTTGTCCCTAAAAAATAATGATGGAGTACTAATAAAAAAACAACAGCATAAGAGGATGAAAGAAAATGTTTAGAGAAAAATATCAAACCACGTAGCAGCAGCAAATAGCACTTTTTGTGAGATATTTTGAAATATCATTGTAATGTCCTTTTCAAAGATATGATGAACAGACAAACCGACGACGTACGTTACCTGTTGATATTTTTGGCAAGATGATTTTCTCCCCATACTTCTTGGCTGCTGCGATATGATTGATTATGAATGGAAAACTAGCTAGCTCATCACTTTGATATTTTTTACATGACTCATCATAAATGTTTAAAACAGAGACACAAACTGACAATAACCATAGGCAGGCATAAATAAAAGATAACAACGTCATCTCTAAACGCAAAGTTCATTCGGACAGCGAATGCGATCGAGGAATTACTGCTGTTAGATTGTTAACATAATACGTTCAGCAAATCAAACTCAATTAACACCTCAACAGAAAATACCACACTCGATTGATTATTTGTTCGTAATTGTCAAAAGAAGTACACTTTAGTGTAGCCACCATCGAAGATTGGCGGGGCTGTTCTTGGCCTTTCAAGGGCCGTTGAAAGCTCCACGGCCTTTAATGGCGGAGCTGTCTCCTCTGCCATTTTAAAGGTGGAGCAGAGCTCTACCATTTTCATGCCGAAACTCTGCAATTTTGAAGGCGGGGTAGAAAGCAAATGGCGGTGCTTCTGCCTTCTACATGCCAGGGAAGAGCTCTGCCATTTTCTCCGCTTTTTGTTTTCTTTTTAGTTTATTTTTAATATTTCTTCTGCACACGACTGGCGAGAGTGCAATACACCCTGTTATTTTGGATAGTGAGGGAATTTCGTGCAAGTTGTAAGTTGAGCTAACAAGTGTTTCACGGCCACACTTCAAATTTACCCGAGACTCTTTCAAAACACCTTCCGGATTTCTCCACCGCCTCTTCATGCCTCCTCTGTTAAAATATATTAAAACAAAAGAATGATATCCAAGTCAACTTGTTGAATATAACGTACGTGAACCAAACCGAGAAGAATGTGCGAAGGATGTCAATACACAATTGGTTGGAGTAGCTAGTCCGTTTACACTAGATTGTAACTATAGATGTGTGACAAGTTGTAAAGAATATTCTTTAGCATATTTAGAAATTCCTTATTGTAACCCTAGCTAGCTATGTCTTTTCCTCTATATATAATGACATCATTGTACATGTAAAAGGTTGGAGATTTCATATTAATAAAAATTAGGGTCCATATCTTTTTAGGGTATCGATAGCGTATCTAATAACAGATTAGTACCCATTAGACAAACAATTACATTTTAGGGTCGAATTTGACCATGGTGGCGCTCTAAGCACTGTTCCAAAATCAGATTTTTGGACAGCCAAACAACATAAGCCTTAGGACTAAAATGTAATTGAATTTTACATATTTTTAGTCTTTTCTTTATTTTTCTTTTCTTTTTTACTTTTTTCTTTTCCTTTTTCTTTTTATTTTTCTTCTCTTCTTCTTCTTCAAGTCTAGTACCGGATTCCGGTACGGACTTGAAAAACTCCCAGATCGAAAAAGCTCCGATCTGGGAGCTCGTCTCCGATTTGGGAGCTCCACAAGCTCCCTGACCGGAGCTTTAATTTTACAAGCTCCGATCAGGGATCGGGAGCTGCACAAGCTCCGACCTGGGAGCTCAAGTGCTCCCAGATCGGAGCTTTGTAGCTCCCGATCTGGGAGATTGCAAGCTCCGACCTGGGAGCTGCACAAGCTCCTCTGACCGGAGCTTACAAGCTCCGGTCAAGGGAGCTTGCAAGCTCTAATCTGGGAGCTTAAGTGCTCCCAGATCGGAGCTTGCATTATTCCGGCCGGTGGGAGCAGAGCTCCGGTCACCGGAATTATTCCGGTGACCGGAGTTCTGAAGAAGAAGAAAGGGAGAAAAAAAATAAAAAGAAAAAAATATATAAAAGAATTAAAAAAAGGAAAATAATTTTTTCTTACTGTAGTTAAGGCCTTGTTTGTTTGGGCATGAAATTCTCGGTGGTAAAGTTGTAAATATTGAGCAGTCAACCCAAAAAGGTACTAAAATGTTATTGTTGAACTAAAGGGTATTAATCTGTTATTAGATGTCACAAGGATACCATTCCATGATAATAACTCATAAAAATTATATTCAACATTCTCTCTTTCTCTTGCAATCTTTTTATGTTATCTCTATCTTATTTTCAGTCATATTTTGACATGGTATCGGAGCCAAGGTCTCATCTAGCTAAGAGATCTAATGCTTGAATGATAGATTGCAATATTATGGTCAACTCCACAGGAGTGATCTAATCGTCTAACCATGAATCCATGATCGTAGTTGAGTTACTCAACTCATACCGATAAAGCAAAGCAACAGTCATGCTTGCTTATTGAGATTAAAAGGGAAAGAGTAAACTTCTTGTGATTTTCACTCACCTAGTTCAATATAGAAGAACTAGAAAATCCATCTTCCTTCCATTTTGATGCTGAAGCAAGAAATAAGAATAAACAAATGGATCGAATTGAAGTCATCTCTTTATGGCTTCTGCTCACTCAAGTAAAGCGAAAAAGAAAGGGGAGAAAGAAGATGTGGATGCAAATATGCAATATTCCTCCCTTCACATAGAACAACCCACGAGCCAGTTTATTATTCCTCAGAAAACAAGATCGAAAGTCAGAAAACCCTATGACTCTTGTCCTGCGAAATCGCTGAGAAAAAGGCAAGACAAATAAGAGTTGAATCAGATCTGATATTTTTCACTGGCAGAAAAGCCGATTGACACCAAGAATCAGATCTCTCATTATAAGATCTGTATGTATTTGTGTCAAATCATTCAGATCTGAAGATAAACCCGTCTTAACCAGCAACTTGAGAAGCTCCTGCCATCATCATCTCAATGCAAAAACGGAGAGAGATCGAAACAAACGCCGTTGCTTATTGTTCATCAGATCTCAGATCTGAGTTTAATAATAAGAAATGGTCTGAATCTCCGGTATTGTTACTTGTTCATTCAAACCGACGTGGTTAAGGAGTTGATTAAGCTACAGAGCAGCACACTCAGCTTTCGACCAATTAGTTTCGAAACGAGCACATTTCTTTTCTTAAGAGATTTTGAAATCAAAAGTCCTTGGCTATAATATATGTTTGATATCTTTGATGAGATAAAGACACTGGATACCAAATAGTCGATCGTTGTTTGCTTAAACCAGTGTCTATTGGTGTTATGCCATTACAATTCTTGTTTGGCCCTTGTTGGCGACAAAAGAGGAGATCATGAGTAGCTGAAAACCATGTACTTTCGGTAATCATCACCGGCAAAACACTACACTACATCATGTGATGATGCGCCACTCAATCATGAGGAAGGTGTTTTGTCATTTGATGGAATCTTCTGGACTGATGTTTGAACAGCTTTGGTTCATGTATACTCCAGGTCAGTATAATCTCAAAAGCATCGATTCATTTTTCCTAACAAATTTGAGTTCATTATAAGATTTTATGCATTAAGTTACTGATCTGTGATTAACATTCACAAACTCAATCTTTGTGTTGATAAGTAATCAAATCTTGCTTTGCTTTCCCATTTAACATTTGTTAAAAAAAAAAAATATTCTGGAAGTTTTAGCTAAAAGCAAAATTACAGAAAAGGGGAGATAAATTACCAATATTTATGATTATGTGTAACTGATTGCTATAATATTTTCAGCCTTATTGAATTCAAGTTGATTATGATTATTCTGTTTTAGTTCTTGTTACTTGCACTGAACTTTAAGTAATCAACTCCATGAGTTTTGTTTGGCAAGACGGCAGTACAAAGAATCTCCCATACTGGATGATTGATCTTTTTGATCTTCACTATCACAGATTTGGATAAACCATATATTTGGAATATTTCTTTCCTTCATCTTCTCTGCTGTCCAGTTTTACTCTAAAAAGAGATTGAGCTTTAAGCTTAACAATCCAGCCAATAACGCAAGCTTTCAGATGAAAATATAATGGCTTGTGAATATATAATTCCAGGTTACCCTAAGATTAAGGGGAACTATGCTTGTAGAAAGAGCATGATATGCATAAGAGAGTTATAGTGAAAGGTGCCTCCACAGGGCAAGCTCATTCTTAAATGAAATGAATCAGGTTTGAAGGCTAATTGGGATTTGAGGGGGAGAAAGAAAAAGATTATGCGCATGCAGCATATCATTCTCCCAATCCCAATCGCTATTCACCGTCACAGGTAACTCATAATTGGTGGATCACTGAGCTACTTTCTCCCAAAGAGTGCCCCTGCATCTGTTAAACGCTTTACAGAGCGTGCTCTTTTGTCATTGCAGGTTAGTTTTGCTTATCTGTCTCAAATAATCACAGTAATAGTTCTAATAGACTTGTAACATTGATCATGTTTCTGCTGTAGCACATACTTAAATCATTCTGTTATATGGATTCATTTCATAACTATTACTTGAAGCCTTGTAGTTGTAACATTGATTTTGTCCCTGCTATAGAAATCATTCTAATTGTAATGAATTCATTTCACTGGACTCGAATGTATATGTATGCAAATCATCTCTCTCAAAGTTACAGATTCAGTGATCAAATAAAAACAAGAATCATTGTGTGATAATCTGTCAAAATAGGAGTGGCACATAAATTACGATCAGTGATCGAAGTAAAGTTTTCAATGAATCAATCACTAGATAGAGTTGACTGACTTTTTTGCTTACTCCAATTGCATTTCCTGTTTTGACTATCAATGGATTTTGGTATGTGTAGACTATATAGACTTGTTACTTGTCTAAACACACTCACAATCAATTTTTATACTATTTACCAGCTGATATTCTACCTTGAATTTATAAAAAGCAGTCTAGATACTATGAAATGGGTGTAATTATGCAAAGTTAGTCACTCAATCTTTTATGCTAACCATTCCATGGATGTAAATGGAAACTGCTATATAGTCCCCTGTTTATGGATGCCAGTTCAAAGAATAAAACCTTATGTTCTAGAGATGTGTACTTTGCATAAAACATATTCCTTTCTCGAAAAAGGAAATGAAAGAAAGTCCAGAGGTTTCAAAAATATATTCACATGGAGAAATTATAAAAGATGTACCTAACACTAGAATCTCTAGAATAAAAGAGGTAGAAACACAGGCTGAAAATCAATACCAGAATGAGGGTACTGTAACAAATCCCGCTGAAAAATATAATACAGAACCTCAACTGGAAGAACAAGTGATCTCAGACAAGAAAATAACACATAGCCTGAATTAGAAAGAAACAATGAAACAATCAATGTTGAACTGGATGAAGAAATCAATGAAGAACTGGCAACTGAACAAACTCACCGGTTCAAACATCTGAAAGGTAAACTTGGTCTGCTAAGAGAAGCTAGAGTTCAATCTCCAGCTGCACAAAGAAGATCAACTAGTAAGATTGAGTCACCTGAAAATGAGATTGTTTCATCATTATAGCATTCCCAAATCAAATGTAATCATAAAATAAAGCACTCTATATCCATTACATAGATATTTGGGATATGATAAACTGTCTGAGGCACATAATATTTATGCGGTTCAAAGTATCATCAATATTAGAAAAGCCTTCTTCTTATATGTGGCAATACAATTTAGTCACGGGAGAGATTCTTTAAGGAAGGAGAGATGCAATTAAAGAAGAATTGAGAGTCCTTGAACCAATGGCCAAGTTGACAACTAAAGGAGTTCTTCTTGAAGAAACAGTTATGCAGAATAGGTTCTGGATAGATACTTAAGAGAAATTACATACTTGACATTGACTCCAGGTCTCTCAATTCAGGGGGAGAATCATCATAAAAATCTTGATTGCAAGCTTAAGCTTATAAATATGAGTACACCTTATTCACTAGAATAATTGATCAAATACTTGTGATGATTCTGGCATATGTTAATATCATCATAGGAGGGAATAACTATGAATATATTGAAGTAGGTCAAGAACCAACTGCATTAAGAATTTAAGAGATTAGAAATCTAGGAAAACTTAAATTCTTTTTAGAACTTGAAATTACAAGAGGATCTGAAGGACCCATCTCTCTCAAGGAAATATGATAGTCAAATGGATTACTTGGCTACAGACCAACAATTAATCCAATAGAACAAATTATAAGATGAGTGCATATGAAGAAGGGAATAATTTAAGAACGTAACTGAACTGTTAAAAGAACCAATCAAATACAAGATGATTGGAAAATTAATATAATCTCACTATAACTAGACCTAACCATCTCATATGTTGTGGGCATAATGAGTCAAGTCAGTAAAAAAAAAAAACAAATCAATTAATTAATTAAAAAAAATGGAAGGTCTGTTAATAATAGTGAAATACTTAAAGAACAATATAGGAAATGGGCTTAAGATTGGCTAGCATGTTGTGATTCACACTTTGATGATTGCACATTCTAATACAAAATCACTTGCTAGATATATTGTCTTGTTTGGTGATTCATTGAGTAGCTAAGAAAGATCAAAGAGTTATGTTCCGCTGCAAAACCAGAGATCATTGCCATTGCTTATACATGTTGTAAAGTTATGTGGCTCATTAGGCTCTTTGATAATTTTTTGGATTAAAATTAAGCTACATGTGTGATTATTATGTGATAAACAATAAACAATAAAGTCCGTTTCTAGAGAATATCTTTTATTGACTCTTTGGTAAGTTGGGAATTCCTTAACATGTACATGTACATTCCCAACTTAAGGGGGAGTGTTAAAATATATTAAAACAAAAGAATGATATCCAAGTCAACTTGTTGAATACAACGTACGTGAACCAAACCGAGAAGAATGTGCGAAGTATGTCAATACACAATTGGTTGGAGTAGCTAGTCCGTTTACACTAGATTGTAACTATAGATGTGTGACAAGTTGTAAAGAATATTCTTTAGGATATTTAGAAATTCCTTATTGTAACCCTAGCTAGCTATGTCTTTTCCTCTATATATAATGACATCATTGTACATGTAAAAGGTTGGAGATTTCACATTAATAAAAATTATATTCAACATTCTCTCTTTCTCTTGCAATCTTTTTATTCAAGCAAATATGTTATCTCTATCTTATTTTCAGTCATATTTTGACATCCTCATTCCTTAAAAATCCAATAGATGCGTCATCGAAGCCAATTGACTTAATTGATAGGGTTCAATCAATCACAGTCTCAACTTCGAGTCTATTGAATTATTAAAAATCATCTGAAAGAGCCAACACTAAAAAAGGATCGTAGGAGATTAATATCAGTCAAATGTAGCAAATATACTGTATACTGGTATGGGAAAAAAAACCATCTAACGATATGAAAATCAGAATAGATCATTGAGAGAATATCTTTAAGCTTGTCACGTGGTCTACGATCCCATATGGTCAATTAATGTTAATTTTGTTTGCTCAAAACTTAAAGGCGCCTTCATGTTTTCAGTGTGTCCAACCAAATATGGAGTTGCAACTCAAAATTATGGATTCTCAAATTATCTACTTACTGTATCATATACAGTATCTGGGAATGAATATGGACATTGACTGATCGTGAGAACTTATACAAAGATAAAAGAGAAATAATGAAATGAAAATTTGTTACCTCCGACTCTCGAGTGATTTTTCATATTATATACATCATTGAACATCGGATGCTAACTCAGGGTTATCAACTGTTCTTCGGGGCTTCCAGTCGGAGTCCTCCTTAGGTTGTCTCAGGGCAATAAACTGAAGAGCCTCACTGCGGGTTTCATAGATATGACATGCCCACGGATACGAGTCAGGTGCTGACCAAATCTTTTGTTCTTCAAATGTCGTCTCCTCACCAAGAGATTCAGCTACGCAGTATACAGAATCAAGTTCTGGCTCTGTAAAATCTGCCATAGCAACACATCCAAGAGATACGTAGCCCTCGGGAGGCCGTGGGAGCCAGATTGACACTGGACATTTGTAGTCATCAATACAGTTTCTCCATACCTATACAGAAGCAGAATGTTTAAAGTATGATCTTGAAGGTTTCGTCCAAAGCAATAAACTTTTCTCAATAGATTATATCTTAGCCACCTTCGACTCCTCTAACAGGCAGGGAAAGTAAAGCACTTCTATTTGACATTTGGGAGTTTATATATAGAAAAGTACCTCTTAAAAGACACGAAAACATGCAATAGTTTTGTTAATAAGAAAACTACTACATATGACACTTGAGGCTCAAAAGCTATATTACAACTACCAAAAAAAAAAAAATTAAAAAAAAAATCTACATCTTGAGATCCACTGTTTCTTTGGCTTTCTTTTTGTTTTTTTCCCCTTAATGTGGAAATGAGCTTTTTAAAGGATATGGTTGTTACTTAGATTAGTTATCATCTCATAATCTTATAAACCCATATACAGGCATGAGGGTAAAATATAATTGTGACACAAACATCCTGGGGTTTTTCGCACTGTCAGCATCATTCCAGTCTTATGTCTTGCAACAGAAAGTTTCAGCTGTTTGAATAAACTTTAGGGCCGGCAAGAGGTAATTAACTCTTAGTTGACAACTTTGTGAAGTCACAATATAAGTACACACAGAACTAGTTGATGCTTTACCAGGTCAAAACCCACTGGAAGGGCAAACAAGTGATTAGAATTGCGATATACGGCGGCAACATTTGGCGGATGGCTGCCAGGACGAGCTATATCCCCAACTGAAACATACCTGGACAGTAAGATACTGTATCAGAAATAAACTAGTAAACAAGATTCATCATCCCACAGGAAAAGCATGCAATAAGATTGAAGAAAGAAGGCAGACATATCACTTTTGTGCTTGCATAAAAATGATTGATTGCTATAGAGTGAGCCAATTTGGTGCAGATACATATATACTACTTACCCATCAGGACAAACTGGCCGCCAGATGCTACAAACTTCTTCGTTCTCGGAATTCTAGAAGAGAACACGATACAATAAAACTTCCATGCCAGGAAAATATGAGAATAATTGCTTAGCAGTATAGATTTGAATCAACTGACCTGCTTCCGGCACAGGGTGCATCTACCTTTCGATTCTTGCTCGCTGGTCCAAATCTTTGAAAAGTTGATAACATGCTCAATAAATCTAGAATCAGTGGACACAGAACCTGAAGAAGAAAGCTTTCTTGATAAAATAATGTTCCCATGCTGCCTACGAGATTCCCTTCCATCCTCTCCACTCCTGGAGAACGACGTATATCTCTGTCTTGACAAAATCTGAATATAACAAGATTATGATAAGATATACAGCTTCTTGAACTAAATATTAATATGATGGAGAACTGCGAACCTGCAACGATGAGCTTCTCATGTCACTCTGGTATGCTTTCCACATCTTATGCACCACAGAGCAGATTCTAACTGCTTGCGGATCTCCTTCTGATGCTTGTTCAGTTTTACATTTTATAACTCGAACAAAGTTTTCTGCTCGTCTAAAACTTTTCAGATGGATAATCAAATGAGAAGCTCTAGGGAATCCAGCTTTAGCCAACTCCAGGTTGAGAACGTCTTCCCATGGCACATCCCACATAATCTTGCAAGGCCGTGTATCCATTCTATCAGGGGCAACACACTTTTCACACAAGAAAGAACAAGTCAATATTGTATCAAAAAGACATTCTCTAAATACATAAAAGACATGGTCAATAGAGTATTTTGGAAATGTATATGCCAATAACCTGCAGCAGCATGACTCGTCTATTAGTCACTAACACGATCCGCTGATAAGGTACTACAAAATGTTCTTCATAGCAATCTGACCAGGCATATTTAGATGGCTCTTTGAATATTTCAGTACACCCAAAATTTCGACTTGCTTCTGCAAGGAAGAGTATCATCTGAAAAGCAAGCCACATATTAATCATACAAACCAACACCAATTCAAGAGAAAGCAACGGGGGAAGGAAAAACCTAATCGTGCAAGGAAATAGTGGTTCTTTTCAGTATGATATGCCACATTAAAGTTACCTGTCCTACAGCTTCTTTCTCCGAGTATTCTCTTAGTATATGGTCAGCATGAAAAGCACGAGGATTCCGTATTCGCTGAAAGTTCTTTTTGTTGTTGAGAACCTCTAAGCACCTGGAGCAACTTGCACCAATTCCATCAACAGTTAAAGAGAAAAAATCTAATGCTCCACTCACTGGCTGTACAAACATTCCCAGGAAAGCTTGACCTAGTCCATGAGCAAGGCCAAGAAGACCATTTTGTCTAGCACTCTCCATTGGTTTCCTCACAACCCCAGAGAATCCAAAAGCAACACCTTGTGCAAGAGCTTCCGTTCCTTGTACAATTCCGTCACCAACACCAGTGATCCTCCGTGACCATATCTATCACCAGAGGTCAACTTCAGCAAATAATGTATCTGGAAGGTCAAAGATACTAAAAAAGATGCTTACCTGCTTCGAACGAAGTTGTAAAAATTGTCCATCAGTTGAGAGTTCAGCAAAACCTTTGCTAAGCGATGCCAGAGTGGAGCTTGTCATTCCAAGTACATCTACCGAGAAAATCAAGTGCAGTGGATTATGGATCAAATCTCTCCATATACGATTTCCAATGGCAGTAACGACAGAACTCTTCCTCAAAAATCTGTCTTTGTGCATTACTTTTCGCAGATGAACCTGTTAGAAACATTACCGGTTCGTATTAACCACACAATAAGGTCACAAGGATAATACAAAACTTTGACTGGTCTACATTGCTTTGTTAATAAGTACTATGGTTTCAGTACATGCTGACACATTAGACCTTCGCATTCTTTTGTTTTATATGGTTTAAGTTGCATAACTAAATGGTTTCAGAAATGCTTTTCACCAACAAAAGGAAGAAAATGAAATAAGACAAGTAACCATTTATAAGAAAAACCCGCGTAATAGTATTTTCTATCCATAGGTCCTGGGAAACCATTCCCGTGTCTCCATTTCAGCCCATCCTGAGAAACCATTCCCATTCATAGATGGAAAAAACAATACCCCAGCAACATGCAATTGCAACATACACTTACAATATCCTCTAAATGACACCAAGTGTAACTCAATGATACCTCCAAAAAAAAAAAAAAAAAAGCACTCCACTTCCCTACTTCAGGGAAACTTACATGGACACCCCCTGAGTTCACTCCGAATGTACCAAACCAAGCAACACTACCCGGGGATAAGATTCCAAAGAATCCTTTTATCTTTATCTCCACATTTCCTTCTCCATGCTCTGAGCATATCCACCGCTTTACTTGCATTGGCCAAGGCAAGTTATAATCCCCAATATACAATCCCACACTAGTGGATCCAGCTAACAATGAAGAAACAGGCGGTACAACAAATTCCACATCAAATTTTCACATGAAGCACCTTATCATAATATACAAACCACACCGCAGTTAATTATCAGTGGTTAACACGTTTCCTAAAACAAGAGTCCACAAAAAGAATGCCAGTCTAGGGATTCCAGGGGAAGTTTGTTTCTACGACAACCGAGAGTTAAAGCAGCTCTTTTCGAAATCCCTTCTTTTGTTAAAGACCACCTCCTCCTTCTATTCAACTTGACAATTCTGGCATGTACTCGATATACACAGGACATCACAGCATCTGATACCTCAAATCCCCCAATCATGTTGATCTGTCCTCAACATCCCATTTGAATAAAGCAAGTGTATAGTAGAGTAGCCACGGGTGATTTGTAATATTAAATGAGGGAAAAGTACTTTTCAGCGGCTGATCTCTGCATTTGACCCATCACATATCCTTTCATGAAGGGTCACAACATCCCTTCCTAATGAATTTCCTCAGGCTCACCCCATAAGAACCCTGGCACATTTCTCCTTGATCACAAGGTGCCAAAAGCTCTCTCTCATTGCATTACTAATGTAACGACCCGACCCACTAATGTGTCGGGACGTTACAAGTGGTATCAGAGCCGGACTATCCGGAACTGCAAGAGCTAAATGCCATACGGGGCAAATTGCTACACTGTATGAGCGATGGGAGCCACCTCTTGAACTTGTAAGAGCCACCTCTAGAATCCTGCACGGATGATTGGTCTCGGGACAAATTGTCACCCCCAAGTCTCGACGAGGAAGTCGAGAATTTAAGGGGTAGTATGTAATACCCGGCATCCCACATCTCTTAAGAGTGAGTGGAATAAAGAGTATATATGTTAGACCACCACTCTCACATGGTATGGGACCTTTTGGGTGATTCAAAAGTAAATCCGTGCGGGCTCAGGTATCATACCATTGAGACGTGTGTGGGTTAGTTCGCATTAACCTCGCTGGCCCGTTGGGCCGTGTCTCGGCCCATTAGTGGGTCGGGTCGTTACAACTAAACAATAGCATTTCTTTTTCAATGTGTGAAAAAGCAAACGATAATGATTTCCCAGAGGCCCAAAGCGGACAATATCATACCATTGAGACGTGTGTGGGTTAGTTCGCAGTAACCTCGCTGGCCCGTTGGGCCGGGTCTCGGCCCATTAGTGGGTCGGGTCGTTACAACTAAACAATAGCATTTCTTTTTCAATGTGTGAAAAAGGAAACGATAATTATTTCCAGGACGGTGAGTGTCATATTTTTTGATAATATAAGCATGAGGATGGGACACAAAATTAATCAGCAGCTATGGACAATTTCCATTTCGCAAAGTACAAGTCCTAAGAGGATGCCATATGCAAATAAGAAAGAAACAAACTTTGACACAATGGGCAAACAAAAACAGAAGTTGTTTCTATAAAATAAAAATGAGAAATTACCAACACGTAGAAAAAACTCATACCTGAAACTTAAATGCATTCCCAACAGCTGACAGTACAGGACTCCATACACCTAGAAGTCCATGTGGTCTTTGAGCTGGTGCAGTCTCTAGAGAGATCTTCAGTCTTACCTCAGAAATGTCAATCAAGCTGAATTGATGAGGCAAATTGTTAATAAGAAACCACGTAGATTAGCATTGGTCTCAGCTGAAAGCACATTCATCATACTTGATGATGCTCCAGGTAGAGAATACAAACCTGAACAGGCTATATAAAATATAAACATAAAAAAACACTGATGTTAACAGTACTTCAGTTGCCATATGGCCTTTGCTGTAGAGCAGTCACCAAAAGGTGCAACTAACAAACCTAAGCACAACTAAACCCTCACCAGCACCACCACCCCCCCCCCCCCCCCCAAAAAAAAAAAAAAAAAAAAAAGCCACACAACATAAAGTTTAGAGGAATACAAAATACAAGTGTCAGATAAGCTGCTCGACCCACCAATCCAACAGTGGATGTGACCGAGAAGAGAAAAGCACATATACAAGACATGTTAATAACCTTCAGATGTTCTAGGACTAGGAGTATAGGTCATTCTAGTCCGACTTAATCAATTCCACTAGCTTAAGTCATAAGTAGAAGGAATCCGTTGTTTTCAGAAACAACTATAATATAAGTATGCCGCTTGAAATAAGAATGCGTTTCTGATACTTACTCAATGCGTATTTCAGGATCAACTTGAGTGACGCCGGTATTTTGAGGAATGCGACCTACTTGAAGGTTGTTGAAGAAATCTACCATAGCCCATATGATTGGCTCGTGAACATTAAGCCTCCAAATTTTATCTGATACCTGTAAGAATATGCTATGAATCAGAGGATATTGTGGCAAGGGGCTCCTCTAGTAAAGTAGTTAAAGATCAATGCTGATGCTACACAGCTGACAACATTACCCTAATAAAAACGTATGGATATATCTGGAGGCCATCCGGGTTTTCATTCCGTGAAGTTACAGTCATTTTGAACACAGGATGATGCACATCAGAAACCTGATCAGGAGCTAGAAGTACAGGCATTACTGTCAGAGGCAGCTGATTGTCTAGCTGCATGTACCCAACTACAAGTTTGAACCTGCAACAGAAAAACAGCACGAATACAAAGCTAATCAACGGGGATTGCTTCAATAGCCTAATAAAACCACAATGAGCGTAAGGGCATAAGGATGCTAATCAACGGGGATTGCTTCATAAAAGATAATCATGAGAAATGAGTGTTGACTCTGGCTTAAGAAAGGGCATAAGGATGCCTTCTTAAACAAAGGGGGCATATCCTAGAGCAAAATATGAATTATGAATTCGGAGAATTGAAATCATTTAGAATTGTATCTAGTTTGACCGCTCTAATTATTTAGAATTGTATCTAGTTTGACTGCTCTGCTTGGATAAACTCCCTAATCTTTGGGCAGTAAGTTGGCAAAACTGCATGCTCTCTACTCCATCCATTCGGTAATGTCCTGCTTGAATTTTTAACGTTTGTCTTTGACCAAGAATTACTCCTAAACTATACAAGTAAAGAAAATTGTATTATGAAAGACCACGACATGTACTTTCACAATACAATTTGGTAACTTTACCGGCATAGCTTAGGAGTAATTCATAGTTAAAGACGGGCACGGAAAACCCAAGTGGGGCACAACTATCAGGACCGACGGAATATTAAAGTCCGCACACAGCACACATATTAAAAGGTAAATAAATATTTAGCAAGTTGATGAGAATTACATACAAATCTGAATAACTTTGATATAAGACGCCGGTATTAGAGAAAGAGAATCGACCTGCTCGTGGTCCCATTATCAAAACCCGTCAAGTACGATATGAAGAATCTTTCCATGTACAAGTAGGCTAACTCCCTTGGTTTGTGGTCCACAATGGAAATTCCAACGACTCCTAACTCTACTATAATCTCTAGTGGAGATCCCTGCTCTGGCATCTTATCCTGAATCCGCGAATTTCCCCAATTCCCTGCCAGCCTTATAGATCCACTCTCTTCTTTTGTTTGTAAGGATAACATACTCTCATCTATAAACCTAACAACCATAAAGTCACCCATATTTGCAACATGGAGAAATAAACCTGAGCCGTCATTCAAAGAGGAAAACCCAGATTTGTCCAAATCAAACTTGTGGACCACAGCATTATCGCCCTTATGGATTTCAGCATCAACAATCTTTTCACCATATGGATCTTCCCACGAAAAATTTGCTGTTGAAAGTGGCTGTAACTGATTCCACGCATCATCACCAAACCCAGTTTGCCGAAATCTAATTGTATAATCTCTTGTTCTGTTCTCAATTCTACAAATAAAAAACGCAAAATCAATCAGCCCCCGAAAAAATAGAACATGCATATTAGTATCGAGAAAGCATAAATTTAGGTATCTCATTTTGTAATGCCGGGACTGATTCCTAGTATTACTTTTCATATGCTACTGAAGCATAGATCTCAAGTGCAGTAAAGGAATAGTTGGCATGTCTAGATAAACATCTAAAGCATAATCAGTTATAGCCTAGGAACTGCTTGAGGCTGATTGAAATAAAGAGCATGCAGGCATTGGTAACAGCTAATTCAAATTAAAAGACATGATTGAAAAAGTTCTGTCTTATATAGGGGCTTTCAGACTCGTGAAAAAGTTTAAACAATACTGAAATATCATGGGATTTTCTATTTCCACTTCTGCTGAAATTTTGGGGAATGATGTGATCTGGAAAGGGTTTACTATTGAATACTCCTATATGATATTAGGCTTACTATTGAATATTACAATAAGATAATTAGCAGCAACAGGGGCATTTTATCTGTACCCTTCTGTTAATCCATGGTGGGCAAAATGGCACAGGGACAAAAGTTGGCAGGTACTATTGGCTTGTGAGGGGTATCACAGTATCGACAAGCAGAGCAGCTGTATTTTGCTTTTTATTATTATTATTATTATTATTATTATTATTATTATTATTATTATTATTATTATTATTATTTTATTATTATTATTGTTATTATTGTTATTGTTATTATTTTATTTTTTATTATTATTATTATTATTTTTTTATCATGAAGTGGAAATCAATAAATCAAACAGTCATGAATGATATGTTGGTTTATGCAAGAACTTCGATAGACTACGAGTGACATCAGTATAAGTGGCAACAGAAACAGTTTCCCGGTGGTAAATGCTAAGAAACATACAGTCAATGTAGTTCATCTGGTAAAGGAATGCAGTGTTACCTAATGGGACCATTTTGCGATCCAAGGCGGAATACAACAGTATATCGAGATCCCTCTTCATAACCTCGAATTTCCATTCGTAAGAATCTCCACATACCGTCACAGTTCTTTAAAGCCAGAGTGAGGGAGTCCTCCTTTTTTATTTGAATAGGAAATGACCACTCTGTATCTTCAAGTCGTACCTAAGCAACCACCAAGCTCAACTGAGGTAAACACTTGAAACATAAAGGACACCATGTGTATATTATTTATTACATACGAAAAAAAAAAAAAAAGGAAGAAGAGATATTATACTAATCTGCCTGAACCAGTTGCCTTTTTGTTTCCAGTCTATTCTCATGAATTACCATATGCTAAGTACTACTAATTACCCTATTCCTCAAGTTCAAATATACAGCTCAAAGAATGTCTGCTCTTATTACCTCCGCTTAAGTCACTGTCGCTCAAATGATATATGGTGCTAGGACAAGACAACTAAAACAACTCTTGCAACAATCTATGATCATCAGTGTGGCTCAACCCACACCATAGGCAAATAAAAACTTACAACCACGCAATTGAATGCAAAAGACAACCACATCGACCCCAATCCTCGTATAATCCTACCAATCCTTTAGTTTTCAGCAGTGGTTTTTAACAGTCAACATATAGTAGATTTTCTTTAGATTTTTGCTCCCAGTTCCACATAAGTTAATTTAAATTCAAAAAATGAGAGGGGAAATATGACTAAAAAGTGAAACATCTATCTCTTCAGAGTTCAGACACACATCGGTAACCACGATAAACATCTTCAATATGAAGCCACTGAAAGCAATAATCAATGCATTCTAAAGTGAAAACATGCAAACCTTACCTGGATTTTAGCAGGCCCATCAACTTTATGATATGTAAAGGAAACCCTAGCATCAGATACCCGTAAAGTCTTAGGCTCATCATCACTGCTAAACTTCACCAACATATCCTGACCAACTCTGTTTGTAAATGTCATGAATGGTCGGACCGAAATTACCTGGAAATGAGGCTAGGATAAGTTAACAGACATTGACCAGTACTAGTATTCCCTAGTCGTGAGGCTATAATTACCTTTGTTGGAACAGATTGGTAAGTGCAAGGTTTGGAAGATACAAAAAGATGCATGCAATTCCCATCAGCTTTATAAGCAAAAAGGTCCAAAGAACCATCCTGCAAATAAGAAATGTAAGCAAATAGAAACTACTATCACACCAAATAGCACAAACACCTGATTTACCATGTCAGCAAGGGGAGAAAGATCTTTAACAGGTCCAAACGACTCATCTCCAGATTCGCTAATACATGCGGAAATTCCCAAAGATTTGAAATTTAATGCCGATGCAATTGTATAACCTTCATGCAACTCTTCCTCTGTTATCTCCTCGAAGATGACTTCTTTGGCTCTTTTAGACTGAAACAGCGGAAATCTTTTCGATCTTCTAACACCAACATTCACAAACCTGAAACTAAGTGATGGACATCTTGCAATCCCAAACCAATATGGTGCATAGATTTTAAAGTTCTTTGGTTGCAGGGGCCTGTCATTGGTATGGCTTTGCTCAATAATAACTTGAACAATCCTGCAGCAATTAGCATAAGGTTTTTACACTGTCGATGTATTATCCTCACGAATGGAATACGAAGTATATCAATAGCAGTTCGAACCTTCCAGAATCTGAACTTCTAAAGCTTATTGTCTTTGCTGGCAGATCTGAAGGATGGGATAAGAGAACAGACTCCTAAAACAGAAATGTAAGATATAAACAATTAACACGTGTCACAGAAAACGTTATTCAAATCTGTTTTAGAAAGAAACAGAAAGAATCTAATAAACTAACTTGTATTGGCAACCATCCTCTTTGTGGAAGTAAAGACAGATATAGAGGATTTCTAAGGTCGGCCTCATACACCTTGACAGTTTCTGCAGTACCAATCACTCCTTCAAAGCAGGATTTAAAATGGCCACCAGCTTGCATTTGGAGAAGAGAGATTTCAGCACGAAGAGGGAGATAGTAGGCAACTGACACGGGAGGTTTCACTACAATTGTCCAATCCTGAATTGGATTAAGGTGAATGTCCTTGGCAATTTCAGTTGCTTGTGTGTTCAAACAAAACCACATGCCATGGAAACTACTTGATGAGCTTCCACTTATAGGGGAACAGTATAAAATTTTATCAGACACAGATAGATTAGATACAAAAATTTCTGCAGTTTCGTCGGGCTTCACTGGATCCTGTGGTTTACCAGACATCTCCACTACGGAACTCCATGAATACGCATTCGCAATTTCTGTGCTTGAAGGTCTTAGTTGCAAGACATAGAGAGCAGATTGGGCTACACAAGGCAAAGGAAGAGACACAGATTCCCCGGGTCTTAAAGGTCCAATTATTATCGGAGATCTAGAATCCACATCCATTTGTTTCCTTCTTCTAATCCACCTCCTCTGCCTAGCAAAATTTACATGATTTGAGGAATTATAAGATTCTGGCCACTTTAAACTTTCTAAATTTGGAGCATAAACCCATCCATCAGCCGTGTTTACAGAGGAATTATCTACATGCCATTCGTCAATCCATTCCCAACCTGATGGTAAATCAACTCCAGATGCTTCCTGTAGGCAACAAGATTTGTGAGAATTCTATTGTTAATGCTCAATAGCTTCTTCAGATAAATTATAAATGCGCAGTATGCTTCTCCAGTCTGGTTATCAATGAATGTATACTCGTTTTGTATTTATTTTACATAATCAGCACGGAAAATTTCTTAAACAAATGAGATACCTTGTCAAATTTAGTATGTGGAACCCAATCGGTAGCAGAATTGTATTTCTCGCGTTCAATAAACTCTTCTGTGGCAAGTTCTTTTATATCATACTGAGTCTTCTCTCTAGTTCCAGCAATAGGATTTGTATTCCTGCTTGAAGCTTTTAACTTGAGGCATATATCTAGAGAAAACTCAGTGCTGTTCCGGACAGACACTAATGATCTAATGCTGACATATCTGTTTCCTCCAGTAACACTCACTTCACTCGCAACGACATCACTGCCTAATTGCCAACAACCCGTAGGTGCACCATAGTTTAACTTCACCGTGGTCCATGGACCCTCTTGTTTAGGGCTTACCTGAATAGAGCTAGATTCTGAGTAACCAAAATGTGATTTGTCTGAATTATCAGATCTAGGTGGCAAAAGAACTGCACATCTGATTCTACCATATGTACTGCAACTGACATCCAACTGCAAAAACGTACAAGGGGTTACACGTTAAGTAGATTTTATCCAGATTAAAAGTTATGTAGTTGAGTTATGATAGAGGGATAGCTTTACATCAGATCCTCCAGATAACTCCAACCACTTGAGATCATTTAAATAGTTATGAGAAGCAGCTGCATCTCGATCTCCAATAAGCTGTTGCAGGGAAGAAGAATAGTAGCCAATAGATTCGCCTGCAATTGAACAAAATAAATGGAAAGGGTCCGTCAAAGTTCTTTCAATTGTAAGCTATTCCCTATATATATGAGAAATCACCTTTCCCAATTTCAGTCACAGTGAAGTCCACCGTATAAGAGTCCTGGACCAGAATAGAGAGAAACAGAAACCGTAAGATGGGAGCTGAAGGTGTAATGCATTCATATGTAGAAAATGATATCATAACGAACATATGATACAAAAGTGGTACTGTACAGTACTTCACAGACGATATTTATATGTGGCAAACATAGTGTCCAATATGTTAATAATAGGGTACACCACTTGTGCAAACCTTTTTATTCATTATATTTCAATAATATATTCTGATTGCCATCAAAGAGGGAAATTAAGGAAAAGAAAAGAGAAAAAAGACAACTAGATGGCTGAGAACCCACCAGGATTTGCCTTCCAAGTTTAAAATACACACAGAAGCACGTTATGTGGCTTGAGTGCCACGATTCACTAGACTTAACACTCATTATGTCTTTCAAGAGTCACATATCTAACTTTTCAAGCACATCACCACATCATTGGAAAACAGAGCCTGAATCTTTTTTTTACGGGGCCTATTATGTATTATCATAATGAGCCAAGTTGAAACAAACAGGTACCCAGAATTTGTTTGCTTTCCCTACTACAGTGGTTTCAGTTTACAGTGCAAACTTGAATTCAAAAAGTCCGTGAAGTAGCTAAAAGCTAAGCAGGTGAAGCAGAAGCAGACATATAACACACTTCTGACCCAATCAGTATATAGAACTGCAATCCAAAAATATGAATCTGTTTAATTTGATCTACAGAGCCCAGTCTTATATTTGCCAGAACTCTACTACAAATGCATGACAGTATCTGGAGGTCAGATATATACGAACCAATGAGTCAATTTTGAAGAAAAATACTTCATTCCACTTCACAAGTTCATTGTCCGTTTGATCAGAGCCATCTGAATCAGACCCAGACGTTCGTGCGCTTTGTTGTTTCAGGTGTGATTGATTAGAGCTTCTCGAATCCTTACAGAGACGGACGGCTACACTGTACTGATGGGATGACAAGCCTGCAACCTTTTTGAGCTGGACACACATGATAAAACAAAGGTACAACCTTTTTTAGAAATATCAAAGACCAATGTAAGAAGAATGCAGAGCTTTTATGCCAAAAGTTTCCCAACGTGACCAAATTGTCAGAAGATGAGAAGATATATTTAGTTTTTACATTCTGGCGGAATCCAACACTTACAAGCCACTATAAGAAGGATATAATTTTCAAATTTATCTCTCAACCTCACCCCTAGATCAAATTGTGCCCCTCCCTCAGTAGACACTTATATTGAGCGATCCAATGCAAATCAGGTAAGCGGCTCATTTAATTACAAAAATGGTAAGAACCTATCACTACACCCAGCACAGGAGAGTGAGCCCTTTTAGCAAAAGTTGGACGGAGAATTTGATTGGTATTGATGAAAAGGGATTCATAATAATTTTCTAAATGAAAATGTTCCTAAATATGGGAAATAAAAGCAAGAATATCAGAAGAACATACCTCGGCGTCAGCTACAACAATAGTTACCATCATTCGTTGTTTCTGAAGAAGACTTCTTTTCAAATGAGAATTCAGCATGGTCTTTGGAACTGGCACTCTTAAGGTATTCCTGTCATCTGCTGGCATCTTAATGATGCCAGGAAGCCCCTCAACTTCAGAGGTTTTAATAAAAATATCCTGACCGAGCTTGTTCTGGGGAACAATGTAGTGATTTATTTTCTGATGAACAGCAACCATAGGTCCTCCATCACAAGTCGGAGAATTTGCTTCCTATTGATGAGTTTACGAGACATCTCTTAGTTGATGAATTACATGTTTGTACACGGTATGTGGGCGCCCATGTATGTGTTGTATATATTTATTTAATTTCAATCTGATGCATACATGTGAATGTGTGTATCATGTAACATTATTACAGATTTACACATACGGAGTAATATAGATTGTTAAAAGTAGGAACACCAGGCCAATAAGACGTCAGAAAGTTACTGAAGGTCCAAACCTGAGAAAGGGAGTTCTCTCCAGATGATTCAGGGACATGGATAAGATTATTCCAGCTTGCATAGGCTTGTAAAATCGTATTGGCATTGGAGACGGATACATTCAAATTCAGATCTCGGGTAGAGGTAATTCGTAGTTGAGAGGCCATTCCCGGTGTTTCAGGATTATACTGGTACCTTTACACAACATACAATAATTAAAGACAAGCAATCAAACAGCTATACTCAATTATAAAAATGCAAAGAAAAAGCATGAAAACGACACACAGGTGCATGCATGCGTAAAGGAAGATGGTCTTTCATGTCACTTGATTTAGGTGTTTCCAGATCAAGAGCATCAGAAGGTGAAGGAGGGAGCGAGAGAGGGATGGTCTTTCATGTCACTTGCTTTAGGTGTTTCTAGAATACATAAAGGTGACAGGAAAAACAAAACAAAGGGTCCGACTGTCACGGTGTATTACAAGCATGAAATGCAGGAGAAACTGAGTTCTGACTATTCTGTTGCAAGTCGAGAGGTTTCAGAAAAAATCACTTTAGAAAACTATACCTTAATGACCCGTCAACTGGTTCAATTACAGGCTCCCATGACTCAAATCTATCATTATACGACCTTGCAGCTAAAGAGAACGTCACATTAGAATGCAAGGAATCAGGTCTTCCATGCAAGCTGAATGCCACACCGCTCAAAGATATGTTACACAACGGAACCATCTACAGAAGGCCAAAGCAACACTAAGATGATGAAATTTACCAGGTAGAAACACATACATATATGTATGTTCAGTATCAAATATTAAAACATAAAGATACACAAGCAGGTATTTACAAAATAGCTTGAAATGATTACTAAAAAATGTGCACGTATATATTAGGTAATCACATGCACACAACTTGATATAATCCCAAACCAAAATCGGCTTTGAATATGTTAGTGCGCATAATCTTTTGGAATTACTAAGCAAGCAGTTTAGCAGCCCCCATCACATGACATAAATAACAATCTTGAAACAAGTCCCTACAAGCATGCACATCAATTTTTTCCATCATAACTTAATCTCACATGTCATATTAATTATCGCGAAGCCTGCACTAGATATATAGTATCTCCCTCAGAAAGCTCTCCTCGGAAATTGCCTTTAGCGCATGCGAATCAGATAAACGGATCCCTTGTATATCAGTCTTTCATATATCTATGCAGTGTTATGTGGAAAACCATGCAAACAAATTGAGTCTCAACTTGTAGCAGACTGGTTCAAATATTTGGATTACAAAAAAGAAAGGAACACGGCCATAGTCGTTTATCTCAAGCATTACACTATCAAGCTCTCATATGACTAGATAGATTTGATCTTGTAAGACAACGCAGGTGAAACTCAAACAATTCACCGGCATGTGTGTGTGTGTGTGTTTCTTTCTTGAAACGACAAATCTTACTACATTACTCCTTTACCACCTTATAACTCCAAATACGCATATACCAGCATATACCAGCCTTATGCCTCCGTCAGGGTACGAACCCCCGACCTCTACTGTGCTCAGAGAGAGAGAGAGAGAGAGAGAGATATTCAACATTGCCTATCAAAGGTTGATAAATTTAGGCGCCCATGTCTAATTAGGAGGTGTATTTGTGTACTATCCTGAAGGGTAATGAAGAAATACTATTATCAAAAATGATGATCCTCAAGGTATAACTACACTAATCAATAGAGGCAGTAGTACCAAAACAATAGTCTATCAAACATAAAAAGAAACGTCAAATTTTCAAACTAGTTATATAAGAGTAAGACAGATTACCAAGCCCCCATAGTCATCGAACAGTGCAGCAGAGAATGTGCTTATTTCAGCTTCAATCACAGTGTCATCTGAACCACTTGATATATCTTGGTCAACAAGTTTGAAAGCAAATCTTTTTGGAGGTTTCTTCATACCATTACGGACAATAAAGGTTCCTAGTTCATTCCCAACCGCCCATACACTAACCGGATCCCTCGTAAACCTTAGCTCAGATGTGTCCCATATACTTTCATCCAGAAATTGATCTGGCGAGACTAAGTCATTGCGGATACATCTCAAAGAGCTGAAATCAGAATGCTTTGGTGTGCCTTTACAAGCCAAACATCCTAAGGAAACAAAACCTGGGGGAGCCTGAGGCATCCAAAAAGAAATACTATCCAGTCTAGCTTTCTTTTTTATGTGTCCTACTAGTTGAAAATCTGTTGGGGACCTATACAGATCACTGTCCTCTGAATCTCGAAGAACAATACAGGTGTTCGGAGGTTCGTACCTGAAAACAAAGTTTAACAAATATTTGAGTAATACAGAGCAGTCAGATTCTAGGATTACAGGAGAAACTCCTTACCCTTGGATAGCAATATCACCGAAATAAATCATGTCTTCAGGGAGCACAGGACGCCATATAGACATTTTTTTTCTTGAACCAGAACCTTGATTCCACCAAATCAACTTGAAGGTAGCAACTGCTTCAAACCTCCTTCTGGAGTTCATTGCTGATGACCTTTCAGATTGTATGGTATCATTACCAACGGAAACTGATGTTTGCTTCTCCAGGCTCAAATTTTCAGTAGATATTTCCCAAAACCCAAAATATAGATCCCTCAGTTCATATGCTCTCTTGGTCAAGCTCAAAGTGGCAGGATCAGTAGGAAGAAAAGTTCCAAAAGCATTGTCCACTCTCCAGAATGCCAAGTTAGGGTATCTGCATCAAACCTCAAAAACCCCAGTTAATCGATTGAATTCATTGAACAGTTATTCATGTCAAACATACGGAACATATACCAAAAATTGATTTGTAAAAAAGGATAACAATAGCAACTAAAACTGTAATCATACCCAGAGCCCAATTGGAGATGTATACAATCTCTCAGGCCACAAGTAGAAACCAAAGATGCTGATATGCAGAAAACCGAGGAAACCGGAGGCTCTTTTCTTCCTGTAGAAGCCACGCAGCCCAGTGCCACATAACCTTTCGGCGCCTCAGGAAACCAAATTGAGCAGAATTCGTTTCCCTCGAAACCACTTTCGGCGGTGATTAATTCAGTAACACCGACTCCAGCAGATATTGAAGATGAAGTGGGCCACACAAGAGTGAAGGACTTAGCACGCTTGACTCTTATTAAGCTAGAGTTAACAGCAAGTACACTTTTGGTTGGTGGCTTGTCACTGTTAAATGAGAGCTCGAGTTATCGCATATTCTTGCATGGTTATACGAAAAGGAACTGAAAGTGAAACACAAATTTACTAACGTTGGTGTTAGATAGTCACCGAGTACAGCAAAGCCAGTGGGTGCACGAGGTCTCCAGAAAGCATATACTTGTTCATTGCCTGGCACAGTAGGATACATATAAGCAATCCATTTACGCAATCAAACATACAATTCAAAATATAAGAGGGCAACTAAGTAACATCATTACTTTTAATAGTCCCGATTCTGTCGAATTCAGAGCATGGAATAGTTGATCTCTTTGACCGTGTTCTTAAGAATGACAATATATCATCCTGAACCGCCAAAAAGAGCCTCAAAAGGCTAAATGAAAAATTCATAAAAATGTCAGAGACAACCAATTGCATGCTCATCTTTCCAGAGGCATTGGAGAATTTCACTGAAGTATCAAAAGGCTCCAAAATCTCAATGCCATTGCTCTCCACGGTCAAACCAAGAGCATCTGCACTCATCTCAATTTTGTCACCCTTTAAAACAAGCCTGCAAGAAACATAAAATAAATACATATTTCTCCATATACACATTCTATTTATGCACTAAATTCATGGTGCAATACCGACAAAAACAATTGTACAATGAGACAAATAACTTTTTTTTTTTTTAAACATATGCTCATTCATTAAAATTCAAGGAGGCTTATGAGAGTCAAAGTACAGAAGGAACTCAGGATACAAATGGGAACCAAACAAGCTAAGTTATTGTCTACCAAACTATAAGAGTCTAAACTGTTTGATAGGTAACTTTATGACAGGAATTATTGAGAATAAGTAACTTTATGACAGGAATTATTGAGAAAAAAATGCAAATCATTAGGGAACCCAAATTGATATGCCCGGGCATGAAGTGCAAACTAACACGTTATACTTGTGGATTTTCAAATCCAAGAATATATTATAACCCGTTTTCAGGTTTGTGTGGCCTTTTGGATTCTGAAGTTTCGTGGTAAATACATGGATTCACGTACACTTATATTTGAAGCTTGAACTTGTAAGGAGGTGTGGAATTAATACATTCCTCCAACAACTTACACACATGAATATGTAATATGTATCATAGGAGGTATGTCCAAGAGTACTATCCAAGACTTGGAGTGGAACTAGATGAGAGTACTTGGGAAAGAAAAAAAAAGGCATGGTGTATCTAGGCTGATCTGAAAACATAGGGCGGGTCTTGGAGTATGATGCATGCATTTATTAATTTTGAATCCAGGTGAAGATCCAGTCGGATCTATAAATCTCAATCAGCCCCGCATGGAAAGATCTTCCAATTACCCATCCACTTGTAGTAACCACTAACCAATCTTGAGACATGAATATTAATGTCATTTCCACCACACTCCATCATTTGTGCACTGGAATTGACCTGCTAGCGAGTA
Organism: Plantago ovata; assembly: GCA_028274465.1. NCBI lineage: Eukaryota > Viridiplantae > Streptophyta > Magnoliopsida > Lamiales > Plantaginaceae > Plantago > Plantago ovata. The sequence goes on along the minus strand of CM051455.1, from coordinate 23,471,810 downwards.
TGCATACAAGCCAGGACATGTTCATGTGGGCAGTGATTAGATTTGAAGCAACACCTCAGTTACTGCCTAAAATTAATAATATCAACCAAAGTTTCAGCACATAAAGATAAAATGTTCAATATTTTTAGTTTTTAATATTTACGTTGCACTTTCTCTAGAGCTGATTTTGATCTCTTTGAAGAGGCCACCTAGTAAACAATTTAAATATGTGAACCTGAAAAACCAATCAAGCATGCAGTAATTCTAACATAGTGCAAAGGCCAAAGGCAGCATATTCATTCTATACACTACCCTATTGGGTACAAATTATGAGTATTTCAAATATCCCTCACCTACAGAATGCATCCAGCTGTGCGTGCAAAAGCTTGTTTGAAAGGATAACAGATCCAACATCTCTTGATGTGTTGTAAAAGGTCAACTCAGGACTGATAGCCTGTGAAATAAATTTGGTCAGAAAATATGTGAACAAGCACAGCCTAGATTAGTCATTTCTACCTAAATCTGTAAAGCATGAGTTTTCTGCTTGACAGTGATTAGTCGCCAAAGCGGATATACCAGTAGAAATCAAAAAAAGTAAGAATTTTCTGCTTTCTTTTTTTTTTTTTTTTTTTTGGTTTCCCACTGGTATCCGCTATGTACGACTAATCACTGTCAGGCCCCAGCGGTGTTGGATTATTTATGCACAAAGGACAAATCCCATGCCAAATAAAGTTTAGTAAACTAACTCCAAGTCTTCAACTACTATTATATAGGAATACAAGAATTCCAAGACTATCTAAACGAATAGTCAGATGACCTAAAGTCCTAAACTAAACTTTGACTTATAATTAGAAATCTTGAACCACATAGGTCAAATAAATAAATATTTATCCATTCGACTGAAGAAACATATAAAGAAGAAAACTGATGCCCAGCGTGGTGTGGTACCTGTAATTCAAATACCATTTCGGTGGATTTACCAGCAGAAGCATTTTGTGATGCTATAGAATTGCCTTCTCTTGGAGGGTGATCAGAAGGGCTTCCATTTTCTCCATCCATGAAAACGTTATCATTCTCATTAGCTGAATACATGCTGTTCAATCCCAACAGAATGCATGAATCCAAGTATAGTCCACTCTGAAACAAAAGACAGAAAACTCATTCGTAATTCTTGCTGGAGACTAGATATCAGAACCAACATCAACAGTCCAAAACTAGGAAAAAGATCATCCACCTTGATAGTAACATTCCTGAACTGTAGTTTCTTTCCATTTCCCACATAAACTAGAGCCTCCATACTTGGACAACAGAGACTCAATCCATGCCTATCTTTCAAATACAGAGTTCCACCTCTTCCGTCATATATAAAAAGGTCATGCCTTTCATCATCCGCTATCAAAGGTCTCTGAGGAGAAATCGAGAACTCAGTTGTTGGCTGATAAAAGGTTGGTCCGTCAAGTATGAGCGCATCAACAATATTTGAAGGATTAGCATTATCATCACTTAACATTTCACCACGAACTGTGGGTACAAAGAACTCAACAACAGCAAGCAAAAAATCAAGTGCAACAAGCAATTGTGGTCGTTGTATGCTCAAGAATATATACGTCGAATCTTCACAAAATCTGGCATCAAGAATAAGCATTGCTGGAACAAATTTTTTGAGATTTTCCTCCAAGTAATTGATCCCAACATGCCTAGAACCAATGTTATCATTAAGGGATTGTGAAGAATTGGATGCTGTCATATCAGGCTTCCCAACAGCCAACCTAAGCTCCTGCGCTGTACCTTCACGATCATCAACTACAGTCAAATCCTTTAATGTGGCTGATAGGAAGCCTTCGCCCGCTGAGTTAGACTTGTATAAAAGCCACACACTGCCCACCTGAAAAAAGATAGAAGACCAATACTATGAAGAAGATAAAATGTGATAACATAATGGATTCGTTAAGATGCTGAATGATTTGTTTATGTACTGATAAAGCTTAGTCGACAGGCAAAATGTATTTTGAAAATAAGCAATCAGATATATTTCAACTATGATCAAATACAAGATACACATCATCACATTGAAGATAGATTATTGGGAAGAAGAATGTGTCCAGATAGGGAGCACATCAGTTTATCCAGGTACAATACTGATATAGATAATCATGGCAAGTAACTCTCTTCAGCTGAAGATGGCCCCATTTAAAGTTAACCAAACCCAGAATAAAGCCTGAGAGTCGAAGACTGTCAAGGATGTAAAATGGGAACTAATACCCTCAAAAGGATATTCCAGATAATTCATACTGATTTAAACAGCTATCTCCAATGACAAGAAATCTGAAGTGAAATCTATAGAACATTCACGTGAGGCCCCACCATTAGAACTTCCTTAATCATTGCAGATTGTGAATTATCCTCTTACCACCGAGTCAACCATGAATAATATTTACAACAATAACCAACTTGACAAAAATCAACCCAACTGGGTGGCTCTGAGCCTATGATACTTTTTTTCCAAGTGACTCTGATGCCATAATGAAAAAGATACCTCATCCAAGTAAGGAAGTCCTTAATTTTATAACTGGGACAAAGCCCACCAAGAAAGTAAACACATGCAGAATAATTTTTTGCAGGACCAAGGATACAGTCAAGAAAAATGTATGAGATGGAACCGAAAGTGGATCTACCTACGTCACTTGACCCCAACACTGCTTTTATTTTTAGTAAGAATTAAACCTACCCACACTCAGCCAACCAATCATTATTTCAAATCAAATGTATAGCACTTTCCCTGGCTAGAATCTGGGGATGATAGTTTATTGAATGAAGATAAGCTTCTGTCTAGATAGTATGCTGAGAATCAAAAAGTCCTGGCGCTGCCCATGAATGAAGTTCTTCTGACACCCTGCTTTTCTGATTTTATATCATAAAGAAAATGCAGTGTATTTCCTCCTAATACTAAGCTAAAATATGGACCAACCCCAATTCTTTCAGTACAATCTCGTGATAGTTATGTGGATCCATAAACCGTAGTAGCAGTTTGAGAGTATCTTGAGCACAAACCGAGGGGGGGGGGGGGAAGAAAAAAAAAAAAAAAAGAACCATTGTCTCATTAACTGGAGGAGCACCAGTCCTGAATCCCAGAGAAAATTATAGGAAACAAGAAAACCACACAAAACTTGAAAATTCACTTCAGGCAAAAGGTCTCCTTTCACTGCAAACACACTGGTTATTTTATGAGCATCCATAACAGTCTTTCAATAAGATGACTACACACTTGATAACAAGTCGTAAACGCGATAAACGCAAGGAATATCTAAAGATAAGTTGATGAACTACCTGTAGAGTAGCAAGTGATGTATCCCTTGAGATACCATAATGAAGACCGAGTTCAACCAAACCAACATGAAGAGAAATTTTAGTTTCCACCCACTTTTCACTAGGTTGTCTTTCAGATTTTTCAGCATCTACAACATGTCTATCAGTGTGTTTCGACTCCTCAGTAGAAATGGCAGAAGACTCATTTCTTAAATGAGGCACAATATCTGGAGTCTCTGATATATTTTCTTGTGCACATTCGGTAATTATTTCATATTCCCGGTTGGATAATGATGCTTTCAGCTCTTCGATCTGAAAATTAGCGAAAAACATGCATGCCAATGAAACTTCATCAGGCAGTGAACATATAGGCTGATAAGCAAGTCTTATAAAATAAATACGATCTAAAACCTACACAGCAAAAGACTGAAGTTTGCATGAAAGCTAACTTCAATTCAAAACATACGAGGAAACTTGAGAAAGCTCTCAACTCTCTAAAGAAATTATTCCATGAGACAAAGCATGGAGAAGACCACATACACACACGGAGGGGCAATCCCCCCCCCCCCCCCCCAAAAAAAAAGGAGAGTAGTTTCAACATTCAAAGCTAAATACCGTGATAGCAACTTCTGTACTTGGAATTTGATGCAACAAGTCACGCAGTGCCCTCTGAATGACTATAGAAACACCCTTGACATCTTGGATTATGCTTTCGCCCAGTTCTGATCCCGAGCCCACATTTAAGTTGATGTCATCAACCTGAAAGGTCATGTAGATTTCATAATAAGAATTCAATGAAACGGTAATGTCCTAACTCAACACATGATATGATGTCTTTTAATGCCTAAGCAATAATGCATGATCCAAATATTAAACATAACTCTGGGTGAAAAAAAAAACAAAGAATCTAAACCTCTAAATTACTCCACCACATTTTGTTCCTCAACTTTTTGGGTGAGGTCCATATATAAAACATCTTACAAGAATTGTTAAAACTTCAACATGCACAGCCTTCATTTCTCTTCTGCTCCCACCAAACCATCTAAATGCATTCTGAACGGTGATTTGAACTACATCAAGCTTCAAATAACTGCAAGCAGAGACAAATTAAAGGTACATTATGTCGGGGGTCTACAAAATCGTAGATATGTAGTATATGAGTAACTCGTCAGCAATATATAGTTATATATAGGGTGCGAGAGAAATAAAACTCACTCGCTGCTACTTGTTCTCCTAGGCATTAGTATAATTGGTTTTTTAAGAGAGAGATTTAACATGAAAGCAGGTGATCCTTCAACTTCACTTTTTGTAAGCCACTTATCCGAGTCGGTCACCTGATCCTTTATTCTGATATCATCCTTGGAAGCGCTAGGGACAAGACCCATAAAGAAACTAATAACCTGCAGGCAATTTTGTCAAATTACATTTAGTGCACATCTAAAACTATACAAGAAGAAACAAAAAGGAGCAAAGTTAACTAACCTCTTGAAGAAAGCGATTCAGATAGACAACTCGAACTTCAGACAGCTGACCTAGAAGACTATATTCATAACCCTCATAATCATCGTCATTGGGGCTGTATGAGCAGAACGACAACTGCACGCTTACGGAAAAACACAAGAAGCTATTAAAGCAAAGCAAAAGACATGAATTTAGAGGTCTCAAACAAATTAATACACACACACAAAAAAAAAAATTAAAAAAAAAGAACACACTTAAAGGTCTCCGCCAAATAAAAATATGACTATTCCATAAAAGTAAAAATCCTTTATCGGTGTAAATTTATCCAAGTAGATAGCACTTCCTTGAGCAATACAAAGTGCCAGTCCAAGAACATAATTCATGCTTTATCAGAGTAACTATCTTAAACATTTTCTCTGTCATGAAAGAATGAAGATCCACAATAATATATGCAAAAGCATGTACAGACTTTGCTGAAGTGGTGAAATAATGCACAGGAACATGCCAATTCGAATTGAGTAAAAAGAACACAGTATGAGATGATAATATTGTTTGATCATGAGATCAATTGGCCAACGAATACTTTCATGTATACTACAACTACAATATATTTGTATCTTTCTTTCTAGTTATTTCTACTTGCTAATATTTTTTAAAGGTGATCTCAAATATACATAAGTACTCCGTATAGAAGTGAATAATACACTGGGATTGTATTATACAGTTCAGACAAACAGGAAACTGACTACTAACTAACTATCAGGTAATTAATTTCTAGCTGTCTCATTAAACCAACAAAGTAAAAACTCTTTAGTCTTTTCAGCCATCCACTCTTAGCTAGTGACATTATCAAAACAAAGTAACAATCATCTGTCATCAACTTTCCTTTTTATCTTTGAACGAAAAAATGGAACTTCCACAACTTGATCAAAGAAATATGTAATTGTCAGATTTATCAAGCCTTCAAGTTCAATGATACCTAAGAAACCTAAAAGGAATAATCATTGAACTCGGCTTCCAGTCATATGCTAGTTCACAAAAGAGATTATTGATATTAGTTTCTCCACAATTGCGCATTAAACAAACTCAAATTCTATTTTGATTCAAACTTATTTCCAAGCAAATGCATCAGATGATAAGATTGTAAAACTACATGACTCAAAGTCAGCTGCATTACTGAACAAAATACATGTCAAGACTCGGACCATGAGAAAAAGCAACAATGGTAATTGGTTTGTTTACCTTTTCCTACTTAAATTACACAGCAAATATTAGTTCGGCATTATGGCTATTTTCAGTAATATTTTCCATCATGGTAAACATGCCCACGCTTCATTTTTTCCTTAATATCTCAGTCTTTCATCTTCAGCACACACATTTTCGGTCTTTCTTAAAGTAAAAAGGTTGTATCTATCTACTGGGGCAACCCCAAAATTCCAAGGTTTCCTTTCCATCTCCATTCAACTATTTAACAGTAACTTCCTCACCAGAGGCAGATGTCACAATAAATGAACAGTGCACCCAACAACGCAAGCAAATCTATCTTCAAGAGAAATGATCCGCCACATCACTCACTACCAAGCCATCCACTAGGGCTGTCAATTGTTCAAACCAGAATCCTGCTCCATCTAAATCGCTAACCACACAAATTTTATATGGTTTGGAACCGTTTTCAGAATCATATATAGATCCATACCCATGCTGGAACCAATGGAACAATTATGGAACCACATAGAACCATACATTGATATACTATAATTTTAGATATTGCTAATCATGGGTAATTCAATCATTGTCCCATTCTTTCAATTAAGAAACTAATGTAAGACTAATTAATTTGGCAATGACTCTGACTTGTTCCATGTTTGGTTACAATCTGGTTCCTTCATGGAACCGCAAACATGGAGCCAAACCTACTGATAGGAATCAAAAAGAGTTTCAAGTTTATTCTAGAATAAAGTCTATAATTAGGAATTAGTAGTAGTTTATTTTCTAGCATAGTTCTATACTTCTATTTCCTATTACTAATAGACTTAATAGTCTTTATTAGACTTATAGTCCTTTTCCTAGTTGATTTCTAATTCCCTAGGATAGGTTTTTTTTTTGTTTTTCCCTATAGATATAGGCCACATATTACTAGTATATTTACTTTTCATTAAAACAATTATTTAGCATATTGGTATTGAGCTTAGCTCCCAATTTGCAATCGTGGTTTTGAGATTTGTTGCAAATACCCACTTATTCTCCATCACCTACCTTCTGCAGTCATTTCCACAATCAATCAAACTGGGGGCAAACTGGAACAACAGACAGATTTGAGCTTATTAGCTGTAAAAGCTCAGTAATAAATTACACTATACCTCAACAAACGAACTACCACCAGGATTTCTCATGTCACAGGCCCAGAAATACATATGATTGCTGTCAAGACTATCATCACTGATGCGGAGATTTCCAAGGGATGCCTTTATACTGAAAGAGGAGGGAAACACCTGCACGTGCAAGGAGAGAAAATTTCAGAGTCAAGCAAGAACTTTAGCCTTTCAGCACCTAAAAAAGAAAGAACAGGACATGAACCTTAATATCTGTAAGAAGATTGTTTTGAGCCAAAGTCGCAAGTCTGGAGCCATCTTCCTTCACAAGAAAAATCTGAGCACGGGCCATGTTCAACGATATATTAAAAATAACTCTGGATTTCCCTTTCCCGAGCAGAGATTTGATGACTGGCTCTTCTACTGGAGCTGAAGCCTGATCATCCATAACAGTTTCCTGGGAGGTATCATGTGGTGTACCAGCAGTCGAAGAAGCATCACTGAAAGACTCAGGATCATCCTCTGCAATGCTGATTGCATTTACGAAATCCATAATGGCTAGTATAGTAGGCCTCCGGCAATAAAATGACAAGGTAGACAGCGTAACAGCCACCTAAGATTGAATCAAATAAGGTAAACTCACACATGTAGAAAACCACTGCATGCAGACAAGCAAATTGACACAGTGCAGTATCAGTTGAAGATTGAACAGCTGAACTAAGTCATTATACTGCACTCTCGGATTAAAGCATGATTATAAAGATGGTTTTTTCAAGCATGAGAAAAGAACCATAGAACCACATGAACATCCGTCTTACTTGTTTATCAACATTGGCATAGAGTCGTGAGTCCTGGTCAAATATGAGTATCTGAGCTTTAACAAAAGTGTCTAATGGATCAGTAACCCCTGTCTGGCCAGCATCCAGATGAGCACCATCCAAAGGCAGAAGACCACCAACTCGAATAAAACTTGGGGCTTTCAGGTCAGGCCAATCTGATTCCTCAAGAATTCGAGAAACTATGTACTCCGGCTCAACTGTTGGGGCTATGGGACTACCAATTGTATCATTAAGACTCTCAGGTGCCTCAAAGAACTCATCATCCCCTTCATATTGACTAAACAAGTCATTATTAGAGGCTGATGGAATCTCAGAAGTATGCAAAGGGGAAGGACTTTCTGCACTTCTGATGAATGATCGTGCCAGGTAATAGCTCTGAGATCCCTTGCGGTAATTTAAGTCTTCTATTTCTAATGCTTTAAGAACTGTGCCAATGAAAATATCATTTGCTTTCATTGACAGTTCAACCTGCGGAAATTCATAGCTTTGAGCATTTCTACAATTAAATAATTAAAACAAGAAAAGCAATATAGTACATATCTACACTTGAATGTTTACCTGTCCACCTATAGCTCGAAACTCGAGCAAGCGCCTCTCTTCAGCTAGAAGCAGGTTCATCAATCCTTCACCATGCTAAAATATGTGAAAAAAGTACTAGTTTATTTGTCAGTCAAAGCAGGTAGACTGTGACCCACGTGAGCTAGAAAGTGAGAAAACTGACCATGTTTTCTTGGCTGGTATAACTGAAACTTATTTTCAACTCATCCAGTATGCCAGTCACGAACATCTTCTCTATGGCAGATAAATCTGATGCTTCATGGTTGTCAATCTCAGAGGTTTCTGAATCTGAGGAGGATTCAACTAAACCAGTAACGGAAGCAGTTCCCTGAAAATACGTATGAAAACCCTTCCGTATAACTAAATCTCATTGGAAAATCACGAAAGAGGTAACAGCACACAGGCATGGAGAACGCTTACATACCCAATAAACAATCTAATGCTTAACTAATAGATACAACATAACAAATACAATGCCATTAAACAATATAACACACATGATATTTCTATACACAATAACGTAATTGTAATATGGTGGTACTCACATATGATGTGCCAATATAAGTATGTATTTATATACTTATAAAAAAAAATTAAAAAAATAAAATAAGAGAAGAAGTAGAAAGAATTGTATATATAATGCACACAAGTTACACAATATACTTATAATCACACTGGTTATAGATAATCGATAGCTGGCCTGGCAGATTAAATTATATTTCTACATTTCAAAATCAGATATTGTTCAACCGATGTATATATATTCCTGTATAACAGTGTGTATGTGCTGGTGTTGCTCTATGTATTAAAAATAAAAATTAAAAACTAAAACAAAATGATATACAATATATAATGTATTTCCTTTTACATTTATTATCTATAGCATGCATGAAAATGTAATACAATTACAATCTTAATATTGAAAATTGGAATGCCAAAAGGACTTGCATAAATAATTTAGAATGAGATGCAGAGGTCAAGTATTTAGGTACAGGCTCATTTTGAAAGGGTCAACAATTATTTATTCTCAAACAATCATAAGATTCCACACCTACATTCATTATTCTTGCTAGTGTGTTGAAAATATATACGCTAAAAGAACATAATTTGACACCAATAAACTTACTTCCCCCCTACTTCTAAAACATAAAAATCAACACACACAAAAGAATTGCAAGCAGCTCCATCAAATTTTGGTTATCCAGTAGTATGCTAGAGTATTGGGAAAACCAAGTCAACTAGATATTATCGAAGCAGCATGACAAATCATGAGTGCAAGTTGATCTTCCTATTCAAACCTTGAGAAAGCCCATTGGTTTTCAGGGGTAGCCAGTGGAAGGAATTTGAAAGAAAAATAAATAAAAGTTTCTATGGAGAAAGAACAAAATGGAACATTTTAAAACTCTTGACATGAGTATCAAGTTGCATTACCGATGCCCCATAAATAGCTCCCTGAATATAGTTTTGCCAAGTCTTCCTTGAAGCATCTGACTCGCACCGTAAAATAATTGAATTAGGATCTTCAACCACCTAGAAAGGGGAACACTCGTGAAAGTCAGAAAAAAACTAAAATAAGTTCCACTGAATATTACAGCACTTAAAGTTATGCCGGTTATTCCAAGGAATGAGATACAACCTTCGTAATAGGTCGATCAGCATCACAGATGCCCAATACATGTTCCACATTTCCCACTGAATCAACTGGAACTTGATGTACTTGTTTACCTCGAAGGCTAGTATGAATAGTGTAAGAGTCAGATTTACACTTTAAGAACCAAAAAATGTAAAATTCTTATAATGCAAGCACTAACAAAACCATAGAGCTGATGAAATAAATAGAATGGAATATGGAATACATGCAAAACACCTAGGCAGGAGTTATAAGGTGGTTGGGTGGAATGTAGTTCGAACAGGGAAGGAAGTACAGGGATCGAATGAAGGCGGAGGCAAGAAGTAGTGGTAATGGATTATTGGCAGCTCTGGGTGGAGCACTTTGTAATTAGGTTACACACACACACAAACCAAAAAAAAAAGAAGAAGAAGCAAAACAATTAGGTCGATACACAGCCTCAAGACCTATATACATTACTTGGTCGTATGCATTAAGAGAATGACTCCATTTTGTTTTTCATTTTGGCAGATACCATTACACACTTCAAGCAATTTACAAAAGGGTTTATCAATGTGTACTCTTTGTCATGTTTAATGTTCAAACACATGCACCGCAGAACGGCTTCAGCATTCACACATCTATAACTATGTGCAGCAAAGTGCCAAGTATCACAACAACAACAACAACAACAACAACAACAACAACAACAACAACAACAAAAAGAAAGAGAAAAAAGGACACCTATGGCAACAGTTAAAATGTGAGACCAAAAGAATGTTTTAACGGTAATAAGAATTTGATAACAAAGATCTTCACAAAGGTATCATAGCATGGTCCAACTCAGTCCTCACGTCTTTTCTGATCTTAGATGTCTATTAAATCGAAATAGCACGCTCAGTTAGTTTGATCTTTCTTTAGTTACACTAAATGATCTGCTAATTCCTGTATCTAGTGTTCCAATAAATGGTAGCAAAGAGCACAGAAAGAAGGCTCTGAAATACTTATGTCCCTGTCAGATCAGGAGGCCGAATCATACCAACAAAAAGATCCAATTTTCTATAGCTTGGCATGCCTATATACTCATCCGTTTTTCTAGATTCTATACGTTTCCTTTTGGATCGGAGTTTTAGGAGGTTCGTATAATGAGTGTAGTGTGTTGGTTTAGTGGCAGGACCCACAATAAAGTTGTGAGACAAAGGTTTGCCAAAAATAGAAACGTATAGAATCTAAAAAACGGACAAAAATGGAATACATATAAAATCTAAAAAACAGATGAGTATGAAATATGGTAAATACAGAGTTGCCCAGCCAAGAGGGCGAACTTGGGAACCATTCTGACATAGACAACTATTGTTTTTATTTCTCGGAACACTAATAGAAGCCATAAGTTTGATTCCAGCAGCATGAATTCATATTCGCAGCACTGCAGAAAATGCAGTCCAAGAGTCGTATGTTTTTAAGATTTTATAATAATAAAGCAGAAGACTATGTCCAGAATTTTACTCCAGTTCTCCTCAGGGAATTTAGAGGGCTTGCCAGATTATGAGATTTCTTGGGATTAATAAGAGTTCAACATTCCAGTAGAGCAACTTAAGTTCTATCCTTTCCATTCTCACTGCTTCCTCTTCACATGTGTTCTTTCTTTTCTTGGTTCATTTACTTTGTGTGAATTTGTGGTTGAATTTATGTATAGGGAGAAAACATAACTTATGTTCCTTCGGTGGAAAAAATGATCAATGCAAATGCAACAAATTTTAATGTTCTTGTCTACAGCACCAAAAGATCAACTAAGAAGGTTAAAAAATACCGAACTTCAATGTTCAAACCTGAAATAGTGTTTATATGTTCTTGATTCCGGATTTTCTAGCACATAGAGAAGAGGTCCAACTATGCAGAAATATCTACGCTGCCATACAGCTTCTCTACCTGCAACACCCTGAAAATGGAAAGGGGGGAAAGGAAAAATATATTAGACTTACAGGCCTAAAACCGTTAACCAATATTATTAGCATCATGCATAACCAAAGAAACAAAGGAAAAGAAAGGAGTAACCTTCCATGTAAGATGGTATAACCATCCCCCCCAATCAGCTTGATCCCATGGACGAGCAAGATCGAGGCTTTCAGCATCCTTTCCTTGAAAAATCTTAACTACTTGCATTAAGCGATGATAACGAGATGGAGAAAAATGAAAACCAAGGGACGGTAAACGCAAAGCAAGTCTTGTCGAGGGAAAGGAGGCAACTGGTGATCGAATCTGAAAAGTCAAAATGATATTAAACAGATGAGAAGTCAATGTTACTATAGATTTCTATAGACTTGCATTTTTAGTAACGATTTCATCTACCTGCTGAAGCTTCAGAAACACCCCACATTTATCAATGACAGGTAGGAAACTAACAAAGCTACGATTTGATGAACCATTACTTCGAGCTAAAGAGGTTTGGCTCCAGTTGTAGTCTCCGTCAACCAAGAACGCTGATACATCTTTCAAAATCAAATCAAACTGGGAGTACAAATTCATCTCTTCTGGTGAAGCATATTCAACGTCATCCTGCATATAGTGTTCTCAGGAAGATTATTAATACTAGAGATTCTCAATAAAATAGTCCAACAAGTTTTTAAAGCTCGGAGGATCAACCTGAGAACGTATCACCAACTTTCCCAAGTCCAGTAGAAGCTTAGTAGGGTGGATACTATCAGGATAAAAGTTGGTTGGAATGGTAATTTTGGGTGCTGCTATATTCAAATCCAAGAAGAATCTGGAACAAAAGTGATAGGAATTAGCCGAGCAGGTAAAGCAACATGAGACACAAAAAAACATCCATATGTACATGCAATACAGCCATAAACTTCCCCAAACACTCTTTGTTTGGAACGTTATCCTATCTTTGACAATTGAAACGATGTGAAACAATAATCAATGATAAAGTTGACAAAAGAGGTGATATTCGAGAAGTGAGTGCTATCAACTCCTCATCCTCTCTCACGAGATAGTTAAAAATATGATATTGGTAGAGTATGCGGTTCCTTTCTGTGGATCCTATAGCCATATATCCCTAGATTATAGCAAGTTAACTGACCAACTATCCAGTGACATACTTCCCCAATTCAATTACGACTAAAGATTTGGGTCCCAAGAGGATGTTTGGAGAATTCCTCATGTTAAGAGGTATCCATGTCACCTGTTACTGGGAAAGCCTACCATACGTTAGATCCATTGTTTCTGGTCGCTCATCATTAAAAATTCATATTCAGTTTGAGTTAGCGAAATATATGTCCATGAAACCTGTTACTGGGCAAACTCACATTGGTAGACCAGAAATTTCTCTCAAGAAAGACCATCTGCACCTGTCCAGACCACCAGTCCGGACATTTAATTTGTAAACACAGTCACCAAAGCATCAAAAACGTCAAACTCCTGAAAATTAACTTGCAGCAAATATTTTCACTATCAAGTTCCATGGGCGTGTTTACAGCAGCCCCATGGGCGTGTTACAGCAGCCCCATTCAGCCCAACTCCCTCACAACTGTTGCTATCAACCCCACCGCTCCGCCTCCAAATTGTTTTATTCAATTTCATTTAGCTGAGAGTTTGAAATCCGCAGGTTAGTTTCGCCATGAAACCAACTTAGTTTCACTGAAACTGACCCAAAGATCTCAAATTTATTATTTAATTTTGATTGAGCAAAAGCTTCAAGAACATATGTTGTGATTTGGACTTAAATGTAATGTTTTCACCGAACACGGCTAAATCATGACACCTCAGAAACGAATTTTTATTGTAATTCTTCTCCCTTTGGTGTATGACATAAAACTTATTTATTTCCTTGACTTTGTTGTAATTTTTAAAGATTCTTTTATGAAGAAATCTATGACCTCTTATTATTGGTTATTGTAAAACTTCATAAGTTCTTATGTCTCCAACTGTCCATTATGTAGGTTATAATGTAAATAACTTCACTATCCCAACCATCACGCTTCCAGAATTTTATGGACAGCCACTATGCGCTGTTGTTATTTGGGGTTGATATCATTACCTGGGAGACCACCCATTCTTATACCACTCATCATCAAGCTTGTTTAACCTATAGAGTTTCTACAAATGAGATCCTGAAAAGAAATGTACACCTTGCTAGTATCTTGTATCATTATCACCCTTTATTCCAGCGCTTAATCACAATGTGGTATTACACCCACTCACCTCATTAATCTCCACAAACCCCATATGAATTACGACATTCATACAATGATGAGGTGCTAACATGTATCTTGTTAATTTCCAAGCCCTTATAACCACTTCCAAAGCCATATCAGAACCACTTTCCCATGTGAAAAAATATATTCTCACTTAATGACATTGCATTAAGGATCAAATCGCATACTCAACATCATATTACGGCTAGGATGAACGCTATTATAAAAATAGTCTTCTAATTTCCAGAATCATGACTGGAAATAACCAGCCCAAAAATGTCGATCAGGATCAAAATGTGGTATATTACTTCCCTACCATATTAGTGGAAGTATGTAATTTAGGTATGTCCCACGCATATAACTAGGTGTGATGTTTAGCAAAGATCATGGGACAGTGGATTCTCTAAATCTACACTCTTTTAAGGTTATTTCCTTCTATAGTTTTGTAATTCTTTGTTGCTCTTAATATAATGATGTAGGAAATGAGGCAGAATATCCCCAAACGAACCCTGGCAGCCAGAAACAAAATACTCTAAGATGGATTTCATCTCAAGAAACCCTAAAAATCCTAGCCACCAGGTAGCTTTCTTTCACCGTCTCTGTACACCCTAGCACCCAGTTAGTTTACTCCTACTGCTATGTCAAACACATCCCTCAACCACCAGGTCTCCTACACCAGTACCACAGGTGGAAAGCCAAAAACGACCGGCAAGAGCATCTCGTCAAGAAAGCGTGTGAATAGCCGGGACCTTAAAACCTTTCCGTGGCGGCGAGGATTTGCACCGTGCCACGCCCGAACAATGCAATCCCCCGTTATTAACTACTATGCTTGGTAAATACGATGCACCAGTACCAAGTACCTAATCAATGTATAATACAACATGCTCTGTATCTTGAAAAGAAAAAACATGGATAACAGTCAAAAAACAAAGTAACCTGGTACGCTCTTTCAATGCCTTGTTAACTTGTCGTGTTGCAGTCCGCCTGACTTCGTCAATTGTCATCTGGAAAGATAACAAGAGAATATAAGCTACTGGAAATATCAATATAATTTAAACTTTTGGCGTGATCACATACAATTGTCACATAAGAGCAAGTAAAAGTACAAACCCATGCAATACTAATACAGCCATCGAACATTCTGTAAACATTCCAAGTAAAAATGATAAATGACGATATAGCTCAAGCTCAGCCTTAAGGCCATACAGTGCACCGTGTGTAATATAAGTCAAGTTCAGTTGACACCAGTGAAGTAACTTTTAGGTATTAACAATTGAAATGTGTATATTATATCTATGGACTCGGGGATAACCTTAGCAAAAAACTCATGAAAGGAAAAGCATAACGGGCTAGTATAGTGAATTAGAGGGTGGTTGTTGCTCTAATTATTTCCACGATTCTTATGCTAGTGAGCCTGTGGAAATCAGTTAGGAGGGGATGGCATGACCTGCTTGAAAGAATCAGGCAGGGGGTAGATTGGACCATTGTGGTGAATGTCAAATTTTGGTATAGTTGCCGTTTCAGGGGATGAATCGCTGAAAAGGACTCCTTGCTAATTATTTCATACTATGAATTATCTGGGAGGCACTCAACTTCTTGATGGAGTTTAATAATGGCAACATGTATTCAAATGTGACATTCTGATTCGGAAATTCGGGTACCAGATGCCATGATGACTTTAATCTATGGAGTACATGTCACAAATAGCAAATTGGCTAAGAGCATATTGTCTTTAACAAAAGATGGGTTCTCTTTGTAAACAGTATTTTAAAAGTCTCCTATAGAAACAAATTCACATGGAAGCTTATTTGAAAAAGTTGCCCCCTGCAGTGACATTCTTTTTATCGATAGTCCTGTGGTTTTCAGGAAGGTGTTGAGCACTGATCATTTACAGCATCATGGTTTGTATATTATGGGGTGGTACTTTGTAATTTTCATTGGCCAGTCCAAGCAACATGGTTCGCTTTGCCGGTTCAAAAAAAAAAAAAAACATCCAAGCAACATGGTGGTTATGCCCCAGACGGTATTAAGAGAAGAATTCTTTGGAATCTTATCACTGCATATGAAATGAAAGAAACAATATTTCGAGGATGTAACTTTGTTTGTTCTATGGGGCAGCTACTAACCCCTGACCAGACAGTCATAATCTAGTTTCTCGTTTGTGTGAATTGATGTAATACACTCCCGTGTATCATTCACTTTTAGATAATATATCCAGAATATTACCTTTCAAAAATGAGCAACTTTTGTGAGAGACAGCCTATAGTGAGACCTTAAGAAAGATAATAAAATACACTCCAACTACAAATGTCGCTTTTCAATAGACTCAAATTTTAAGGTTCTTAGATCACTTTTTCAATAATAACATGAATATTGACAGATACTAAAATAATTCCAACTACATACATCATGTTTTAAGGATACGGGCTCAGTTGTCAAGTTTCAAACATCATTTTTTTAATAAACATGAACACTGTTTAGTTTAACATCATATATTTAGGTTCAAACATCCTTTTATACTAACATATGATGTATACAACTTAAAACATGATGTATATACAAAAAAACATTAGTACATTATGATTGTACATCAATATGCGATGTGAAAAGATAGACCTGTTCCGTTCTTTCTTTTTCTTTTTTCTTTTTTTTTTTTAAGTTAAGAAAAGACAACGGTCTCTCTCGAAAGTTTGTATTCAAAAATAATTTTCATTACAAGTGAAATGTGCTCATATCTAGTGGATTTCTCCAAAACATAATTACTCTAGTGAACATAGCTTTATACTTGGCAAAGTCCAAGAACTTGGACATAATATTTATCAGAAAGTGTAAGTAGTGAAATTTTAGACCAAACTTCTGACTGTTGCCCCCATCAAAAGCTTAATTTTCCTAAACTGAAATTTACTTCCCTAATTAATAGCAAAACTAAGAAATGGAATTGATAGGCCAGTAACTGCTCAGAAACCTAATTTGTAAGTTAACAAGAGACAAATACAAACCTGCACAGCTGATGCAGTTTCCCGAGCTAGATTTTGACTTACAGCGGCATTGCTTTGAAAAAAGTCAATAATTTGATTGATGGAATCATTCAAATACTGAAATGAAACATGTGTAATTTAATATCTGTAGATTGAGAGGGAATAAAATTAGACTAAGCAGTAATATCATACAGTCATATAACAAGGTGAAGCCTTCGCAACCATGCTCCAGTCAACATCAGCATCAAGAGGCTTATAACAGAAGACTCCAACTAATGAATCAGAAGTACTTTCACTCTGCGAATAAAGATAAATGGAGGAGGTTGCACAATTATAAAAACAGCTCAATCTCAAAAAATCTGAAACATCAAAAAAACTGGAGACAGGGAGGGGCAAAAGATTCCTACCTCAGCAAGAAGACCATTTGGAGAGACCAATCTGTATGAACCCAGTTTTATCTCAAAGACTTTAGCCTCTGAGTAAAGTTTTACACGGCAATCAAGATTATCACAGGATAGATCAGCAAGACACTCCTGGCCATCAATCAGCTTTGAAGCATTATGTCTCATGTGAAGATCCAGATCGATAAGTTGCAAGTCTCTCTTGCCATTAAGCAACAATTGTTCATCATCACCATCTTTGTTGTACCCGATGATATCATTAAGTCTCTTCCAATCATCCTCAGTCAAAGTCCCAGGTTCATTTTCATCTTTGACAGGTTGGTTGGTCCTGAGTAGTAAGCAATATACAAGCGAGAAGATATAAGAGTTATTTCAATTGCTTGGGGTCTTCATTAGCTTTGAACTTTCCCTGGAAAATTATTTGGAGAAGTAAATTACTCCCACGAGTAGCTTTCTTTTTATGGACAGTGGCGTCGGTAAAGGTGTTAACCACTGATAATTTACGGAGGCACAGTATGTATGTCTTGGAGTGGTGCTTCATGTGTAAAGCAGATGGGGAATCCATTGACCACTTATTTCTTCATTGTAAAATGGCTAGGATCTTGTGGGACTCAATATTGGGTATGTGTAATATGTCCTGGTCAATGCCTAGTAGCATGGTAGAGTTGTTGAGGGCCTGGAGAAGGAATTGGAAAGATAAAGAAAAAGGTTGATGTGGAATCTTATACCAGGATGTGTGATTTGGAGCATTTGGATAGAGAGAAACAGTAGATGTTTTGAGGACGTTGATAGCTCGGATCATAAGTTTTTAAGTAATTTTTTGGGCTGTTACTTTTGCAGCTTTAATGGGGCTGCAAATAACCCTTTGCCCGACACAGCAGTCTTGTCTCTTGTCTGTCTGTGTTATTGTAATACACTCCCAGTGTATTTCCCCCATTAATAATATCATACTCTTTTTTCAAAAAAAAAAAAAAAAAAAAGTGAACACATTGAATCAAGGTAAACATACTCACCATCCAAATGACCACCATGATTTCTTCGGCTCTTGCCTTTTCAAATAAAGTTCTGAGCCTACTGATTGCTCCACAACCTTGTGAGCCAACATCCTGTTTTTGAAGTAATAAATGCAGAAGCAATCAGTTCCAGAGTTAAACACTGCTTGAAGCATCAAAATGGAATGAAAATGAATAGGCAGAAATGATATCGCATGTCAACTTTAACAGGTTACTTGAAGATAGAATAGTATCCTGCTACAACCAAAAGAAGGAATACTAAAAAAAAAAACCAGAGTGATTAGCTGGAACACTCAACAGGGAAGCTTCATAAAACACAAAAGAAGCACAGGTGGGAAGTAAGAGGAAACGGGGAACATTATACTATCATGCTGTGTAAAACATGATCCCTCCAATTTGATAAACTTTATGTTCGTAAAATTAATCAAGCGGCCAAAGAAGAAAATGACCTCCACTGAAGGATGACCTCGTTATCAAGTCCCATGTCAAGTTCCTCTATCTCTTCATTGTCATCAACAATGGTGCGGTCAAGGTCTGCTTTGAGCAATGCAGCATATAGAGAAATGTACTTCTTACGTAATAATGCATATCGCAGAACTTGATCCCAGGACATTTTCCCACTGGCAACGAAACAAAATAACAGAAAGCATAAACATTAAATTCAACATGACCAATTAATAATCTTCAAGACATTCATACTCAAATGCGCATAAATATATTAGGCAACACCACTATTGAAAATCTTAATGGCCGTCAAGGGAGATCTTGTAAAGCATGCAAGGTTTCATTATTCAATGAAAGATCACATTTCTACATTGCTGGAAGAAACTTCAGCATATTAATATCAGCAGTGGCCCAGGCCAAAAACATTGAGACTGCTCAAAATTAATATTATGCAGACAATGCACTATGCCTATCGAAACTCAAGTGCTTATGGTCATATCATCTGTCAGTGTTCCAGGGGGTCTGACTATACAGTCAGAATAGCGAGAACTAGTCAAAACCAAAGTAACAGTGATGATCTAATTGAAGGATTATGTTAGTTTCAGAAGGATGTTGAAAGTGGAGCATAACGAAAATCAGGCCAAACTATTGAATTGTAAAAATTGAACAGAAAACATTCCCCACAGACAGCAGAACGCACATCAAAATAACCAACACTAAGAGCACCTAATAAGTCTCGGTTAAAGTTTTCATTGTGTGCTTGGAACAATACAGGGAGAATAGAAGATGGAACAATCAGCCTCATATACTGAGAACAGATCAAAAACTTACTAGAAGCACAAAGCATATATATGTATCCAAATAAGGTTCCCTTTACATTTTGTTAATATGCCTCACTTTATTAAAAAATCACGAATATCAATGCAACATTAGAGCTCAAAGTCATTTGTATACGCAATTTAATCTGTTAAAATGATAGTCCTGAATTTAGTGTTACCTAGTTTAGTGGTAATTCAACTCGGCAATTACTTAGTTTATATCTTTCTATGTTTTAATAGTACTGAAAATGATGTATGAATCATATGCAGAACATGTTTCATATGTCCGCAATATCATCTTATTTCTTTAGCTTTATGACGGAAAATACAGCACTTCTCCACGTACAGCATACCACCATAACTTTCAGCCAGACATCCTTAGGTTTATACACAAATCGCAGGGAACCAAACAAAAATTCAAGACAAACTTAAGTACATCGATACCTGGCCTTCTTTATTTGATCTGAAACTGCTTTATATGCATACTTCCACCATGACTTTGGATCGGTTTTCAAAGAAACCCGGGGTCGATAGTGACAATACCTCAATCTTTGATTAAAAGAAGTAAAATTATCAGCCAACTTCAGAAAATCCCGATAGCAACTCTGCAAATGCATAGAAAATATTCAACAGATAAGGTTTTTATGTCAAAACTCAAAATTAGAGAAACTAAATGAGATCAAGAATTTACGAACCTTTGATAAGCAGAGTGTCACATCATCTAGATTTACTACCGCTTTCTGAAGAGGTTGGCCTCTGTTTGTGGATGTATTTGGACGATCTTTTGAATAATTAGCATTTCCACTAACCGGTTGCAAAATATAGGAGTGCTTCTCCATAGTACTAACTTCAGCTTTTCCATCCCTCGTACCAAATTTGAAAATCTACAGCTCTTCAATTAGTTCTGACTCGTGCAGAAGGAAGAAATTTATTTCATAAAATCAAACTTAACATACCTGACTCCACTCAGCGGGTAGCAAATCCTCCCACGGTTTATTGATGTACCATGGACTGATGTCAGAATCCAAATAAATAGCCATTCGGTCAAGTTCTACAGCCTAGAGAAACATAAACAGGTTAATAGGAATAAACAGAGAACGAAAGAGAAAAAAATAGCATTCTGTTAAGCAGTTTGCCAAAGTTGACAAAAACATGCCATCTATCGAGGAAGGATCAATCCACATTTATTTTTGACATTCTAAATAGCAGTAAAAAGCTGTACTTGAGTAGCAAACCAATTCTTCAGAGATCGGGGTTTCAAAAACTCTTTCAAGTATAGTCTCATACTTAAAAGGAGAACAATAAACAACTAGTGTATACAGGTAACGACGGGCAAACAAGAAGACTATTAACATAGGGAAAAGGATTACTAGCTGCCACATTAACCAGGCGAAGTAACAATAAAAAGAAGTATTTTCAAACAACCACTGGGCTAGTGCATTATCAAAGCATCTTTTGTGCTTTTCATTGCTAATGCACCAAAAACACAGAGCCATGAATAAGATTCCAAATAATCCTTCTATCTTCTTCTTTTAAATGTCACTCTACACACTCTGAGCATATACAATCTTTGTTTGGCATGGCCCAAAACATATCACAGGTCCCCAATATGGAACCCAAAGTAACTAGCCACATAGCAGGGTAACAGAGATACCGAGTATAATCAAGCAGCAAGATAACAATGATAACCAAAAGGAGTTATTAATAATAATAATAATAATAATAATAATAATAATAATAATAATAATAATAATAATAATAATAATACTTTCACGTCTCAAGCAACTTTCAGTTAGTCACTCCAATGATGCTAAGAGCGGTGTTTTTCTTTTCCATAAACTGAGCTTTTGTATACAGAAAGGGGTAGGAGCGCAACTTGTCTCTCAACTCCCTTCCAATTTTGAGTGATTATTAATAATAATAACAATAATAATAATAATAATAATAATAATAATAATAATAATAATAATAATAATAATAATAATAAAAATAAAAAGGAGAAGGAAGTAAATGGTCCCACAGAATTCAAACATGTGAATAAGTTGTAGGAATCAGTATCAACTATCCTTATCCGTGAATCAGGGCAAGCATATTTCACAGAAACTTGTGTTGCGACTCTAGAATATCAAAGCAATCAGCAATTAGTGTGTTTCCAGCAATCTCGATTTCAGCATTACGATTTCAGTACATGATTCAACATGAGTTTCTGCTTAAATCAAGAACCAGTCTATCAAGATTTATTTATAAAACCATCAGGTACCCTGCTATCAGTCCTTTGAAAACAAACAATCTAAAGTGTAGCTGCAGTATGCAGACCCCCAAACTAGACCCAGATAAAAGCTCAGGTGAGTAAAATCCAATATATAATAGATTATGTAAAGGGTAAAATTTTCTAAACTCCATAATATGATGATAAATAGCTATCAACCCCTTCTTAAATTTATATCTTAGTATTATCTCTTCTACCCTCCTTATTTATATTAGTAAAGTTTTGAATAATTGTAACATTTCCTAGAATCATGCTAATTTATTTATTTATTTTATCTATTAACCTTTGTTGTTAAAATAATCAATTAAAAAAAACTTTCATCTTCACCCACCTCCAGGCCATTTCTCACTTTTTCCATACCCCATGGCCAAATGATTTCAATTTTGTACCATCAATCGGTGCCAAAATAAAAATAATGTACCATTTGTTGGTACCAATTTTATAGCATTAGAATTATGTCACTTTATTACTCTAAGAACCACTCTAAAAAAACCATTAATATTAGACCCAAATTAATTGCTCTCAGCCCCATTTTTTGACAATTCTACCCTCATCATCTTTAAATGACTTTGCATTAAATTAATTAATAAATTAACCAATTCCTTAATTTGTGCATTTTATTTTTGGAAAACAAATTAATTTCTCATCAAGTTATAACTGAAATATTATATCTCCATCATAATCATTGACACTAATCATTGACACTTCAATCGTTCTACCATCCTTTGGTGCCAAAATATAATTGTTGTGCCATTTGCTGGTTCCAACAGATGAATTTGGTACCAACAAATGGTACACTAATTTTATTATGTACCAATTGATGGTACACCACTTGAGTGATATTCTAATGTCATAAAATTGGTACCAACAAATGGTACATTCTTTTTATTTTGGCACCAAGTGATGGTACAACAATTGAAATCATTCTGTCATGGGGGTGGTATGGAAAAAAGTGAGAAATGGCCGGAGAGTGGGTGAAGATGAGAGTTTTTTTTTTTAATTGATTATTTTAACAAAGATTAATAGATAAAAATAAATAAATAAATTAGCATGATTCTAGGAAACGTTACAAATATTCAAAACTTTACTAATATAGATAAGGAGGGTATAAAAGAGATAATACTAAGATATAAATTTAAAAAGGGGTTGATAGCTATTTATCATCATATTATGGTTTTTTTAGAGTGGTTCTTAGAGTAATAAAGTGACATAATTTGGGGTTGAGAGCAATAAACTCATGTAAAACATCGTAGTGCATCAAAAAAATCAGATTTAATGGACAAAAACACATCCTTGTCAACTATAATTCAACAATGTATTAGAAAAACAAGGATACTTATGACAACTAGAAACAGAATCATTACATAGGTTTAAAACAATTATGAGATATTAAATTTGTTAACGTTCGATAAGGATTTGTACCTTTTGGATTCGCTCCAATGCACCTTCAGTGACAAATGTCTCCTTGCCGTTGTCATCAACTGTAAATGCTGAGAGTTTATCTAACGTTATACCAGCTGCAAATGGATGGCCTGGATTACTGAGGAAAAGCAATCTTATCAGCTTATCATAACTTGAGGGGGTGGTCAGAGGAGTCAGGCATTGGGCGAAAATAAAAGAGACAAGAGAGTGGAATAGTCAACTGACTCAACTCGTTTAAAATCATGTACCTTTCAAGATCTTCATATCTGATGTGAACATTCGATATAGAAAGCTTCAAATTGCCAATCACGGTATTGATTAAAGATCCAAGCCAAGACTTGTTCTAAGAGAAGGAACAAAAAAAAAAAAAAAAAAGAGCAATTAGTAGAAGCCCAAATCCTGATGATTACAGTCTACAAGAACTCCTACTCGACTAACTATGAATTTGATTTCAAACGTGATCATTGCTTCTAGATATATAAAAATAGAAAAGTAATTATAACATATGCAAAAAGTTGACTCATAAGAATGACATAGTGTACCAAGCGATCAAGTAGACCTAGAACTTGAAACAATAGTCATGCTTCAGGAGAAACTTTACTCAGATAAGCTACATGCAGAGGGATGTCAAAGAAACAGATGAGAGATTCACAAATACCCATATGATGATTAAAAGTTCTTGTCGGGCTAAATACGACTGGCACTTAACAAAATAAAACATTATAATCACAGGCCCCCAAATCAAACATAACCACTTCATCTAATCAAAACACTAAAAATCAAAAAATTTAAATAAAAATAAATAGAGAGATACAGTAGATGTTATGAGGAGGTTGCTAGCCCAGATCGGAAGTTTCTCAGTAATTTTTTTGGGCTAGTATTTGCAGTTTTAATGGCGCTGCAAGTAACCCTTTGCCCGACTACAGTAGTCTAGTTTCTTGCCTGTCTGAGTTGTTGCACTACACTACCCGTGTATTTTATCCCATTAATAATATCATATTACCTTTCAAAAAGAATTAAGAAGTTACTGATATTTATTTTAGTCTTTTTTTGGTAAATAAGTCACTGATATTTAGATTTTAGATAGTGTCTGAACCAAGTATATATTGCCAGTTTGATTATATGCAACGAAAACCCATACAGGGAAAAGTTGGTGTTTAATTAGATTCCATTACATCAGTGGAGAACTTTCGGTTTTATTTGCTTCCACAATATGACATTATTCCAGAATGTTCTGCACCAGGTACTGTCTTTCAGATATTATTTCATCCGAGCTTAAAACTTCTAAGAAGAAAGCTAAAATCACACAGGGCAGAGGGAGAGAGATGAGGACAGTAGAAGACTAACAGCCGGCTTTGAAAAATTTAAATAAACAAAAGCATCAACTAAAACGTAAACTCAAATAACTACATCAACGAAAGGCTTAGATTCCCAATGTTTACATTCCATTTCTTTTATGTGGGGGGGGGGGGGGGGGAAATTGATTTTTTTATTCTATAAATCCTATACATAAACATCGACGACATATACATTTTGAAATAAATAAATGCGGCAAGCTTGTGAATAGTGGATATGATGATACGGTAGGCATTTCCATTGTCAGCACCGAAGTATCATTGGCACAAACAACACATGCTATGGTCGTAATTAGGTAAAAGTCTTGAGAGTCTATTTATCAGGTAACAACCAAGTGAGCCAGTGCAGTTCCACTACAACCAAGTAAGCCAGTGCAGTTCCACTGAACACTAGATTCTTTTTTTTTTTTTTCAATTTTGCAGCTTAACAGCAAAACTGTAGAATGATAAATGACTCCCCTCCCTTTCAAAATTCTGTAATTTACTACCAAATATCAGCAAATGAATAGAAATCTTGTGCATAACATAACTACAGCAAGTAGATGCAAGGATCTTTCTATAACTCAACATACCATTTCTGAATCAAGTTGTTTCCGTTTCTCCAGCAACTTCATTTCCATTTCCTGTTAAGAAGAGAAAAAAGTAAGAATTCATGAACAAAATAATCAAAGAATCAAATGTGATCCTTACTCGTATTAGATTCTTCTTAGCTTCTTGGACAGCATCCTCACTAGAACCTTCAACTTGTGTTGCAGGCTCCGCCAATAAGAAAATGCGATCCAAGTAAACTAGCACTGGATCTTGGCCAAGCCTGCTCCACGGGACCTGTTATCCATGAAGCATGAGTGAGTGGGGGTAAACTTGGAGATAATTATTTGATTCTAAAACTCTCCAGGGAAAGCAGGTACCTAACAAGTATTTGCAAAGTCATCCATTTTATATATTGTGTAAAGAATTGGTAAAATGAATAGAAGGTGGTAATATAATGTTCGGTTCTGTAAGCCAATAGGTTACAAACAACTTGGCAACATGAGCAACATGATAGCTGGATAATCACAGTGGCAAATCAACATGTTGTTTCATACAATAATTGTCAGAGGAACCCATTAACGTAGCTACCATAAGGATTGGAAACCAAGGCAGATGAAATATAAGAATCGGAGGGGTTCAAACAGTGTTGTGTGATTGTTGATTAAGTAGTGAAGTACTATAGTTATCCACAGCCACGGCATGGTTATTATATGAGCATATATCAATACGAAAAACTGGAATTCTTCACGATAAGTCCTATTTCTCCTCACTCTTGGCCACTTGAACATTGGATCTAGTTTCTATAAGATAGCCCTTCCCCAGTTACCTTAAAGCTGTCAAAAACAGCTAAAATTGGAACATTTACCAGCTAATATACAGGGAGTCTCGCATTGCAATATCAGAAGATAGATATACCCGATGAGCATCTAAGAAGGCAGACCGTGCATTTTATGCAGTTTTAACTTTTAAGACCCAACTACCAGAACTAAGATGTAGCTTTGTTTTTCTTCCATGGGAAAAGAAAGGGTATGTACAGAACTAAATACTACTTCAATGAAAACGAATCAGGAGCCACAAACCTTGATCTTCACTGATCCAAGAAACCCTGCTTTAACCTTCACAGGTAACTTTAATGCATTGAGTGCCTCCGGCTTTAGTTGCATATTAGTCAATTCTACATCACCTGGAAATTTTTTTACAGCAGTGAATATAATAAAAAAGTGAAACACCGAGGACAAATCCAACAGAAACAATTGACAGATAGAAATATCAACAAGAATGAAGAGTCAACAGTTATTTATTAAACATGTTAACATAATAGCAGTCAATGTGAAACTTTATGCACTGAAACAGTCTAACATATGTGCTTGTACACTGTGTGTACATATGTGCACATAGAGATAAAGGTATCCACACTCCACCGCCTCCAACTCTGGGGTAGTCATTTACCATCATCCAACAGCTGAAGCTCATGTTCCACAATATAACTCGAAATTCCTCCTACAAACTCCAAACAAATCTTCCTTGTAGAAATGCTTAGACATCATATGACGCTGTCCCTCGGCAGTTAGTTAAGTGAATTCATGAAAATGTGGAAGTTGCACTCTGCCATATAGTGCAAGTCCAGCCGTAGATTGAATACGATAGATTCTAACAGGTTTACTTAAGTTGAAAAACTTGAGGTCTTAAAGCCATGCATTACGTCATTATGAAGGATGTCTTGACAAATTATGATATATACATATACTATCTATCAGTTCGACTTCAAGCTCAAGAGTACAGTGTACAAGTACTGAACATAAAAGGACAAGAAGCTCATCTTAACTTCAGCAGTTAGCACTCAAATGCTTTGAAATTTCACCAACTTAAACTTTTGGGAATTACAGAACTCATCTACTTAAGCATAGATAAGACTCGGTCCGAGCTCACAATCTCTTATAAAAGGGGTCCTGCAACGTATAATCTTAACACATGGTTTTTAACTATTGGCAGAAACAAATTTCTTCAAATACTACACACATCAATCCAGATCACTAGAAAGGAAAGTCACCGTGGTTAACAAATGCAGACTAATTTAGCCTAAACTTATGAAACCAAAGTAAATCCTATTTTTAGCTGATCAACTGACAGTCAAATCTACAGTGACACAAAAACCAGCGTATTCCATTTCCACCTAGCTCTCTATGCATTCCGAGCTCTAGAGCGTGTTAATAGCTCCTGACTCGACTACTTCCTCTAAATAGAACCATAAACCACATGTACACCAAAATTAGCTCATCCGCCTCACTGCATTTCATCTTCTCAACAAGCAAACCACTCAATACGCAAACCGTCACTCTCCAACTCATTTCCAAACCCTAACAACTCGAGCAAAACTATCGCAAAGTACAAACCATGAATTAATTACAAAATAAACCAGTGAAAAAAGAAAAAAAACGGCGAGAAACGAGAATTGACCTTGCCAAACACTGATTTTGAGAGCTTCCTTATTGAGGCCTCTGACATAGTTCCCTAGGTACCTCTGCAACAGGTACGCTACCTGATCTTCCAACATTTTTCCGCACTCAGTTTCTCTCAAACACTCTTCTCTCTCACTGCTATATCTGATTGTTCACGGACTATCCATGTACACGCGTGTGCAAAAACGGCGATCAGTACAACATCTATACATACAATCGGTGGTGTATGTATAGTTTCACTGCGGGTGTGTTTTTCGCGGGCGTGGGCAGAAAGCAATCGTGAAGTTTCTCTTCTGTGTTTACAAGGCCAGCAAGGCGTTTTTAGTCTACTGTAGTTTGAGTCAGACGCGAGGGTAAAATCGTCTAATAATTCACTAGTACAGGAAAGCCACGAACTCAGCCTTCCTTGCCGGCGTGACACGTGGTTTGAGGTAGTGAACTGACAACTTATAGTCATTTCAACATCACGTGAGATTGTGGGAATGTAAAAAACGTAAAAAGGTACGACTATTTATTTATTTAGAAGGGTAAAAATTTCGAAACTCCATACGACTATTTATTTATTTAGAAACCATTATTTTGGTTTAAAGATACTGAACATAGCTAAACAGAATTGAACTTAACAGAATTTAATAGAATTTATTTATAGTATAAAATATAACTAAATAAGTTTTTTATCGATCCGTAGCTACCAGCATCTTGTTCTTTTGAACAAAACTGAATTAAATTGAATGAAACTAAACAGAATTGAACACAAACTGAAAATAATGAGTTTTCAGACGAAGAGAACAGAGACTTAATCTGATACTAACAATAATTGCGTACTAAATAGATCACCTATATGTAACTCCTTGTTTTAATGGTATGAATAAAAATATGAATTGAACTTAACGTATTGAATCCAAATTAATATAATAAAATCTAATTTATTTGTCCGCAAGGATTTGCTCGTTAATTATAAAGGTTACACGTTCGAATTTCACGGGGTAGAATTTGTGATTATGCCATCCTGAACAGTGACTGTCGCACTTGTTCGATTTAACTTCGTTTAGACTATTACGATATAACTTAATTTAGTGAAGGTCGATTGAATTGAATTTAATGAAACTGAACTAAATACAATATCTTTTTAGATTAGAAAAAAAAAAAAAAAAGTAAAACTTAAGATTTCATAAAAATATTTTTAATAGAACTAGGGTATATGATAATTTAACTAATATACTTTGTTTAAGTGGTAAATTAATTACGTGTTTAGCATCCGCTTGTTAGACAACTAGCTTAGCCTAGCTTAACTAGTTTAAAATTTAGATTGATTTGTTTGATCATCTAACAACAACAACAAATAATAATGTTATAACACTGGAATTAGACATGGTCAAGCAGCGGATTCAAAAATTCTCATTAATGGGTGCGAATTAATGCAGTATAAATTCATTGTTTTTAAAAATATTAAATGATAATAATTAATTAATAAAAATAAAAATTAATAATAAAAATTGGTTGTAGTTTTGGAATCAAACTTAATAGTTTCATTATAAATTTTTGTAACAAACTTTTTTTTTTTTTTACATCAAAAAGACTGTTATTAGACTAAATCAAAAATCAAAATAGCTAAAACATCTTCGGAGGTTGATCCAAAAATCGCTCCCGTCCTTCAATGTTATAGCTCATGTGTGCAATCTCATTAGCACACTTGTCCATAGTATAGTACGACTGATATGCCGGAAGATGATCTCCCAAGGCTTCTTCATCAACTCCTGACAGTGAAACTAGTGGTTGGAGTTCATGTGGACATTCCATGTTACCTTCGACAAGGTTTCAAACATTAAGCAAGTAGATCTCCACTTCAAGTTTCTCCATCATTTGCTCCCAAGCAGTCTTCAGGCCGTGCAGCAGAGCAGAGAGCTTTGTTTCGTCTACTGTGGGGGCTGAGATTTTGCGGCAGAAACCCCATAACCACTTCCCTCTATCATCCCGCAATATACCTCCCATAGCTCCATCATTAAACTGATTTCTTAAGCTCCCGTTTGTGTTGAGCTTTTTCCAACCCGGCTATGGCAATTTTCACGACTCAGAGGGGCCTCTTATGAGGTTTGGATTAAAACTTGAGTTTAAGTCGAGACTTTCCCGATAAATAACAAAACATTTTTATTAATATACATTATTTTTAAATTCATACTAAAACAATCAGTATTAACTTAAAAATAGCTAGATAGACGATTTTTTAATAATGTAAATGAAAAACGATATATTTTCACCACTATAACTTCATTTTTTTCTAAGTTTAATTCGATAAAAGTACATATTTTCTTTCTTCCCTTACCCATTGTTTATATATTATACCTAATTAATGAAATGTGACTATACACTCATATATATTGCATTATATGAAATATATTCTTACAACCAATTCAATGGATCTAAAATAGATTGTATAATATCATGTGAGTGCAAAATAATTTAATTTTGTTAAGAGTAATATTAAATTTTGTAGAAAATATAGTGAAAAAAGGAAAAAGTTGTGGGTGCAAAGGCACACACATAGTTGTATACGCCCCCATGTCAAGGAGAATAACTGAATAAGTTTTGTAAAAATTATTTAAAAGAAAAAGAAGATAGTATTAAATTAAAGTAATATAATAAACCGGTTGATTTACCCAATTGATTGAACTACCAATCAATTTTAATCCGTT
Organism: Plantago ovata; assembly: GCA_028274465.1. Lineage (NCBI taxonomy): Eukaryota > Viridiplantae > Streptophyta > Magnoliopsida > Lamiales > Plantaginaceae > Plantago > Plantago ovata. The sequence continues at coordinate 23,441,164 of CM051455.1, read as the reverse complement.
TATCTTGCTTATCTAATTTCAATCTGGTACGTACATATGTCATTAGTTAATTAAAATATGTAGGGTTCGAATCCTATTGGCGTGATTTTTCTCCATTATTTTTATTATTATTTTTACTGAAGGTGTTTGGTTCGAATCTTGTTGGCGTGATTTTTCTCTATTATTTGTATCATTATTTTAGTTGAAGGTGTTGGGTTCGAACCTTGGCATAATTTTTTTCTTTTTTATTTATTCTCTTCTTAAATTTTTATTTTTTAAGATAAAGTTGTATGACGTATTATACTTAATTTTAAAAATAATATGTTCTTATAAAAAAAGACATACTTCCTCCGTTCAATAATAAATGTAACACTTGATTTTGTTGACTTTTCGATGGTCATTTTGACCTTAAATTATTCTTAAATCATAGGATAAAAATAACTAAAAACGTCATATTATGAAACTAGAATGTTTATATGAAGCACTTGACAATATATTCAACTGATGAATAATACCAATTAACATGCAAAAAATATACATTGCAAATTTTGAAGTTGAAATGTTTTCAAAGTCTAGAGATGTATCTGATGGTTCTTAACTCATCGGAAGAATACTTTTCGTATGTATAATATAGTTCAATTCAAAACTATTAATTGCATAAGGGAAAATTACATAAACCCACCTTGTTGCTGCCTCACTTTTCAAAATCTTCCTCCTTAGATAATCAATTACGTTTTGCCCCAAAATGATAAGTTTGTGTTGACCAACTTATTTGGTTTTGTTCAAATGTTGATCACCAAACATGCCCTTATCAATTTTCAGAATTTAATTTTTCTTTTTTATTTTCTTCTTTTCTTTTTCTTTTCTCCTTTTCCATTTTTCCTCGTTTTATTTTTTTACCTTCTTCTTCAAAATCCGGTACCGGACTTTTTCCGGTACCGGAATTTTTTTCGGCAGCAGCTCCGGTTGGAGCTGCCAAATTGCTCCAGTCGGAGCTATAAACAGCTTCGATCGGAGTTGTTCACAGCTCCGATTGGAGCTATTTAATGCTCCAATAGGAGCAGCCGGGATGGGTTGCTCCGATTGGAGCATTTACAGCTGCGATTGGAGCTGTTCTACAGCTCCAATCTGAGCTACAGCTTGGCCAGAGCTGTCAACAGCTCCGACCAGAGCTCTCAACAGCTCCGGCCAGAGCTGTTTAACAGCTCCGACCGGAGCTCCAGTCAGCTCCGATTGGAGCTGTCCTTTTTTTTTTTTTGTTATTTTTTTAATTTATTTTACTTTTATAATTTTTTTAAATTTTTTATTTAAATTAGTGGGATGGATTTTGAAATGTGAGTTTTCTAGGGACTTGTTATCGATTAATTTTTAGAACATTTTGAAATTTATCTAAGTATTGGGTGTTTATTTTAAATAGTTTATGGTCAATTTTGTAAGTTAATAAAATTTAGAGTCAAATGTGTAATAAAAAAAATTAAGTTGTTTGGCTACTGAAAATTGAACGGGGACAAAATAGACATTTCCAGACTTTAGTTCGCTGAAAGTCAAATCCGTGGGGCAAAATGTAATTAGATTTCACGAACAAGGGGGGTAAATCTAACTGAATATCTAAGAGGGAAGATTTTGTAATAAAAAAATCTAAGGAGGGGGCTAGATGAAATTTACCCATTGCATAACTACAAAAACTATATACATTTATAGCACACCATTTATATTAAATTTAATTACTCAAATAGTTATTTTTTTATTACATTTGAAGTCATTATGTGAAGATTATATATTCACACCATTTATTTCAATATATTATTTAATAAAAGAACAATGTTTTACAAAATTACACTTCACACGCTACGGTTCCTAGTTACTTTAGATGTTAGAAAAATTCACAACACTATATCACATTAATATAAACGGGTGAATTTTCTAAACAGTTATGACAAATAGAGGTACTTATCTGTATTTGGAAAGAAAATTGAAAATTAGTAGTAGGTGAAATCGAATTGAGATTTTATGTAGAAAGTGTGGGAAATGATATTTTTCCATGTGCTGGCGGCCGCTGGCCTACTCAATCTGAACCTCCCAAAAACAATCAAAAGGAATCAGAGTGACCGACTTGACTCCAGATACTTAACACACTCTCCCCGTATCATTCATACATGGCCCTACAATTTGTTAATGGAACGAACCCAGGTGGAAAGTAGAAAATATGATTGTCGGCTCTACTTCTGTGGTTCACAGTCACTCTATGTAGTGTGCGCGTGGACTGCAGAAATCCATGACAGGGTGTTAAGCTAACTCTGCGCCGACAGTAAGTTTGTAACTGTCAATTGAATTAAGAAAACTGGATGGCTTGAAGTGCAAACGTAACTAACTGTTACTGAGGCTTATTTGACATCTCACTTATACGTATCGCACTCTGCACTCTCTTATAGTCTTATGGAGTTCCCTGTTTACACTTCATAGTCTTCATAAGAAGTAAGAATAATACGCATGGCCTGCTGTGGTTTGAAATCAAGATAACTATAAATGAAGAAAGTCAGATTTTCAATTAGAACTTAGAAGGATCACAAAACAATGAAACATGTATCACTACAACAGTACTCGTTAGGCCCTGCTGCCCCTAGCATACCGTCTATGCTCAGAAAACAACTGCGAGTCTTAACTATTTTATGCAAGCAGAATTCCGCCAGTAAAAATATACTACTATATGCCAGTCTATAAATCTTCAATTTCCTCAAGGGAAGAGAAGTGTGCATCAAGACGAGAAATTGACTCTTCGTCTACAGTGGTTGTGCTAAGCCACTTTGGAGGGAAATAGTTCAGTTTTTGTTCAGAAGAGTTGTCACTTTTCGCATTAGTATCGCAGGGCATTACAACATGACCAGGTTCAGTTTGGCGCATGGTAGTATTCCTTCCAAAGATCTCAGAGGCCAAGTCCTGAAACTCTTTCATGTCCTCCTCACTGCGGGCTTTGTTCAATTTGTCGCAAAGATCAGTTAAAACCACAGTCCTGTCACTCTGTCCAGACTTGATCTTCTTAGCCATTCTCCCGAGGCCTTCAGTATCACTCAGCTCGACAGTAGTACTAAATGACTCCAACTTCCCGAGCTTTCTCAAACCCTGATCAACAATGTGTCGGATCCTTTTTCTGAGATTTTCGATTCTTACTGGATTTGATCTGAGCCTCAGTTTCAGACTCTGCACAGTGTCTTCTCCAGCAGAGTTGGTTCTCACTTCAGAAGACCTCTCCTCTCGCAGCATATCAGGGGCAGAACTAGCCAAGAAAACCTCTTCAAGTAGATTAACATTCTGGATGTAGCGATCAAAAGCTTCTGTTTCGGCTTCAATGTTTCCCTCTTTGAATTCCTTCAACTTCAAGAACCTCCATTCATTTATCACTTTTGCATCCTGGCAAAAAAGATTTAAAATGTTATAATACTTACAAAAATAACTCAACAGAAAGGAGAACATATAATAAGTTACAGTTCCACCTTTCTTGTCAGTGGCTTCCTAGACCGAATGGAAGTCTGTAAATTATTAAACTGCGCAAAGTTGGTGGAAAGTTGACGAATTCTATTTGAACTTCTGCAAGTAAGAACAAGAGATTAGAAGATGCACCAGCTTGACTTTGAAAAAGCTCATGCTGGCATTACAAATTTTCTTTGCAGCAATTTGGCACTAAAACAATCAACAGATACCCCTTAAATGATTACAACAGTTAGGAATTGCAAAATTTTGCGAAACCTGTCATCAACCCTGAAACACTTAATGCACTACTAAGACCACGCCTAGGAAAATGAAATATTTTCCAATTCCGGGGAGAAACTAATAAAAAACATGAGCATGTCATTTTAACATGACAGACATTAAAACATAAACATCAATAGTAAGTCAATATAAACCAACAATTAAAAGGTAAAGTTGTAAGTGACAAACATATGATGGTATCGATAATTGGTGCACATGGATTACCCAGAATGTGATATGTCAGTTGATTGCTGGTCAAATATCTGAGAACTGGAAGACGGTGGTTTATCTGGTAAAGATGAGCTGCCCTTCAAAACTGCAAGAACAAGAACATAGGTTTAGATTAATGATTAGGATCTAAAGTCCTTCACTCCTTGGCCATAATGAAACTTTCAACATACATTATGTAGAGATGATGTTTTCAGTTAATAATACAGGCTTCATCAAACTTATTCAAGAAAAATGTTTAGGCTTTTGACTCTGCACGTTGCGGGACTCTGGAAACTAAGTTATGGTTAGCCTCATTCACCAACCCTGATCTACTTCAAACTTCTTTAGATAATATCAAATGAGGAACTAAATCATTACTCGGGTTACTGTTATAACAGGTTCCTGTTGTACACTGATTCTATCTCATCGGTTTCACTAGAATCAAAAACAAAACTGAAGGCAATTGAAAGTCCGGATGCATTAGCTATTCCTTTTATACAGAGCATGGAGAGAATTACTCCATACAATCTTTATGTCGAGATGCCTCTTACAGACATAATAACAACTACAGCTGAAGAGTATTAAATCCTAAATATTTCAAAAATAGGGATCTTTTGAAACTAAGGTATCTAGAGATACCACTAACCGTACCGTGTATATGACATGGGTTTTGAGCTCTTGCACAGCAATTCTTGCATGACTGATAAGGACACCTGGCAAATTAAAATGTGAACATATTAAAACAGAGAACAGAAGTAGAAATTGGATAAATAAACAAAGTTAGAGGCAACTAACTAACAACATGCATCATAAATTAATTAACTGGACAACCATGCATATCTTAATATCTCATTATAACAGAGAACAGAAAAGATCCCCAGAAGTAGGCTAAGAGGACATAGTGATCCTGCTAATCAGTAAATTTTCTCCCAGTGTCAATTAATGCACCACATGTACCAGGCACTTGTGTTTTAAATGCAGAAAAAAGATTTATATACAGATATAAGAACAGAACTTTTTAGATAAGAAAAGGCACACAAGACGTAGATAACCAGAGACTCAGCACTTTAACCAATCCACTTTGTAAATGACTTGCACCACACATGGAATATAATAAATCAGTTAGCAATTCAGGAGTCAACGGAGAAGTACAATGCATAGACTAGTGGAGAGCCAAATCTATGGCTAGGGTCTTGTTAGATCAAGCAACAATGGAAAGTAAATCAGTATCAGTCAACATGCAACGCTTCTACTGCCTCCAACCAAAAAGATAAGCTTGTTTCCGATTTGCAAATAGTTTTAAGAAATCATATAACTGAAACGGTCAGAGACATATACTGATTACGTATACTCTTTCCTGATAACTGAAGTATAATTCGGGAATGGAGGTATGAGCATGACTTATCCATTTGTAAAACTTGCACATTTGAAAGTGTAACAAAGCGTGTAAGAATAATAGGAAATGCACAGATATTGTTCAATATTACTAGTACTATATAGCATTAATGCCAGAGGATTTGCCGTTTCAAAAAAATAAATAAATAAATAATGCCAAAGGATCACAGGCTAATAATAGGGCACTATTAATGTTTTTCATGACATTTGCGAACAAAAGGAGCCCACCGTCTAAAGTTGCTACGAGTCGATGGGCTAGGAAACTTGAACTTGAGCTTGAAGAGAGGACCCAATCCATTCATTTATTAGGCCAGGTTCGTGCTTTGGGGCCTAGACATAAACCCTAAAGTAAAGATATCATAAACGCTTCTACGTCTCTCTCTGCCCTGCTGCTGGAAACCAAAAGAAACATTTCTTTCTTCTTTATTCCTTAAATTTTATCCGTTGGACAACAAACAACCAATTCTGCTATCAATGCGGTTTGCTTTCAACACCACAGCGAACAATCAAAAAGTTTATCAAGCTTTCTTCTGCTGCCATGGTAGGATGCATTTGATTAGTCGTCTCCAGGTGGGTTTCTTCTTCAGTCTTCACCGTCTATCATTGTAGATCCAATTCAAGCTGTACTTGTGATATAAATTACTTTGCCATTTTATATATCTTAATTCACAATCTATGTTTTCCTAAATTGCCCTAAGAAAGAGCTCAGCTCCCACATTGATTTCGCCAGAGCAGTCTTTTATTATACACAAGGTCATATGGATAGAAATTATTTTAAAGATACTATAACTAAGTAATAAACGTGTGAATTAATCCTAGCAGACAACGTGTTCTTCCTATTTCTATGGTTGACAGCAAAACTCTAAGAATCAGATATTCTATACTTGCCTGTTTTGGAAGGGAATTAAAAATGTAATACGAAGAAACGTGTTTATGCACAAAAGGCAGGTTTTGAAGAATAAAAAAGCAGGAGCTTCAGCATTGTGACACGTGTCCCAGAATCGGACAGCACTGTTAGTGACGTTGTTATTCTCTGTAATCCAAGTATAAATAATCCTTGTAAGTCTTTTGAATCTCAGAATTGGAAATCAATGAAATAGTTATTATATCTGAACTATACTGTTTCCTTCACGAAATTGGTGAGTCCTCAATCCCCTAAGATCATCACTATCGTGATAGCTATTGATCTTAACAAAAACTCAAGCTAAATCCATAACCTCTCAATGTATATGTATATCATATATGATATATCTATGACAGGGAGTTCCTCAGCAACTCTTTATACCAGCAACCCTATATCTGCTTGGCCACGTGCCGAGTATCTCACAATATCAAGATTGACCATAAACAACTAATCACATCACAGAGGTGGGTAACTTAATTCATCATCAACACGCAAACAGTGTAAACATACGGCAGAGCGGAACCAATTGCAAAAGGAAATATGCACAAATAGATTTAAATACGATAAGACGAGCTAGACGAAGAAATTAAACAACGGAGAAAGAGTGGAGAGGGTTTTAAACCTAGAACGAGCGACGTTGCCGCACTTGATGCACTTAGGTTTATTGAGGCCGCGAAGGCTCTTTGGTCCGCCTGAGCCTACAAGAGACGCTACCGCCGCCGAAGGGGATACCGCAGCGGTGGCTGTGGTGGTGGTTTTCGCCGGTGATGCTGCCGCCATGTTTTGGGTGTTTGATTTGGATTATTATTTGGGGACGACATAGAACTTCGTAATTGGTCTTTCGACTGAGCCCCCCCCGTGACACGCGCGTGGTTTTTATACTCAAAAGTTTGAGACTAATTTATAGGTGCCCTAATTTATTAGACACATGTACATACGTACAGGGCAGAGCAGGTGGGGTGTCCCCCAAAAAAATAAAATTTAGAAAAAATAAATTGTATTGTTTACTGTTTTTCAAGTTTTTTTATACTCCAGGTTATATATATATATATATATATATATATATATATATATATATATATATATATATATATATATATATATATATATATATATATATATATATATATATATATATTCAAATTCTCCTCACTCTTCCCGAACAGTCGAAAAATCATGTACGTATAATTTGGCCCTCCGACACCAAATCTTGGGTACGCCCTAGAACATAGTATACATTTAAAACCATTATCAAATCGACTGACACTTCACTAAAGACCGATGACTAACCGGTTGAGATTTCGTTCTTTAGGTCAACATGTTATTCATAAATGTATCACACACTACTCCTGGTTATTAACGATTCGAGGCGCATGATTTCAAAAAAAAAAAAAAAAAAAAAAAAAACGATTCGAGGCGCCTCAACCATTTGGGACAGTATGGTTATTCATGATTGTGTCGTACATGTCTCGTTGATATGTTATTTTTTTCCAATTTAGTTCGAGGCCTTATATGTAACCTTATTCGGTTAACCCACTTGCTCTCTTCAACATTAGATACGGGATATTACATTTTAACTCCCATCCCCTTAAATTCTCGATAAGCCTTACTTGGTGTCACGACGGATTTGGGTACGATTATACTTGTCCTAACCACTCATCAATCGAGGTCCGACTCTCTGGGTCGACACAGTCACTCATAATTGAGCCACATATTTCTCTTTGGCATCACCACAAGAACCGGCCCACTTACCGACGGATGATATCGTCGGTAATGGGGTACCGATCCGTCGGTAAGCCTTTTGTCGACGGATCGGTTCTCCCTTACCGACGGATAAATAGCGTGTAGCTATTTTATCCGTCGGTAATGCATTTACCGACGGTTATTATCTGTCGCTAAATTTAGCGACAGATAATACCGACGGACTGACGAATAAGGGCGTTGACCAGCCCTTATTCGTTTGACCGGCGGATAAATTTATCCGTCGGTGATTGTTACCGACGGATAACTGTATCCGTCGGTCATGACGGTTGACTTAGTCAACCGGTACTTACCGACGGATAAAGTTACCCGTCGATAGTTTTTTTTTTTTTTTTTTTTTTTTTTTTAATAATTGTACAACAACCTGTTTAATAATATAAATTTACGTACTAAAAATTAAAAATCATTAAAATTGAATTGAAAATAAAATTCAATAAAATTCGATTCTTCAAAATAGAAAAAACGTTTACTACAAATGTAAATGTGAAAGTTTTACAATAGTACTACAAATGTCCAACTAAAATGTCAAAATCTAGGGACGACGACCACTAGAACCACGACCACTGGAACCCGAAGGAGCATGAGAACTGCCTTGCAAACCCGCACTCCCCGCCGTACCAGGGCTCCCCTCCCCGGTCTGAAACACAGCTCCCTCTGCGAACGGGTCCATGCCAATGGGATGCTTCTCCAGCAGCTTCTTCAGCACGAAATTTTGCGTCTCCACCTGACACAAGTAATGATCGATGTAGTTAAGAATATGAAAGATAGATGCAAGCAATGTAAATGAGCATACAAGTGGTTATACATCTACATGACATATCAACATAATATTAGCATACAAGTGAATATACCTGAGACACAAGTGTGTTCTGAATGCTCATCATCCTAGCATTCTCGGCCCTAAGTGCTGCCATCTCCTCAGCCAATCGAGAATCTGAGCTGGAGGTAGAACCGGATGAGCGCTGAAATGATTCAGCTGCAAGAGAACGTCCCAAGTTCCCTAAGCCATAGATCGACCACTTAGGGCCAGGAGGGTTCACCTCGAGGAAGGCAGCGTTCTCTTCCTCCATCGTAAGTATGTCACCCTTCTCTTGCATCTTAACCTTGTAAAAAGCCTCAACCTCCTCCTACAAGCAGTTAAGCAATACATGAGTTGATATATTACAATACATATAGAAACTTTTTAAAAAGAAATACAGTACAAGTAACTCAAACTACTCATTTATGTACTTACATTCAGTTTCTTGGCTTTCTTGCATGTACACTTGCCGTTCTTGAACTTGGCATTTTTCACCATGGTCAAGTACGACTCACATCCTTGTCCAGTGAGCCTCTGTTCATTTTGCAAAGTAATAAGTGTCAGTGTTTACAATAAAATTTTGAGAATATTGAAAGTGACTGGAGTAAAGCACAAGTTAACTTACTGCATTGAGGTCACGAGTGGCCTGAGACTGTGTGCCGAGATGGTGCTTCGAATAGTCCTCGTCTTCACCGGAGCTGCTTCTGTCCGCCCGTGCTCGATTCTTCTTGTTCTGATCTGCTAGGTCCTCGGCATCCTGTGTCTTCCAGTAAGCCAACCACAGAGGCCACTCGCTGTCGTGGATGAATCTAGGCTTCACTCGAGACTCCTTAAGGTCGTGGACCTTGTCTCGGTAACAACGAGCACCAACAGTGTTGAAAACAAACCAAAGCTCCTTCAATAGCACGTTTGGCAAGTAGTAGTGTTTCTAACCACCAAAACAACCAAAGGTCACAATTTAGAACGACACAACAATCAATACAACAAGAACAAGATCAACGTAAGCACAATGGTGACTAACATATCACCCAAATATAGTGGCTAACATAACACTCACATTGCCCTAAAAAAACAACTAACACATGGTGACTAACATATCACCCAAATATAGTGGCTAACATACCACTCACGTAAATTTAGAATAAAAATAAAACAACGTTTACTAAACATTTAAGATTGTTACAATACCCGCAGCTCATCGAAGTAGAAGCCAATGACATGGTCAGGCAGCCTTGACCACTTCTCCCCACCACGGTCCTCAGTCGGTGTTGGAGCGATGAACTTCTGGGTGATGATGTCACCGATCTTCGAATGGGCAGATGCAGGGTAAAACCTATGATGATTGTTAAATACAAATAAGAATGAATAAGCATAATAAAGTATACGTAATATGTCACAAGTTAAACAATAAACTAAACAGCAGAAAGTGTACTTACGCAGCTTTCCCGTTAGGGAACAGAACAAGCTTCCCCTTATACATGGCACCCAGGGTCGGCGTTACGTATGGGCAACCATCAGCAGGTAGGTTCGCAAATGGGTCAAACTTAGTCTTCTTCTTCCTGGTTGACGATGAGGAGCTACTCCCCTCCAATAATCCAATGATGGGTGGAACTACACCCTGCTCGTACCCTGGGGCTCCAGGAACTCGTAACTCGGGTGGAATGTAGTTGCACCTAGGTTTCGGCATCTGCAAATAAAACAATATCAAGGTTAGTATAATGATATGAAATATGCACATACAATATAAAGCATTATCAATTAACGTAAATGCACATACAAGTGAATATACATATAAATGACATAGCAACATAATTTATTACCAATTAAAGGTTCCTCCAACTCTAACTCTACAAAATAATCCTCGTGCAGGGCAAACTGCCCATCTTTATCCTAACATCATCAACCTTATCACCAATCAACCAACCATCAACAACATCTTCTCTAGCCTAGCATTGTCAACAACAACCATATGAACATCATCTCTAACCTAACATCATCATCATATCATCATCTCGAACCCATTTTCACTTTATTTCAAAACCCCCAAATTGAGCTACAAGTCTCGATTTTCATAAATTACTCTATTTTATCGTATTCAACTACAAAATTAACCTTATATAAGCACATAACCTAGTTATGGAACATGAAATTCGATCAAATACAAAACTAAAAAAAGTCCTAAATTGATCTAAGTCTCGATTTTAATTAACAAACCCAAATTAACATAATCCAAAACTAACATTCAACTATAACAACTAATATCTACTTAATACTAACATACATTTCCATAATTTAAGAAATCCCCAAATTAATAAAATCCCAAAATCGATTCATTACTCAATTTTAACAACAATCAACTACACATTTAAGCAAAATAGACTTGTATCAACTACTATGTAACATACATTTGACAATTTAACCAACAATTGGATAATTCCCAAATTAAAAATCAAATAAAGGTTAGAGTTCATACCTTTGATTTTGCACAAATTGACCAAAAAAACTTCGAATTGAAGGTTGTTCCTTGTTGCTTGTGCAATAAGCTTCAATTTGCTACCAAAATGGATGAAAATGGTGGAGTTTTGAAGGAGAAATGGAGAGGAGAAGAGAGAAAAACGAGAAGAAGAAGAAAGGAGAAGAAGAAAGAATGGCGTTCTGCAACTCTGCGATCCGGTATATTAGAGCTTACCGACGGATAAGCTTATCCGTCGGTAAGCTTAATTTTATTTTATTTTTTTTATTTTTTTTTTAAATTCAGCGACGGATAACGTATCCGTCGCTAAATTACCGACGGATTGGTACTCTTTAGCGACGGATGACGAACAAAGTGGTCAACTTTGTTCGTTATTCGTCATCCGTCGCTATAAGGCACCGATCCGTCGGTATTTACCGACGGATAAAATGCGTCATTTTATCCGTCGGTAAATACTAGATTTTTGTAGTGCATCATGGCATGACATTGTCCGACTTGGATCGAAGTCGTTCGTGTTTACTTTTGAAATCACTTATGGTAACATAATGTATATAAGAGAGCATAAGAGAGTCTTAATCCTTGTATATTCTTTGTCACACTTGATTTTAATCTTTAATTTTTTATTTTTTTTGCATAATTGAAAAAAAATCTAACAATGATTAAAAAGATCACGCTATTCCAGCCACTCAATTGTTGTGTCTAATAAAATTATTAAATTAAACTATTTATATTTAATTGAAAATTTAGCAAATTTAATCTCAAAATCATATAGATTTCTAGTTGGTTATAAAACACTTTCTTTATGGCCTATCAAGTTGCGCCATATGGAAATATGGGTTCTCGTCAATGATTTTACATGAAAAATGATGTGGAAATATTGGAGAATCCATAGCCAATGAAAAGCTGCCACACTGGAGTAATGATGTCAAAATCTAGATGTGCGGACCTTGCATCATCGATAAACCGTCAAGTAGTAGTACGTTATAAAGTGCATGAATTGGGCATCCTCCAACAGTAGTTGGCTCAGAGAGGAAGGATATGTCGAGGTAGTTGGCTCGGAGAGGAAGGATAGGCCGTCAAGAACGACAAAAGAATTAAGAATGTTCATAACTGGACAAGAAAAAGTCATAGACATAAAGGAGACTTTAAGGAATATTCTTTATTCATAAATGAAAAGCGTAAGTAAACAATGACTCAACTGGAAATTATATAGTAGCTCAAATCTAATACGACTCGAACTCTAAATACACAGTTAACCAAAGAAATAAAAATGTACCTGATGATGGCATGCAATGCCTAAATAAAAGGGATTGAGATTCAATTAGATAGAGATAATAGATCTCATCCAACTTCAACTTTACTCTTAAACCATCTGAATAAACTAAATAACTAAATACTCTCCGTTATTGAATTTTTTGGGGTCCACAAAATAGCCACGGCCCAAGGGCGTCGGAATTCTTGGAATCCCTACACTAGATCACCTTAAAGCTTCTCCACCTGATTTATCCGTCGGTAAATACTGGATTTTTTGTAGTGCATCATGGCATGACATTGTCCGACTTGGATCGAAGTCGTTCGTGTTTACTTTTGAAATCACTTATGGTAACATAATGTATATAAGAGAGCATAAGAGAGTCTTAATCCTTGTATATTCTTTGTCACACTTGATTTTAACCTTTAATTTTTTATTTTTTTGCATAATTGAAAAAAAATCTAACAATGATTAAAAAGATCACGCTATTCCAGCCACTTAATTGTTGTGTCTAATAAAATTATTAAATTAAACTATTTATATTTAATTGAAAATTTAGCAAATTTAATCTCAAAATCATATAGATTTCTAGTTGGTTATAAAACACTTTCTTTATGGCCTATCAAGTTGCGCCATATGGAAATATGGGTTCTCGTCAATGATTTTACATGAAAAATGATGTGGAAATATTGGAGAATCCATAGCCAATGAAAAGCTGCCACACTGGAGTAATGATGTCAAAATCTAGATGTGCGGACCTTGCATCATCGATAAACCGTCAAGTAGTAGTACGTTATAAAGTGCATGAATTGGGCATCCTCCAACAGTAGTTGGCTCAGAGAGGAAGGATAGGCCGTCAAGAACGACAAAAGAATTAAGAATGTTCATAACTGGACAAGAAAAAGTCATAGACATAAAGGAGACTTTAAGGAATATTCTTTATTCATAAATGAAAAGCGTAAGTAAACAATGACTCAACTGGAAATTATATAGTAGCTCAAATCTAATACGACTCGAACTCTAAATACACAGTTAACCAAAGAAATAAAAATGTACCTGATGATGGCATGCAATGCCTAAATAAAAGGGATTGAGATTCAATTAGATAGAGATAATAGATCTCATCCAACTTCAACTTTACTCTTAAACCATCTGAATAAACTAAATAACTAAATACTCTCCGTTATTGAATTTTTTGGGGTCCACAAAATAGCCACGGCCCAAGGGCGTCGGAATTCTTGGAATCCCTACACTAGATCACCTTAAAGCTTCTCCAACTGATTTATCCGTCGGTAAATACTGGATTTTTGTAGTGCATCATGGCATGACATTGTCCGACTTGGATCGAAGTCGTTCGTGTTTACTTTTGAAATCACTTATGGTAACATAATGTATATAAGAGAGCATAAGAGAGTCTTAATCCTTGTATATTCTTTGTCACACTTGATTTTAACCTTTAATTTTTTATTTTTTTTGCATAATTGAAAAAAAATCTAACAATGATTAAAAAGATCACGCTATTCCAGCCACTCAATTGTTGTGTCTAATAAAATTATTAAATTAAACTATTTATATTTAATTGAAAATTTAGCAAATTTAATCTCAAAATCATATAGATTTCTAGTTGGTTATAAAACACTTTCTTTATGGCCTATCAAGTTGCGCCATATGGAAATATGGGTTCTCGTCAATGATTTTACATGAAAAATGATGTGGAAATATTGGAGAATCCATAGCCAATGAAAAGCTGCCACACTGGAGTAATGATGTCAAAATCTAGATGTGCGGACCTTGCATCATCGATAAACCGTCAAGTAGTAGTACGTTATAAAGTGCATGAATTGGGCATCCTCCAAGAGTAATTGGCTCAGAGAGGAAGGATATGTCGAGGTAGTTGGCTCGGAGAGGAAGGATAGGCCGTCAAGAACGACAAAAGAATTAAGAATGTTCATAACTGGACAAGAAAAAGTCATAGACATAAAGAAGACTTTAAGGAATATTCTTTATTCATAAATGAAAAGCGTAAGTAAACAATGACTCAACTGGAAATTATATAGTAGCTCAAATCTAATACGACTCGAACTCTAAATACATAGTTAACCAAAGAAATAAAAATGTACCTGATGATGGCATGCAATGCCTAAATAATAGGGATTAAGATTCAATTAGATAGAGACAAGAGATCTCATCCAACTTCAACTTTACTCTTAAACCATCTGAATAAACTAAATAACTAAATACTCTCCGTTATTGAATTTTTTGGGGCCCACAAAATAGCCACGGCCCAAGGACGTCGGAATTCTTGGAATCCCTACACTAGATCACCTTAAAGCTTCTCCACCTGATTTTTTAAGATGTCCCGGGCCCGCTCTGACGCTTTTAGACGACCAAGGCACTATGGTCTTGTGTTTAACTTTCGCTAAAACTTGCACTATTATACCGGTGACTTAATTGCTATATTTAGTCATATATTTCAAAATTAATATATAGTTTTGAGTAAAATATAAAATATTTATATCAATGGTAGCTTCTATGTTTATTAAGTATTGCAATATAATAATTCAGTCATTTTATAATAAAATTATATTTGTGGAATTTTTTAAATAAAATTTATCAATATAATATATTTTATACTATTAATACTATGCACTTTTAGACACTCACTTTTTTTATATATTTTTTTAATTATAACGATTTTGTGTGCTCACATTTACATCCGCGCTCTAAGTGATCTAGGTCAAAATATGTCATTCTAAATTAATTAATAATGTGGAAAAGAGGGCACAATTCAACCAGTAGAATTATGCCACGTGAAAATTTGATACAATTATTTATTAATTAATAATTGCAAGCCAAAATATACCGATAAGTCAAATTAGTATGTATTTACCAATAGGATTTCTTTTTCCTCACCTATATAAATCTCACCTAAGAACTAAAGTTCATCCTAAAAAACAAAAAAGGGACACTCAGAATTCATAAACCCAAATTTCAGAGCTGATAATAAACATAATTGAAGAATTTCACAAGTCTAGAAGATCGAAATCACCCTCCTAAACATTTATAGCAAGGGCTCAAGCGGTTCATCAAGAAAACTGAAGTAATATCCCTTGCAGCTTAAAGGTCAAGTTCACACCCCTTTTGAAGAAGCGTTCATCACGAATATCATTATCAAGCCCCAAACCTGACGTCCAATACACAAGCGCGAGACCCCCATTGAGTTTGAGATCAAGTTACGAAGGCCCTCTTTCAAGCAGTGCAAGTTGAATCTGCTTGCATAAAATAGTTATACCGCCTAAGCACAGGAAACAACTGCGAGTCTTAACTATTTTATGCAAGCAGAATCCTCCAGTAAAAATATACTATATGCCAGTCTATAAATCTTCAATCTCCTCGAGGGAAGAGAAGTGTGCCTCGAGACGAGAGATAGATTCTTGGTCTACGGTGGTTGTGCTAAGCCACTTTGGAAGGAGATAGTTCGATTTTTGTTCAGAAGAGTTGTCACCTTTCGCATTTGTATCGCTGGGCAATAGAACATGACCAGGTTCTGTTTGGCACACAGTACTACTCCTTGCAAAGATCTGAGAAGCAATGTCCTGACATTCTTTCATGTCCTCCTCATTGCGGGCTTTGTTCAACTTGTCACAAAGGTCAGTTAAAGACACAATCCTCTCACTCTGTCCAGACTTAATCTTCTTAGCCATTCTCCCAAGGCCTTCAGTATCACTCAGCTTGACAGTATTATCAACAACTGAATCCACCTTTCCCAATTTCATCAAACTCTGGTCAACAATGTGTCGGATCCTCTTTCTACAATTTACGATTCTTACTGGATTTGACCTGAGCCTCAGTTTCAGACAATGCACAGTGTCTTCTCCAGTAGAGTTGGATCTCGCTTCAGAAGGCCTCTCATCTCGCGGCTGTTCATCAGGAGCAGAACTAACCAAGAAAACCTCTTCAAGTAGATTAACATTCTGGATGTAGCGATCAAAAGCTTCGTTTTCGGCTTCAATGTTTCCCTTCTTGAAATCCTTCAACTTCAAGAACCTCCATTCATTTATCACTTTTGCATCCTGGCAAATATATTTATAATGTTATACTTGCAAAAACAATTCAACAGAAAGGAAAACATATACTAATAAGTTACAGTTCCACCTTTCTTGTCAGTGGTTTCCTAGACCGAATGGAAGTCTGTAAATTATTGAACTGCGCAAAGTTGGTGGAAAGTTGACGAATTCTATTTGAACTTCTGCAAATAAGAACAGGAGATTAGAAGATGCACCAGCTTGACTTCTAAAAGCTCATGCTGGCATTACAAATTTTCTTTGCAGCGATTTGGCATAAACTTAAAACAATCAACTGATACCCCGGAAATGAGTATAACAGTTAGGAATTGCAGAATATTGTGAAACCTGTCATTACTTGACCTTGAAACACCTAATGCACTGGTAGTCAGTAGAATAAATATCACGCCTAGAAAGATGGAATATTTTCTTATTTCGGGAAGAAACTAATAAAAAAAAAAACATGAGCATAGTTGGTGGAAAGTTGACGAATTCTATTTCAACTTCCGCAAATAGGAACAAGAGATTAGAAGATGCACCAGCTTGACTTTGAAAAGCTCATGCTGGCCTTCCAAATTTTCTTTGCAGAGATTTGGAACTGAAACAATCAACACATACCCCGGAAATGAGTATAACAGTTAGGAATTGCAAAATTTTGAGAAACATGCCATTACTTGACCATCAAACACCTGATGCACTAGTGATGAGTAGAATAAAGATCATGCCTAGGAAGATGGAATATTTTCCAATTCCGGGGAGAAACTAATAAAGAAAAAATAAAAAAACATGAGCATAAGTTGGTGGAAAGTTGACGAATTCTATTTGACTTCGAAAAGCCTTTTGCATTACAAATTTTGCGAAAATGAGTATAACAGTTAGGAATTGCAAAACCTGTCATTATTTGACCTTGAAACACCTAATGCACTAGTAATGAGTAGAATAAAGATCACGCTTAGAAAGATGGAATATTTTCCAATTCCTGGGAGAAACTAATATAGAAGAAATAAAAAACATGAGCAAACATTTTAATATGACAGACATTAAAACATTAACATCAATAGTAAGTCAATATAAACAAACAATTAAAAGGTAAAATTGTTTGTGACAAACATATGATGGTATCGATAACTGGTGCACATGGATTACCCAGAATGTGATATGTCAGTCGATTGCTGGTCAAATATCGGAGAACTGGAAGACAGTGGTTTATCTGGTAAAGATGAGCTGCCCTTCAAAA
This sequence comes from Plantago ovata, assembly GCA_028274465.1. Classification (NCBI taxonomy): domain Eukaryota; kingdom Viridiplantae; phylum Streptophyta; class Magnoliopsida; order Lamiales; family Plantaginaceae; genus Plantago; species Plantago ovata. The sequence goes on along the minus strand of CM051455.1, from coordinate 23,423,343 downwards.
CTGCAAGAACAAGAACAAGAACATAAGTTTAGATTAATGATTAGGATCTGAAGTCCTTGGCCATAATGAAACTTTCAACATATTATTTAGAGATGATGTTAGAAAGGCCATCCTAACAGATTCACTTCATAATACAGGCTTCATCAAATTTATTCAAGAAAAATGTTTATGCTTTTGATTCTGTGCATTGCTGGACTCTGGGAAGTGTGCATGGCTGGACTCTGGGAAGAACAAGCTCTCCAAGATGCATTTCCTCGTGGATACTAGTTTATGGTTAACCTCATTCACTAACCCTGATCTACTTCTAACTTCTGTAGATAATATCCGATGAGGAAATAAATAATTATTCAGGTTACTGTTATAACAGGTTCCTGTTTTTACACTGATCCAATCTCATTGATATCACTAGAATCAAAACCAAAAATTGAAGGCAATTGAAACTCCAGATGCATTAGCTGATCCTTTTATACAGGGCCTGGAGAGAATTACTGACATAATCAAAACTACAGTAGAAGAGTATTAAATCCTAATTCCCAAGTATTTCAAGAATAGGGATCTTTTGAAAATAAAGTATCTAGAGATACCACCACTAACCGTACCGTGTATATGACATGGATTTTGAGCTTTTGCACAGCAATTCTTGCATGACTGATAAGGACACCTGGCAAATTAATGTGAACATATTAAAACAGAGAACAGACGTAGAAATTGAATAAATAAACAAAGTTAGAGGTAAATAACTAACGACAATCATCACCACCAAATTAACTGGACAACCATGCATATCTTAATATCTCATTATAAGAACAAAAAAGAACCCCCAGAAGTAGGCTAAAAGGACACAGTGATCCTGCTAACCAGTAAATCTTCTCCCAGTGTCGTATAATGCACCACATGTACCAGGCACTTGTGTTTTAAATGCAGAAAAAGATTTATCTACAGATATAAGAACAGAACTTTTAAATAAGATAAGGCACACAAGCTGTAGATAACCAGAGACTCGGCACTTTAACCAATCCAACTGTGTAAATGAATTGCACAGCACATGGAATATAATAAATCATTTAGCAATGCAGGAGTCAACGGAGAAGTACAATGCATAGACTAGTGGAGAACCAAATCTATGGCTAGGGTCTTGTTAGAACAAGCAACAATGGAAAGTAAATCAATATCAGTTAACATGCAACACTTTTACTCCCTCCGACCCAAAATATAAGCTTGTTTCAAATTTGCAAATAGTTTTAAGAAATCATATAACTGAAATGGTCAGAGACATACTGATTCCTTGTACTCTTCTCTGATAACTGAAGTATAGTTCGGGAATGGAGGTATGACTGTTGCAAACGAAAAGAGCCCACCGTCTAAAGTTGCTATGAGTCGATGGGTTAGGAAACTTAAACTTGAGTTTAAGGAGAGGACCCAGTCCATTCATTTATTACGCCAGGTTCGTGCTTTGGGACCTAGACATAAAACCTAAAGTAAAGTCATCATAAACAATTCTACGTCTCTCTCTGCCCTGCTGCTGGAAACCAAAAGAAACGTTTCTTTCTTCTTTATTCCATAAACTTCATCCGTTGTACAACAAATATCCAATTCTCCTATCAACGCTGTTTGCTTTCAACACCACAGATGAACAATCAAAAAGTTTATCGAACTTTCTTCTCATAACATGGTAGGATGCAATTGTTTAGTCGTCTCCAGGTGGGTTTTCTTCTTCACCTTCTATCATTGTAGATCCAATTCAAGCTGTATTCATATATCTTCATTCACAAACTATGTTTTCCAAAATTACCCTAAGAAATAGCTCAGCTCACACATTGATTTCCCCAGAGCGCAGTCTTCTATTATACACAAGGTAATATGAATATAATTTATTTTAATGTCACTAGGACAAAGTAATAAACGTGTGAATTAATCCTAGCAGACAGGTGCCATTATAGCTGCACCAGACAACGTGTTCTTCCTATTCCTATGGTTGACAGCAAAATTCTTAAGAATCAGATATTTTGTTTGCCTGTTTTGGAAGTGAATTAAAAATGTAATATGAAGAAACGCAGGTTTAGAAGAATAAATATAAGCTGGAGCTTCAGCATTGTGACAAGAGTCTCACAATCAGACAGCACTGTTAGTCACGTCGTTATTATATGTAATTCATGTATATATAAATAATAATCCTCGTAAGCCCTTTGAATCTCAGTTTTTGGAAATTAGTGAAATACAGCAGCTATACTCTCGTGATAGCTATCAATCTTAACAAAAACTCAAGCTAAAATCCATAACCTCTCAATGTATATCTATGACAGGGAGTTCCGCAGCAACTCTTTGTACCAGCAAGTAAGCAACCCTATGTCTGCTCGGCCAAGAGCCCAGTATCTCACAAATTGACGATAAATACTAATCACATTACAGAATTGGGTAACATTCATCATCGACACGCAAACAGGGTAAACATACGGCAGAGCAGTGCGAATTGCAAAAGTAAATACGCAAATAGGTGTAAATACGATAAGACGAGCTAGGCCAATTAATTAAACAACGGAGAAAGAATGGAGAGGGTTTTTTAACCTAGAACGAGCGACGTTGCCGCACTTGATGCACTTAGGTTTATTGAGGCCGCGAAGGCTCTTCGGTCCGCCTACAAGATCCACCGAAGGGGACGCGGCAGATGTAGTTGTGATGCTGGTTTTGGCCGGCGATGCTGCCGCGTCTTTGGGTGTTTGGTTGTGATTATTATTTGGGGACGACATAGAACTCCGTTTTTTTGGTCTTTGGAACTGAGAGTGACGTCACCACGATTTAGTATTTCGATACTAGTAGCGGGTGCCGGTAACACACGCCCACGTGGTTTTCTTATACGTTGAGTATCAGAATTTTACATCCACTACTCCTACTACTCCTATTAGACATTCTAATTACGTCTAACCCCCTTTTTCCGTTGACCAACTTATAGCTTACTGTTCATTTATTTTCATCCAAACACGGCCTCACACTATTTTCTCTACATTTTAGTTTTTTTTTCTTTCTCTTTTTCTTTCCTTTCTTCCTTCTTCTTCTTCTATTAGCTCCGGTGATCGGAGACCGAAGTTGCAGCTCCGGTCAATCGGAGCTGTGAGAGCTCCGATCAGATAAAGCTCCGATCTGATCGGAGCTGGCTTCGATCTGGTTGGAGCTTACAGCTCCGACGAGATCGGAGCTTAACAGCTTCAACTCAGGTCAGAGCTTTACAGCTCTGACCAGATCGGAGTTGTTTAGCTCCGATCTCGTCGGAGCTGCTTACAGCTCCGACCTTAGAGTCGGAGCTTTACAGCAGCTCCGACTTGATCGGAGCTGATCGGAGTTGTGCAACTCCGATTTGTTGTTTTTTCTTTTTTTTTATACATTGTTTTTAATTTTTTTTAGTGATATTTTAAAATAAAAAATTATTAGGGCTTAGTTGCAATAAAATTTGGGACAAATTTAGAATTTAGAGAAGTTGTATATGCCTTTCGTTGAATTATTAAGTGCCAAATTGGTAAAATGAAAAACATTTGAGGCTAATGTGTAATTAATGAAAATTGGAGTTGTTTGGTCTGAGTCAGAATTCAATATTTGACCAAGGGTAAAAATGTATTTTCATTGATTTAATTCGCCAAAAGTCAAATTCGTGGGTTTAGGTGTAATTAAATTTATCTAACAATGGCGCTGGATGTAATTGTTTGACTAACGAGTGCCTATCTGTAATAAAAATGACTAGCGAGGGTACTATATGTAAGAATCCCAAAAAAGAAAGTGCACCGTTATTAATTCGATTATCTCGATGACTGGCGTTTTGGTCGTGCAAGCCAACTAGTAGAATCATTCTCTGCCGTAGCTTTAAGTAAACTTCATCCCCTACTTCAAAGCTTATTTCAGTCCGTTTCTAGTCTGCGTAGAATTTCATTCTCTGTTGGGCCTGGACTAGATTGTCCATCCTTGAGTAACTGCACAACCTTGTTTTTTTTTCCTCAATCCAACAACCTACTTCTTGGCAGCTGGTAGGCAAATATGGACAATTGAAAACATAGTAGGCAAAACTCCATACAATGCTTGAAATGGAGTGATGTTTAGAGCATAATGAAAATTGGTATTGTACCAAAGTTCAACTAATGCCAACCATTTGGACCATTATGCTTGCTTTTGACTGGTCATGCATCTTAGGTTATCCTTCAGACATTGGTTTACTCGTTCCGTTTGTCAATCTGATTGAGGATTATAACTTGTGAAGGAATTTAGCTCTGTCCTAATGACATTGAAAAATTCTTTCCAATAAACGTTACTTGTAAAGACTTTATCTCTATCAGTAACTATGCAAGTAGGTAGACCATGGAGTTTGTAGATATTATCAATAAGCACCTTAGCAATAGTTTCAGCGGTGAAGGGGTGTGTAAGTGCTAATAAATGATTGTACTTTGTGAATCTAGCTACAACAACCAAGATAGAGTCTTTACCATTGAATTTTGGAAGTCCTTCTACAAATTCCGTTAAGATGTGAGTCCAAGCATCTTCTGGAACTTGTAATGGTTGCAGTAGTCTTGGATATGCAGCTGAATCATGCTTGTTCATCTTACAAGTGTCACATACTTGCACAAATTTGAATATGTTAGATTTCATGCATTTCCAATAGAATACATATTTGGCTCTTTGATTGGTTTCAGTCATGCCTGAATGCCCTCAAATAGAAGAATCATGCACATGTACGATGATGGATTCATTCAATGTTGAACTGGAACCAATATATAATATGTTCTTGTATCTTAAAAGGCCATTTATGTAATTGTGTTCATTGTTTACTACTAGCCTTGTTAACTAGCAAACTGGCAATGAGCTCTTGAGCATGTGAATCTTCCTTACAACTTTCTTGAACGTCTTGTATCCATTGTGGAGTGACCACAAATACAACCTATAAATCTCTTTTGTTTTCTCTAGTGTTCGTTCTTGATAAGGCATTAACAACGTTATTTTCACACCCTTTCTTGTACTGAATTTCATAATCCAAGCCTAAGAGCTTAGAAATCCACTTGTGATGTATTGCACATGTGATTTTATATTCCAAGAGATGTTTTAAGTTCTGTTGGTCTGTCCTTACAATAAAATGATTCCCTAGGAGGTATTGCTTCCATCTATGCACTGCAAGTGAATATCTAGGAATTCTCTTTCATAAGTTGAAAGTGCTAGATGTTTCAATCCAAGAGTTTTGCTTATACATGCTATGGGATCCATGTCTTGGGTTAGAATAACTCGAATTCCATACCCACTAGCATCGGTCTCAACAATGAATGGTTGAGTAGAATCGGGAAGTTAGAATTGGAGCAGACACCATGATTTAATTCAGTTTAATAAAATCTTGTCCAACCACTTCTAACCATTTGAAACTGTCCTTTTTTCAATAATTCATACAAAGTGTGCAGATGTTAGCATAACCTTTAATGAATTTCATATAGTAGCCAGTGAGACCTAGTGTCCCTCTTAGTTCTTTCAAGGTCTTAGGTGATGGCCAAGATACATTCTATTTTACTTGGGTCAGTGGTAACAACTTTTTTTCTGAGATTATGTGGCCCAAGTATTCAATGTATCCTTGTCCAAATTAAATGAACATTTGGAGTCTTTGCCATATCGAGAATGTTCTCTCAGTATCTTAAATACTTGCCTCGGATGATCAATATGGGAATCAGAGTGGGACAGTAGATGAGTATATCATCAAAGAACACTAGAAAAAATTTTCTTAAGTGAGGAGCAAATACAGTGTGCATGATGGATTGGAAGGTTGCTGGGGCATTGCTAAGTTCAAATGGCATAGCAAGGAACTCGTAGTGTCCTTGGTGAGTTCTAAACCCAGTGTATTTGATAGAATCATCATGCATTCTAATCTGATGATAGTCAGATCTGATGTCTATCTTGGAAATATAATTCATTATAATTTGAAGACCCTTTGTTATGGTTTTAAGAGAGTGTGTTATAGTATTAAGCCTCATTGTCATGATATTTAGCTTTTTTTATTTTTTAGCATATTTCTCTGCTTGCTGTTTTAAACACATATGCTATAGTTTAACGAGAGTTGTTATGATTTAAAGTCAGCGTTGATGATGTCAATCGAGTTTAATGAAGAAAAGGCAAGAAGTAGAAATTTTCCAACAAGTTTATTCAAAAAAACACTGTATATTTCAACATTGTAGTGACTAAAATATTTCAAGTAGATTATTGTAAACTTATTTATTGATGTTTTAATGTCATTCCTCAAAATTAAAATTTTAGACTTGTTTAATGGTATTTTTTTTATATTTGTGAATAATTTTAGATTGCCACTTAAAACTACAACAAACCAGCTTAAAACTATAACCGAACATATTAAAACCATCCCATCCTCTTCTAAAAATAAATATTCTAATTAGAAAATAACCTACCCTAACTTTTAATTTAATATTCCTCATGCTTTAATTTTAGAGGGAGGGAGAGAGGGGTGTTTGTGTGCGTGTGATATTGTGTCTTTTTACAAATTATTTCACTCCTTGTCCAATGTAAAACTCCCCATTCAGATTTCAGATCGTAACCACGGGGTAACTTAATCATGTTACTGTACGTTCATTATCAACTTTACTGTTAACAGATTCACTTGGATAAAGGAATTCTCTAGCGCAATCAAATACACAAATTGGTCAACTTAGTCCACTATTTTTCTTCTACTCAGACGGGTAATTTACAATTTACAATTACTGATTTACATCCACATGGAGTTCCCTTGGTCACCAAGTAGAACAAAACTTACACAAAAATAATTTATCAACTTTAGAAGGAAAGAACTCTATGCGCCAAGTATTCTTATCCTACAATAACTACACGTCAACTGCAAAAAATCAACCTATACAGTATAAAATTATGATCGCATGCACAACGAATCCAACCAGATTTGTCGGCCTAAATATTCTATGCGGCTTATATTTACACGGCTGAAATTTGGTTTACTGCACAGCTGTGATCCGACCCCTCATTACCAACTGGAGATAGAGGGCTGTTCATGTCATGAAATACATTCGTAAGCCCAGAAGGTATCAGGATCAGGGCTGAAGAGAGAGTAATCTTTGACTTCGAGGTTTGCTATATTCCAATCGACCAATCTAGCTTGAAGAGCCTTGATTATTATCAGAATTGTGGGCAACAGCCACCATTTGCCGTCCTCCCTGGCAATGAAACAAATTGACAAGTAAATACTCCATTAGTTTATAATAGTGCACCACTGAATCCGAAGCTTCATAAGGATAATAGCTCCAGAAACTCCATCCATTTGTTTATGTGATAAAGAACAAAAGGCCGTAAGTTATACACTTGTGAAATCATACTTTTCAAAGTCGTTGCTTTGTGTGAAAATTTGTCAAACCATTTGGTTTTATGCATAGGCAGTAGATTGTAAGGAAATTTCTATTATTTATATTCAAAATAACATAAATCCTAGAAATGATGTCCGACTTAAGGGAACAACTACAAAATGTTTCTATTGTTTCTGTATCTGCATTTCCGGAATCACAGACAGTAAATCATTGATGAGAGTGCAGTAGGGTTTCCAAATTTCTGTATCAAAAAGGTAATTCTCTCTTCCCTTGGTCACAGTTGACCAACTCACCACACAACAAGAATCGTTTGTTAGGGGTACAGGAAAGAAGAGACAAGTCACCCTCATAGGTTTTCTTGACTGGATTAGGTTAACAAAATGAGGATAACAGATCAAAGTTTTAGCCATTTATTTTATACCCACTTAGAAATTGGTATCAAGTGGGTGGGTTTTATAAGACGGTCTGCATTTGTTATGCAGAGCCGCGGCCATGGGCTCCAAAATGCGGCTAAGCTTAGCCGCATTTTCGGGCCACATCAGTGGCCCAAAACGCGGCTAAGCCCGCATTTTGGAGTTGATAGTGACGCTCTGCGTTTAGTATAAACGCGGAGCTGGCCTTGCAATAAAGTGGACGTGGAGTCCACTTTAAAGTGGACTCCACCCACTTATATATATATATATATATATATTATATATATATATATATATATATATATATATATATATATATATATATATATATATATATATATATATTTTAAATTTCTTTTCATTTTAAAATTAAAACGGTCATAAATTTCAAAATAAATGCTAAAAATAAATAAAAATTACCAACGGTCATAACTTTTCGAGATCTACAAATAGACACCAATCTTGGATATGTTTGGTCACACCATCTCCAACTCATTTTTCTATTCTTAATTAAACTCAAATCTTGCAAATTCTTCCTATAAACTTGATTTCGTATGAAATTCTTTACAACAAATCTTCAATTCTTCTTTACCTTACAAAAAAAAAAAAAAAATGACGTGGCAGGGCTTAGCCTCGCCTTAGCCGCGTTTAAGCAGTGACTGATGTGGACGAAAACTGCTTAAGGCCAGTTTAAGCCCTTAGCCTCGCCTTAGCTTTAAACCACAAATGCAGGTGGTCTAATGGATATGGATAGAACTAAATGCGTCAAGGTTTTACCTATTAGCTATTACAGTACATAATGAGGGTAAGGGTGGCCGAGTGGCAAGGGTGTTGGAGTAGCACCTGAGAGGTAGGGGTTCAAACCCCAATGAAGGCATAAGTTGGTATAGGTTTTAAAAAAAAAAAAAAAAAAAAAAAAACCCTCCACCTCTCTTTTAAAACCATACTTGACCCATTTTAAATGGATGCTAAATGAATAACCCATTTAAACGGGTCAGGTGTAGGAAACACATAAAAGCGGGACAGAATTGCCACCCCCAACCCCAATGAAATACAACCAAACTGCTCTATAAAAAAAGAAGTTAGTGGAGCTCACCTCAAATCCCAGATTTTAGCGGCATCCATGATATTGATCTCGGAAATTACATAATGGATCATGCCGCAAATTAAGGCCACAATCTGAAAAATGGAAAAACAATAACATTACACATGCAAATGTGAGATGCAGAACCAATTTCAAATAATTCTCAACTTTTTCATGGCACCTGTAACCAAATTTAGAACACTGACAATGTTGTGTTTGCTTGATAAGGGCTATATTTTGCTTAGGCTTCCTAGTTTTCTCATGTGAAACTAAAATGAGTTGAAAATACTACTTACAGTGTTTGAGATAGAGCAAGCATTCCAAAGTGCATAGACACGAGAAAGTGATGCTTTTCTAGGCCCAGTACTGAATAAGGCATTCAAACCGGCAGGAAATGGGGAGAGTAATGATAGAGGAAGAATTAGAAGTACAGCGAGGAAAGCTCCAATAGATATCCAGTAAAAGAGAAACAGCATGAGAAGAGTGACAAAAAGGTCAGCTAGGAGCATGATCATGATTAGAAGCTGTACGGTGTCCTGAAAAGAAAAAAAGAAAAAGAAAACAGAAATGAGGCTATACCCTAAATGATAGTAGATAATATACTAACCAGAACATCATAAATTGAGTACCTGTCGACCCACAGGGCGAGTATTGAGCAATAGCAGAGAAAATGGAAAGAGATAGTCCCTATTATAGCCCAACGATTTCAAGGTAACCTCATCTATTATACCACCATTGAAGCCCCCAGTGATCTTTTTACGAGATAACAAAGGGCCGACATATACCTGGCTCCCTTCAGCATGGCTGACGGTATTTTCTGCCACTGAAGCCAGGCTCCTGAAAAGATTAGGTGAGATTATAGTCTCATATATACTGACAAGTTAAAGACAGCCTAAATAAAAGAAATCCCAGTCTACGTGGAACAAATAAACCCAAAAAGTTTGAAATTTAATCCAGATTATTGTTTTAACCCTTACAAGAGAATACGGTGCAATTTCATGAAAACCCAACAGTGAGTAGTCTATCCACATATCAATGATGGGAAACGAGCTTATAACCCGTTGATGTAGTGAGTCAGTACATGCACATCTGCAATAGATTACCAAAAGTTCTTCTACTTTGAACCCAAAGCAAATCTATTGAAGATCAGAAATGGACAATCAAAGAAATCCACATTGGAAGTAACAATGCAAACATCACTCAAACATGGAAAAAGCCAAAAAGGCATTACAAATTAACCCCGAATATTAGGGCTCAACAATAGAAAACATGAGACATCCGGTAAAACTATTCTAGATGTCTATTGACATGGCAAAGTATGATAATAAGGATTGAATTAGGACATGCTACCTGGATGATGTATCTTTAATGCTCAGACACTCTGGCTGATGAAGATCATGAAGAGAATAATCGTCAGTCACCACCAAAATTCCCAACTGGTAATATCCACTAGATGTGGCGTGGAACCACATGAGCTCGATTTTGACCCCATGAAACTCAAGTTGCGGGTTTCCATGACTCCTTATCCAACTTATAACAGGAACTAAAGAAGTGCGGATAGAACCGTGTCTCACTGTCCTCAGCTGGGCATTCAAACCAGCCACCAAGCGATTCCAGACAGTCGAAGGGATATGCTAAAAGTATGAAACATGCATGGTCAGACGCTAATAAGTGAGATAATCTAGCACCTTAGCCACACATATACCAATCATCTTAGCCACATAAGTACTAATCATACAACAAAAAAGCAACCCGATACCACAAAAGCAACAGTTTTATTGTGTTAAGCGATACCAACATTAAGATGACAATGAAAAAAAGCTTCGCAAATAACCTGGGCAATGAGATTCATCAGTAATGTGTCACTGTACAGATTATATGGGGCCATGTAGCTTCCGTTTCCACCAAAAATAATTCGCATGGGGAATCTCTTCTGTATACTGGCTACCAAGTCTAAGCGTTTCTCATCACCGCCAAGGAAAAAATCAATATAAGAAACCATCAAGTCAGGTGTCGCTCCAACCTGCACAGAAATTCACTTATAGTAAGGCAAAATCAGGAATTATTTCTGAAATACAACATAATAGTATTCAACATCTAGTGCAGTGAAAAGAATGAGGCCACTTTTACTTCTTATTTAAGATTTAAGTAATCATTCAGCTGACTATCAAATATACACGGGTTGGCAAAATATCTAGATTTCAACTCCCATGAACCCTGATATTAAATCTAGTGGTCTAATGGTTAAACATTGCTTAAAACCAGGGGTGGGATCATGTAGAATCTTCGACGTAATGGTACTGGGAGCTTATAGTATACAGAAAGACTTGTATTAGATGGTCTGGCAGTGCAAGGCACCTTAAATGTGCAGGTCGTATGTTGAATGGCTAACCATAGGTAAGATATACAAAACCACTAGTAAGTAGGTTGACTACCAATTGCAACTAAAAAACATAAAACCTCTAACTATAGCATGGGTGCAGTGTTTCAGCAATAAACACCAAATTTAATAGAGATGTTCACTCGGAAAGTTTCAGCAAGGGCAAAGTACATTATTGCGAGCCTTTCAACATTTTTTTTTTCTTCGTCTGCAGAGGCCAGAATTTCAAACATTGCTTAACAGCTATCAACATCAGTGTGTATAAAATGATAGCTTGCTTACAACTCACTCTGAGCAGTGGGGGTGGGCAAAATTAGTTCAAGTTTGACAAAAACTAATGCCTAAGAAAACAAAGAGGCAGATCCTATTATCATCGAATTAAAGCTTACCTTCATCCCTTTGTATAGAGCACGTGATCTGCAAGAGCGCAGACAGGAATGGTCATATTCAGAATTAACGAACTCTTGAAGCCGTTGGATTTTCTTCCTCCTACGCCACTGTTTCCAAGACCACGCACAAGGATATGCAAGAATGGAAAGTATTCTATGCACCGAGCCTTCCCACCATTCATATGAGGCAACAGAATTGATCTCATCAATGAATCTGTTATATGCATCTTCATATCTGCATATAAAAAGCAAATGAGCAGGTGACTAAAAGAATCCAAAGACCTGGGGGACAGAAAAACAACTGTAGTTTGCATCAGTGTGGTTTTGTTATTTCTTTCAAATTTATCATAGCATGTCAGTTAATCAAATTAGAGCAACTAAATTACAAAGATTCAGAGACCTGAAACTAAGTACTGGTATAGGAAAGAAGAAATTCATTAGAGTCGTCGAATGTCAAGAGGTAGATGACAGACAGAGGGTGACCAGGAAAGAGAATTTATAATGCATCATGAATGAGCACTGTAACTAAAATTTGATCAGCTTAAAGCAACCACGTTGAGTGGCATTTAACAGAATGACACACAAGATCTTTCAGGGCACATTACTATTCACTTGTACTAAGGTGAGAAGATCAACACAGGTATTCTTACACAATCTCAAATATTGCAGAGGGAGGTGAATAAGGAAGATGCCAGGGTTCTCTGAATGTATTGGGGCCCATAAAATACATCCTATGGACATGGCTCTGAGTATCATCAGTTTTGGCACCACGAACCTGGTAAAAAGATGTAATAGAAGAAAAATAGTCAATGTAGGAAATAATTGGGAACTGGGATCAGTGGGATGATGGGATTGAACTAACTAAAAGAACCAAAATGCTCACCTCAGACAAGGAGAGAAGATATGGAAAATGGTGGTTGTCATGATGCCCAGCTGAATTTGCATTTACATACGAGCGTCCTGATCCAATCAATTTGATTCTCAAAGTGCTTAATAATAATGCCAGGAGCACAACAACGCACACCAGTAGGAAGGTGAAGGGCCAGGGACCTCCAAATGTATATATGAGCTCCTCAAAAGGCGTATAGCACTTTGGCGTTCGGTATTTATCAGATTTACATTTATACGGGCAAGTTGACTGGGTCACTCCACCTGCAGTATTTGGCCTCATGTTAAACTTTTCAGATTAAAACTAAATTTATTGCATTATACCAATCAGAGTTGAACTACTAGATCAATCACAGATTCACAATACCTCTTACATATATGAAATTAGCACGGGATGGCAGGCTCTCGGCGGGGCAAGGTTTGCAAAGACTGCGATCAGATCCTTCATCATCTTTATATGTTCCAACAGGGCATTCCTATCACAAAATCCAATTATATAGTCATTCAGAAGAAATAAAGGTAAAAAAAAACGAGTTATTGTAGTTAAATTTGAAAAGTAAAAATGAAAATTTAATTTGTAGAGATTCAATAAAGTTGCTTTGACAATTTGCATGAAGCGCATATAAGATGAATTTCAGATCCAGAGCCCAGTTAATTAGAACAAACATAAACTATCAACAGCATCTGGGGGATTTCGAATGAAGACTCAAAATAAAAAGGAAAGGTGCTTACTGGACAGTAAATAAACACAAATCATTTTTGCAACTTCTGCTGGATGGTAAAAACGCTCACCTTTTCTTTGAAGTATTATAAATTAGTTGCAAAAAAAAAAAGTATTATGATACAAAAAATACATCACTTTCAGCTTTCAACAATAAAAACATCAGGGGAAGATCACTCCTATCAGATGTACTTGAGACTATTTTGTCATCCGCGGGCAGGAAGGAGCCAGTACAGGACCAGAATTTACACAAGTACACCAAGTAAGCATTTTCGTAGCAATGTGGGTGCATCCAGTAAAAAACAGTGCACCCTGCATGAATATACTTCTGTTCTTAAATAATTAAATAAAGATTTCATATGAAAACACTGTTTTATTTTACATGTACAAAACTAATGACCAATGCATTAGGAAACTGTGTTTTTTGCTTTCTTCTTCAAACTTCAATATTTATTTCCGTATTTGGCAGATACTGAAAGTTATAAGCAAAGATAAGGAGTACGCAGAACATACTGTACAGAATGTACCATACAGGCCTTTGGGGCACTTTTTCCCGGTCATAGTGCCCTTCTCCCCTTGAAGCCCATCACCACTTCCAACGGCTCCACTGTTTGAAAACATACAGGCGTTAGATGCTAATTTATGCAATTTCACTATGTAAAGAACGACAATACCCCCTGCTCCTGATTTGCAAGGCTGCTGTAGTTCTATTGTGGAGGGCCTGGAGGCACATAGTGGGGGATGTGGATGGGGAAAATCTGCTATATGGTAGGGTAGGAGGTAGAGACAACTGGGGAGTAATGTGGAAGATAACGAGTTGTAATGAATATGAAGGAATGAAATAAAGTTAAGATTGATATAAATGAAGTACATTATAAGACACAGGGATCATTTAACTGAAGTTGATTGCACCATCTACAAGTGCAAATGGACTATATTCAATACTGGCTTACCTGAAGTTGATTGCACCATCTACAAATGCAAGTGGAATATATTCCTCTCCGCCAGCTATATTTGACCAATGAAAATGAATTCTTCCACCCCCACCCCCGCCCCCGCCCAATGAGCCACCATAGCCTCCAACAGCAGATAAAGAGGAGTTCTCTGCAAGCATTAAAGATTGAAGAAAAACAAGAATCGTCCCACCTGAACCTCCACCAAGTCCACCTATAAGACTGCCATTACTGTTGCGAGTTTGTTTATGACAATTTTGGCCATCAGCGCTGACAAGTCCATAATTATCAAGCCTCAGAAGCGGCCACTGTCTCGAACCTATCACTGTCATAAATGAAGAACAACAGGATTACTGACTGTGTTACTTAAGTTCCATCATCATACATAAGGGTAGCAACTTATGAGATCCTTACTCGCTACAACACATGGTAGTGAAATATACATTCACACACACGGACAGATTTATATGTGATTTTTCTCCAGAATTCAATGTATAAATAAATTTTGATGAGTTAAAAAATGTGACAATGAAACAAAGACAGAATAACATATGTGGGGGTAGAAAAACATTCAATCAAATAAGCAATAAGTTCTATTGTTTTGTTCTGTGCATGGGAAGTAAGAAATATTTTAAGTGCTTCTCTTGTTATTTAAATATAAGATATGTGGGGGCAGAAAAACATTGCAATCAAATAAGCAATAAGTTATATTGTTTTGTTCTGTGCATGGGAAGTAAGAAATATTTTAAGTGCTTCTCTTGTTCTTTAGATATAAGAGGTAGTGAAATGCTAACCAATCATTCCTCCACCAGCGACATATCCATCAGATTCATTAGGACCTTCTGTCCCACTACCTAACTCACAGGGAAGATCAGCACTGCCATATCTGCGACCTCCTTCACTCAGTAACCCATGGTAAATTCCTGTTCCCCCTTTTCCACCATGCCCAGCACCAGCACCAGCTCCATTCGAGTAATTTCCCATGCCAACGCCAGTTGTGCAACCTGTAAGATGCTCATGTGTAAAAAACATAGAAAGTCTCTGTCATGTAGAACACTAAACGAAGACAAATAATGAATCTCAATCATAACACAATTGAGATTTGGGAGGGCCTTCTCACGTGAACATACCTAATTCTGATGCACTTATCATTCCACCAGCATCCACAATGACAGTCCTCGCTCTGTGGATTTGAACAATACTTCCCTTAATGACTCCATTCACCAGAATGTCCTCAACACGACAAATCTGTGAGTGGAAATCATGCAGAAAATTAGCTACTTTTGGAATTTGGAATTAATTGACTTGTTAGTTCATTTCCTAGATTAATTTCAATTTCCATGTGCTGTTCGCATAAAATTAAAGTTTGGGTCCTTTGTTTTGTTATAGGTTTTGATTATTGAGTATATTTGATACTCAGTCTGAGAATTTCTCTAATATGTCTTGAGTTATCTTTCAGTCACATAGATATTTACCAGCACCCACACCCACAAACACGCACACATATATATTTCAAGAAACTCACCAATTAATGCTTGTGTAATAAAGGAAGCAATAACAGTACAAGATTAAGAGAACACAAGCTGCAACAGATAGAATCATGCACGTAACATGCCAGAATTCAGCTTTGACAGGGATGCTCAGAATAACAGATTAACCTTCTTATTTTTTGACCCACTCTTAGAAAAGAACATATCATTGCAAAATTCGACAGATCAGGATGTTATGTCCAGTTTAAATTCAAAAATAAAGAAATTGAAAAATATGCTGCGTCTAGCTTGAAATGTATAGTTGCATTTACACTGTCACAAATATATTTGCCTAGCATTAGTGGGAAGGCTTGGAGTCAAAGCATTTTACACGCAGTACTAGATAAAAACAGAGTGGTAAACCTAATGATGATGATAGCTTCATGTGAGAATTCACTTGTTGAATACAATACAGAATTATGAATTACCCATGAGAAACATTAATCAAGTTTATTAGTATTTATATCTTTTTTTTTCCTGATGAATATTCAGTCACTATTGAATACGGAAGCATAAAGACCAGTGCCCCATATGGCCATATCAGTTTTAAAATCTTCTAAAGATTAGTTATTATCTAAAAATGCACGGACACTCCAAATGACTTCCCGTGTCCGTATCTGACGCAAAGACACACGGACATGCCTTGGATATGTGTCACCACGTGGAGTGTCAAGAATTTGTTTTAAAAAAAGGACACGTGTCTGACATGACAAGGCAACTTTACAATAAAATTATGACTTGATATGTAATTTACGCATTACAATATTTCTTAATTCAACTATTATTTTTGCTTTTCTGCATTTGATTTCCAAACTCGTTTCAATTTATAATTAGGACATTTGATCTATTGTCGAACTCTCTTTGATTTCTTTGATTTTAGTGACCCTTTCATTATGAATAAATAATAAATTTTGCTATAAATAATGCCAGAGCAAATTTTTTAGCATTAATAAAACTCATTATTTAGCATTAACAAGTTTGCTCTAGCATTATTACTACTCTATAAATATACTTGGCGTACTTTAATTTATTTGTGCGGATATTATATTGTTGTTAATGTTATTTTATGTTGGTTTACATATTTGCAAATTCCGTTATTCTAAATTTTTTATATGTATTAGTATCTATAAAAGAAATATAAAAATGTATAGCTTTGCCATGTCCTATTTTTTTTCAAAATATCACGTCCATGTGTCCGTGTCCCCATATCCGTGTCAGTGCAACCTAGGTCATTATATAGGGTGTAGGTGCTATCCCCAGTATTTTTTCTGCACGTGCACTATACAAAATGGTACTTAGGTCAGTCCGAAGCGAAAATCCAAGAAATGAATATCCATTTCGTAATTTAATTAGCATTTAGTGGATATCTATGCACAGATGTCGCCTCCTGACTAAGTAATGCTACTTTGACACTTAATGTAGAAACAAAGATATGGCGCGAGCAGGCACACGTGCGCGCGCACACACACACACACACTTTATACAAGATAGCTTTGCATACTTGCATGGAGAAGGACAGTGTATAATTGACATGGCAATCATCTGGCGGAGTGATCAGATCCACTGGGCATGTTGCGCTCTTGCAAAGAGACTTCGTGACCCTGTTTCAGATGACAAAATTATTTATCATTTTGATAGTAGTTACAATAAATACTAATTCAGTAGATGTGGAAATTAATGCACTTGCTCTTACAAATTTCTACTCTCGCCATCATCCAAGGGAGCTTGAATCAAGGAACCTGGGCCAACCTAACATGTCAAAAATTTTCAGGAGTAAGAAACATCAGAAACTATCACATTACAGAAATTACAACCCATGGATGACAACAAACTATGCCAATCGGAATCTCAGATAGTTAATCAAGTAGAGGAATCATAAAATCAAATCAACTTCAAAGAGAGAGATGTAAATTTATTGATACTAGCTATTTGAACCAGATGAAAAGAAAAGTTTCCAGTGAAGACGAAATTATAACAACTAGCCAGAGCACGGTATAGACCATTCTAGAGATTATTGCTTCCAGCCCCTAATTATCTCATTTTATTACTATTAGAACCGACCATTAAAAACCATTATTATAAGACCCAATTATATTGTTCTCAGCCCTTTCAAATTTCGTTTGACAAATTTAACCCTTGTTGGGGATCATCATCTGGTGCGAGACACCCCATTTCTATCTGGCACTTGAGCTCATAGAGTTATGCACCAACGTCTCGTGCCAATGATTTTGTTTGGCACCAATAGCCGGTGCAATTATCTTATCCAGCATTCAGTGCGGCACCAATATCTGGTTCTAAATACAATTCTCCGAATTTGTGTATAAACAATTTTTTTAATGGCACCGATGGGCATGTTTGGTACAACCTGTTGGTATAAACATTTTATTAATTTTACTATTAAGGATCACATAAAAGGGTATAATAGAGATTCTATCATAAATATATTTTTTTTAATGGGGTTGACAGCTATTTTTCCAATAATTTGAACTTGAGAGAATTTCACCCATATGAGCAAAGGCGCTTCAACTACAGTTCAGATTAATAAAAGGGCCAAGCATGTAATAGCAAAGTAAGTATGAGGAAAGCTCTTGTAGTAGCAAGATAATTGGAGGATAGGTAAGTCATCGCCTCATATGCCCACCTATCTCTCAAACACAGGAAAGGAAAAGAGGAGGATGCGGTTTCTCGATCATGTCATACCGTAATGTTGTAAAATAGTGATAAAGAAAGTCTCTGGCTTTTGATTGCATCACCCTGACCAGTCAGTTGTAGAAGTCCTTGCCCATAGAGACCCAAATTCGCATTGGAACTGATGACAGAGTTGTCCTGCGATGATATGGTGGAATGGGCAATAATAATCACAACCACCCAGAAAAGAAAACACTGCTGATTTTATAGGAAAAGACATTTGATAATCACCTTAAGAACAACAAGGTTTCTGACTTCGAGAACTGAGGTAGCAACATCCATGTTTCCACAACCATCAACTTCGATTTTGGAGTTCAACATGAGCAACATTTTGACAACCATCTTAAAAGCACCATATACCTTCACGGACATTCAATATCTCAAATAATTGAGGATGGGCACAATAAAAAGTTCATGTAGATAATTCACACCCCATAGGTAACAATAATTCATAAGCACCCAGTTTGTACTCTAGTTCTATCTCTGCTCAACTATTGCATTCAAGGTTGTACAACTGATTCTCTCTACCCAGTCCCGCTTACCAAAAGAAAAAAAGAAAGAAAGAACAATGATAAATAGGGAGGAAAAGAAACACAAGATATAGCAATCTGACCAATTGCCATGATTAACATTAAATTGTAAATCCAACAGATGCCAATTACAAGAAGTTACTACATGCTGGTGCTTGTCTTGGGTCGTCAGATATGGATCCACGAAAGGTTAGACTTGAGTGCAAACTATATATAACTCTGACAGTCATTTTGCTAACACCAGGGAGGGGTGATGTGATGATATGTATCCACGGAAGATTAGATGCGAGCGAAGTACTTTTAGCAATCCAACAGCCTTTTGCTGACAAGTGAAGCATGCAAACATAATGGAGTAAAGCTGTGTAGATATTGGCAAATTAATGTGTGAGTGTGTGCCCATGCAGGTATCTGTGTGCCCCCACAAATATGTAATCTTAGGAGTTGGTATAAGAAAACATGTTCAGCTGCTTCTTTCCTCTCATTCTATTATTTTGAGAGACCTTTTTAGGCATACTGCATACACAAATTGCTTTAGAAATGTCTGCATTGTGGCTTTTAAGAAGATACACACACACACAGGAAGAAAGATACAAAAAAGCCACATTCAAGTATAAATTATCAATTTATAGAGATAATGCTTCAAAATAAAATAATACAAACTAAACACCTTTATATCTGAATCGCTCATTAGAAGTTCCTCCGCGACAAGTTCAAACTCTGAGACAGGATAGTCAGACAATCCAAAGATAATACTGCTTCTGTAATACAAGCTAATCTGGCCTCTGACCTGCAACAAAAATTCCAAAAAGAATATTTATATTTATCCATGTTTAAATTGTGAAATAAAGTCCAAAACTTAAATCCTGTAGCCACCACACTGGGACTTTTTTTAATATCTACATAACCAATTTCAAATCAACTTGATACAAAGAGAAGACACTCATATACGAAGAGACCCGAACAATATGGACATCTTAAGCTACTGGCAACATATATAGATATAACGATGAGAGAATCTTGATCATGGAGGAGGAAACCTTAACATGGAATGCAAACTTGTTCATAACAAGAATATGAACATACAAGGTATCATTAATTGAGAATTACAATGTAATAACAACTCATGAGGCAGCTTACCTCAATCAGGATAGCCATGGTGTGTAAAGGTTAGAAATGTATCCCCCCCTCCACCCCAAAACAGTAACACACATGCAGACACACACATATAAAAGCTCCGAAATGTTTTGTGAGTAATAATTTTTGTGAATAACTAATAGAATAATATATATTTAAATTGATTGGCTTTAAAATCTTGTTGTATTTGAATGATAAATAGTACTACGGATCATCCAAAAAGTAAAATAATGTTACTGTTTTGGGATGGAGGGAGCATGTTAACAATATTCTCTACTTTGGATTCGTCCTACAGTAGGTTCTCAACTAGCAGTCGAGTACGCTTTTGAATCTTAGCCATAAGTAAGTTTTTGGGTTGATTTATACTTGCATCTTATTAAAACAATACCCCTGCCCCCCCCCCCCCCCCCCGGCGAGTATAGTTTAGTTGCCTTCACCGAACCAACTCTATATGGCATTAAAGTGAGCAAGCAAATAATGATTGTTTTAGGAGGGATTTGTGAACTCAAACACAGAGATGAATCAGTGGTAGTATTAAATTTCATCTTGAATTATACAAATAATATGTATGTCAGGCCACAATCAAGAAGATAACTAATGACACAGTGACTATACTGGTCAATTTAAGGGTGGCTTCAGTACAGTGACAGATCACACCTAAAGATGATTTTCAAAGTGAGGTTACATTTAACAACAAATATAAATTAAAAGCTCATAATGTGTATGCATATTAAGCACAGAAATACATGCACAGCCAGTTAATGCATGAAGCAAGGTGCAAAGTAATTCTTATGGGATGACTTCTCCAATTCCCCAGCATAAAACATAGGAAACATTTATGTGAGCATTGGTTATGTACTATGTCTCAAGAGAAGGATTAAGGACCTGAACTCTTGTCCATAAGAGAGGCACCAAAACTTTTGCATTGTTCTCGATATAAACATTTGTCCATAGCGGACTTCTAGAAAAATCCAACAAAGGAGTTTCCGTTTCCGTTGTCACATTGTCATTGCTAACCCGTAAACTCAGTACAGCTCTATCAAAATATGTACCCGCAGCTCCAGCATTTAGAGAACAACCAACACTCAGCCCTCCTGACACAGAGTATACAAGCATCAAGCAGATTGATGTCAGCCTTGCATGCTTTCAAGTTCATTAACTCAAAATTTTCATAGCAACTAGTCAAATACTGGTAAAAGGAAATCGTTAGCATCAAATACATGAAATCATATTATAAATAAATTTTAAAGTAGAGTAATTAGTTGAAGTTGATGCATGATTCAATTTATTAAAAAATTAGACTGTTTGGTTATGCTCAATCTCTATCCCTTTTTTTTTTTTTTTTTTTTTTTGAGCATTTTCAAATGACCTGTTAGTGATAAGCATCAGTTGTAAAGATACACTTGCTTGAAGTACATATTTTTGTTGGTTATCACATCTTCTCGTATAGCTCTGTTTTGGAGAAGATTAAAGAATAGCTCAATGTTTGATAATTGCTGTATTTTTGTCAGGAGGTATAGTTCCCACTCCAGATTGTGATCTTCAAAGATACAAAGGCAAAGAGCTTCTCAAAAGCCTGCATCATTTGCAACTCATGAGGGATGAAGTTGAACCTCCCTGAGTCATTCTGGTTCAAGTTTCATGGTGTGAGGACGTTTCATAACCAAGTGGCAGTGAATATAGTGGAAGTTTCATGGCCCTTTGGCATAATCCTTGTAACAATGCATGCTTTCGTTTAGAATAGGGTCTCTTGGCCTGTAACTGACGTCTTCTCTCGTGATAGCTCACTCAAAGTTTTATAAGCTTCTTGTAATCATGCGTTATTATAAAACAACCATAATTTTATCTTCTTTTTTTTTTTTTAATTTATTGTTATTGTTTTGTTATTATTATTATTATTATTATAGAGAAAAAGAAGGGGGTGGGAAACAAAGAATCTTTATAGAAGAGATAATCATTCATCAAAAGTATGGCACTAGAGTAAAAAATGGTGTACTGTGTTGTGTTTCAACTAGTCAAGCTTAATTTCAAAGAGCACATACAATACAATACATATCCAATTCTAGCACTTTCAGCTATTTATTTATTACTATTACAAAGAATGTCTGAGACTTAATGTGACAAGTGTATTATGTTCATTTTCCTTTTTGCCAATACCTACATATTCATTTACTGACCAAAGGATGTCAATGGTCTAAGTTTCACCTATGGAGTTAATCCTATTAATTCTTGTGGTTTGGAAGGTTCAGATGCAATGGAAGGTTCCACAAGATCTGAATCCAATTTTCTTGGATAGGTGTTATTTCATTTTGTTCTGTACAAAATGCGTTACATAATCAATGATTTTCCAGTAACAGCAATAATCAACTTGATATAATCTCACCTTATGAATAGTTAGTTAATCAATAAATACCAAAAACCTGAAATAGATCAGTAGAACAAACAAGACGCTATCAAGAGGTACAACATGACATGATTCAGGCACATAATGTAGATTATTGACACGTTTTAAGGACTTTTCTTGCATGGATTCCAACTACACAGGACCAATGGACCATTTTAAAAGATAAAACAGATGCTTGTCGTGACACTTGAATAATAATAATAATAATAATAATAATAATAATAATAATAATAATAATAATAATAATAATAATAATAATGCATTATGCAGTTAATTATGCATGAGGGGATATAAGTAGAAATATCAGGTAGGTTGATGAGTACAAACCATGCACTGTGACTTTTACATCTTCCTGCTTGCTATAACAGTTCAGTGATATCCTTCCACCACCACCTCCACCCCATCCATTACCACCTGCTGCACTTATTATCCCAAAGCCCTTCCTGCCATGTTAAATCAGATTACAGAACCCTTTATATGTACAGGCAAGAATAAATTTATAAATGAAGACTGAAGAGTTATTCAAACTGTTACTGATATAAACAACATTATTTATAAAAAACAGAACATGACTATGGCATGAATAGTATCCATGCCAGTCACTACTGAAAAGAGCCACTTGGTGCAGATGCATTGGCATGGAGAATCGGGTAAACAACAAATGGTACCAATGAAACCTAAAATAACACATTGACCGCGAATAGGTGGAGAGAACAAAGCATTGACAGTACATTTTATGCAGTGTTCTTCCCAGTAGAATCTACATAATTTAGAAAATGTTCCATGATTAAAACATTCTTTACCCGATTTTATTTCTTTTCCCATTCTTTTGGGTCTTGTAAGGGATAATAACTTCAGGTTTATTATGGTGATACATATTCAAAACAGCACAAAGAAAGGTCAGTAATACTCACAGCTTCTGGGACCCTACAAGAATACTCCCACCAGATCCTCCACCGCCAAACGATCCTCCATCCCCGCCATCAGCAGATATGGTTCCATTTATATAAAGGACATCCTTGATATTAAGTAAAACGCGTCCTCCGCCATTTCCCCCATATTTGTGGTCTTCAGATGTCCCACCGCCTTTGCTTCCATAGGCCCATGGTTCGGCCAAGGTAGACCATGAATAAACATCACCACCCCAGAAATTTGTTTCATTAGTTTTGAGACAGGAAGCCCCACGCCCGCCGTGTCCTCCGCCAGCTCCATCAGAGCCAACAGGTGTTCCACTAGTTTGAGAAGGAGGTGATCCACCCAGTGCCGATGTATTAACAGATGAATTAGGTCCCATTGTCAGACTAAGTGTTGAAATAACAACAGTGCCAGCTACTATGGAAGCATTTTGACCAACTACAACATCGCCAGATAAGTTGAAATAAATTGTACAGCCTTCCACTGGACAAGAAATCACTACATGCGGAAGTATCTCCAGATTCCCAGTGCCACTTACATATACATCAGTATTCAACTGCATATTTGATTTGATCAGACAGGATGTATTAAAAGATCCAGTGCCATTCAAATCCTCACAGGAAAAAGTATCATACGCCTGCCTAATAGGCCTTGGTTCTTGAAATGGTTCGTCCTCATCAATTTGTGTTACTTGCTGTAACACTGTAACATAATCTGATCCTCCAACCAACTTCCGGTCTTCTTCTTCTTCATACTGCACCAAGCTGTTAGACAGCACGCACACCACAAGATATCCACATAAAATGCACAGGCAAATGTGCCATTGTATTTTACACATGACCACTATATGAACTTCAGAATCATCCAAATCAGCACATGTCTGAACCAAAGCTGCCACACCGAAAACAAATTCACTCCGCGAATAAATTATCAATACAGTTGACACCAAATCATCAAAATAGAGCTCTCCGGTGAAGTCCCTAACACTAGTCCTCAGTTATCTTCAACTCCACTAATACTCCCCAGAAATTGTCAGCAACTGCAATAAGAGTGTCACAAGTATCAGCCCCTTCTCAATAACACCAGTAGCCAATCGCAATCACATCTCCTCCAGCTTCAAAACTATTTCAAAAATCATCTTAATCAACACATAACAGTAAACTTAACCACCGAAATCATTTTCTGCACAGCAAAGGTAATTTTAAAAAAAAATGCAAAACCTATACCAAAATAACCGTCAAACACATGCAAACAGACACTCCACCGGAAACGCATCACCCTCTCCAACGCATATAACTCTACTTTCCTTTCAACAAATTCAGTAAGCATTTACGCAGGAACAGCCAAAAAAAAAAAAAAATCACGCAGAGACACACAAACAGACTAAACTGAGGTAGAGAGAGAGTGAATCAACAAACCAGCAAAAATTGAGCCAATTGAGTCAAAATTTGCTCAACGCAGCATCTCTGTGTCCAGAAAAAAATGGATCGATCGATCAATCGATGTCCGTATCGATTTCGAGAACAGAAATTGACTAGTGTTTGAAGAGGAGAAACCGAAAACGAAGGTGGTAGGGAAAGGTGAGTGATGTGAAAGGTTCTTTTTACTTTATATGGAGGTGTATTAAAATGGAGGAGTAAGTAGACTGACGACGAGTAGAGTCGAGTGGAGTGTAGTGGGATTGTAATAAAATATAGGAATTGAGTGTATATTAAAAAATTGCACAGCTGGATTGTTAGATTGTTGATTGAGATCTATGCCGTGAGCTGGCGAGTTTGATGTGCAGTAGAGTGATTTTGGGCGGATACGTTGCGTATCGATATTCTTCTATACTGTACTGCCCTCGTCATTTTTGGCCGTAATCTCAGCGGCTTATGTGACGAAAGGAGTTTACTTTGGCTTGGACCACCACCGTTCATAAGGTGAAAATTTACAAGTAGCACCCATGAAAAAAAAAGCAATTTTGCAAATAACCCTCAAAATGTTTGAATAAACTACACACATTTCTCGTATAATTCACCAACAACTATTCTGAGATTTTGGATAAAACAATTATGAACACATGGTTTATTAATAATTTACGAGCTAATGTCAGTTTTTTTTTGTTTTTTTTTTTTTGTGTGTGTGTATTTGTAATATATATGGAATTATTTGATGAGTGGCTTTGTGTTGATGCAACTTTTAAGGTTTAAAGGTTATATATAGGCTTTATTTAACAAAATTAGTCAATAAGTTAACATGTATGCTTGTAGCTTAGTTGATTCCATAATTTCAAATAAGAAATCATTAGCTAACTCATTTTAATGCATGTATGTATATAGACTATGTTTAACAAGTGGATACTCACTGTAGTAAACTTAAAGCCACTCATCATCGACCCAGTGAGTGATGAACACGTTGTTTTCTAATTCACTTATGTCATTGAGCTTCAAAATCTTGACAATTGTGGTTGGAATTCGGGTTTGTTAGACTACATCTCTCCTGCGATTGTTGCTCATGAAATTCTTAAAATCAAACCACTTCTCGGGAACACCGGTATGTGACATGGAAGCCTACCAAAATTCAGAAGTTCACATCCAATAGTGCTCATAATAGTCGCTCCCTCACTTTAGATGCGACAATGTCACTCGTAGAAGTCCATATCTTGCCATTCAAGATATTGTGTGCAACGCTCAACCCAAGCGCTTTCTCATGTCAATGCTCAAGTATCCAAATTAGTTTTATCCCAGGCTTGCACACTCACCGCTACCTGGAGGTCGTCGTGCAAAACACGAATCCAAGTAAGCACAAAATTAGCCTATGTCGACGTCCAAGCTACCATTGCTTTTGTTGCTAAAAAATTAGAATCATTGCGATAAGGTACTTATAACTATTGAGGACCATTTTCATTATTATGCCACAAAGATGGCTTGCATAGCTTTTCACAACTTTAGTCAAGTGAATTCGCTCTTTGAATACGATTGTTTAGAAGCAGTAGCGTCTTTGAGTTTTAGGTGGCCCTATGCAAACTTTTAGACGAGGCCCAAGTAATAAAAAATAGAATAAATAAAATTTTATAGAAGTAAGAATATTGTCAACAATCATCACATTCATTCAAGTTATTCAAATTATTTATGAATACAAAATTCCAAACAAACTAAAAAATTCCAACATGTCCCAAAGTTGTGAGAGATCTAAATTACCGAAATTGTGCCAAATCTTTACTGTTAAACTTAGTAGGTTAAAATAGAGTAAAGGAAGAGGATTGATGAAATTGGGTAAAATTAAATAAAATACATCCTATCCTATTTATAGACATTAAAAAAATAAAGACAAATTGATGGAGATTAATGGAGGTTGAGAAAGAGAGGGATAAAGGAAGAAGTCAAAAGAAAGATGTATTTGATTTGGATAATTGAGAAAAGTAATCGAGAAAGAAAGAAACCTCTTTGTAGTGTGATGCCATGTTCGAATTTTTTTTTTTAAATATTTGAAGGCTATATATACTGGGCTTGGATTGGGCATAAGAGGCCGCAACCAAAGTGTGGCCCTGTTCGATTGGCCCGATGGAACAAGTCAAGAGCCGCAAGTGTTTGGAAGCTATCAACTTCATGTTGGAAGGTTTTAGAAGATTGAAAATTATAAGAAGGTTTAGCTTTAACGGTACTTGGAAATGACGCCAAAGCTTTTTTATGTTTTCTTTTTTTTTGAAATTTGTCTATCTTAAACTAGACACCACAATTAGGAATGGCAATGGGTCGGCCGGGCCTTTAGAGGCCCGATCGAGCTCAGGGAAACTAGCATCAAGCCCACGGCCCGGGGCGGGCCTAAACATTAGGCCTAAGCCCAGGTCCATCATGGATCAAGCTCGGGCCAGGCCTCAAGGTTTTAAATTTTTAATTTTTTTTATTCAATTATTTAGAAATAGAAAAGCTCTTTTTAGTTATGTAGTTGTAGTAGTAATAGTAGAATGATGAATCTATTTAATTTATATATATTTTATTGAGAACAAATATTTTAATATCATTTTATATCATTTGAAATTTATCATAAACTTCCTTATTTTACATATTAAAATTATTTAATTTTAAATTACTTAATAATTATATAAATATACTAAAAATAGAGTATATAAAATTATTGGATATCAATTGGAAGTCTTATAAGTTTAGAAAATTATTACAAATGTATAAAGTACAACATCATATATATATATATATATAATTTTGCACCCCACACCTCACCCCAAACCTCAATTACTGGATCCGCCTCTTACAATATTCTCTTCAAGGTTCATCTTTGGAGTTAATGTGATCTGATGGTAAGGGTGCTGAAATAACACATGAGACTTCAAACTCGACGGAGACATGAAGTGGTGTTTGTATATTTGGAGATATAAGGTTAATATAATCATAGTTGAATTTATAAAGTGATAAAATAGAGTACCGTAAAAAAAAATAAAAATACAAGGGTCATTCAATGTCTCCGGTCCCATGCAGCTACACAGTCACCAAAAGTACAGTAAGTAGCCATACATCAATGATTGCAGCGGGAGAGGTGGTGGGAATTATGTGGGACTGTGGGTTAGTGGGTACGGACAATAACAGCTGAGTCAAATTTTCTTTCCTAGTAACACCTTCAATGCATGTTTATGACTTGAGATGGTCGCATAGGAAATTAGGTTGTACAAACAAGTGAAAAGTAGTAGCTACTTCGATGTGGTACCTGTACTAAAGTTAAGTTGGTACTACATTTGATTTTTCACCGACGAGAACATAGAAATAGCAATTTCTATGAGTAGGATGTTGACAAGTGCACAAGGTAAAGGCGGACATTTTCACCGAAGGTACTGCAGCTGTTGCCGCCAGAGTCCATGACGAGTAAGGGATGCTATCAAAGGACTGGCAAATCCAATGATAGATAGGTGGGATTAACAATTTATCTTGCTCTAACATGAGCTTAATAGAATTTCACCACTCAAATCGGAAAGTACGATAAAAAATAATCACCAAACCCAAATATACATACCCCGTAGATCTCAACTTCCCCCCAATTATTATTCAAAATTTATTCCTATTAATCTCCCATCAAACCGTAGATAATTATCAGTTCAAATCCAATCCTCACCAGATGATCGAAACATACTGACAAAATGCAGATGGGAAACAAGTTTCCTTCATATCACACATCTAACATCTTTACCAGACGTTGATCAAGTAAACACATTTGCCTATAGTCGTCATCATCATAACCCCAACCATTTAAGCATATCTATACCCTATCCATGTATAATTACATCTCGCCAAAATAAAGTTCATAACTGTACAGCTTCGTCTGGACAAGCTGTACAGCAACAATAAATAGTACTAGCTACCTCGCGACAATGCCACTCAGTAAAACTGCATGCACTTCCC
This sequence comes from Plantago ovata, assembly GCA_028274465.1. Taxonomy (NCBI): domain Eukaryota; kingdom Viridiplantae; phylum Streptophyta; class Magnoliopsida; order Lamiales; family Plantaginaceae; genus Plantago; species Plantago ovata. Next base: position 23,394,582 of record CM051455.1, on the reverse strand, counting down.
AAAATTTCCCTCCGACAAAACCATGCTGCAAAATGCTACCAACATCCAAGACTACTGGAGGTTAACATCCACATCAGTACCAGCTGTGCAACCGGTGTGGTTTGCCCAAAGTGATGGTCCCCCTTCAAGCCGCACTTTACCTACCAATGTCATTCAGAGTCATCCTCAAAAGGACATGATTGTCAATCGCCCCAACACATTTGTATTACTCTAAACGGCATCTTTAGGGCAGGTAATATATTGCCACACATGATACCACAAACCGGATTTCTGAATACAGAGATTATAACCCCACTTATTCATTCCAGCTCTCAACCATTGTAATGGAGGTTCTGGTTTTGGGATCCTTGAGCTTGATGAGATGAAGGCTGTTGTTGAGGCATTTGCATGTTCGGTGGTTGTGTGTTGTAGTGACCAAATGGCTGAGAGTAGATGGGATTCAGTAAACTCTGCCCAACAAATACAAGATTAATTCAATTCCAAGAAACATAGAAATTTTTCATAAAAACAATTACCTTCATAAATGTTACTATATGTAAATAGAAAAAATTAGATGTTGAAAATTTAAGTTTACTTGGTTCCTGTTGTTTTCATCTGAAAAACAATATATATTCCATTCAGTTCATAATAATAAGTTTGTTGAGTTCAATTGAGTCAGGATTTTTTTCAGATGAAAAAAAAAAACAGAACTTTATAAGCTGATCACATAGCTAATTACAAAGATATAAGACCTGAGACTGAAGTGGACCGGCACCGGGTAGGCCATAGTGATTCTGGGAAGTATCATCTTGAGATTGATCATTATATGGAGCCTGCGTAAATAGTCCTTGAGAGCCATGGGCCATGTATTCCTGCAAGGAATAAAGGTGGTCACTACAAAGAAGAACAGTCGGGAGAATAAATCCGGATTGGTAGTGCGAGTGCCATCACAAAGAAACATTAACAGCGTATTAGTACAGGGGCAAAGCCAGGTTTTTGAAAAGCATAGGGTACAATTAATATTATTATTGAAGTTGAAGATTGATAAATTTAAAATGTGTTGGAATTAGCTCAATTAATATCATATAGCATTGACAAAAAAATATATAGTATAGGGTTCAAGTTCAAGTGTACGAAAAAATTACATGCATAAATTTTAATTTTGAAAAAATGGGCAACTTTTAAAGAACTTTTACAAGCAATAAATAAACAAAAACAAAATCCTAAAGAACTACTCTTCTATTACATGAATAGGTTAAGCCGGTAAATACAATAATGCTAACCAACTGATTTGAGTCATAATTTTCATATTTTATTGAGCCAGCCAAGCATCATTTAATATGCCAATGAAAGTCGGGAGTTTTAATATTTTCGAAGATTCACAGAAAGCCAGCTCCGCAATAGAGTGAAACAGCGTAATATTTAGAGAGAGGTGAAATAGCTACAAGCAAAAAGACTTAACAAAATAGAGGCAGATATTACAAACTTATACGATTCTCAAATGAAATACGGGCACTTAACGGGCACATAAGAAAAGTCAGATTTGATTAAACAAAGATCAAACTCAAGCCCAAGGGTATCATAAAAACAAATCTACTGCAACACACCTGTGACATAAAGTCATTTCCTGTGGAGAAACGGGGATAACCAGCTTGAGAATTCTGGTTTAAAAAGCTCCCAGGATATCCACCTTGAGCCCCTTGTGTAACATAGTCAACAGCATACCCACCCTGAGAAGCCTACACATACGAATCAATGTGAAAAACAGACATAACTTGAATAATGAAACAAAGAAAGTAATGAACATGCAGATTTCAACATATTAGTAAATGAGGATGTTGATTAAACAAAAATAATGTTATTCATGTACCTGAGTGGAGAATTCAGCAACATTGTATGGAACATGAGATCCCTGACTTTTGAAATCATCGCTTAAAAAGTCCTGTATCATATATCAAACAGAAAACATTAGCTACAAAAGAAAACCATCCACAATATAGAGCAATACCCAAAGTTTCACTACCAAAAAGATCACCTGTGACATGCCACTCATAGAGAATCCATCCCTGTAGGGTTGGCTAGTTCCTTGACCAGTCCCCTAGAGTCCACCAAAAAGTAAATTTACAGATTAATATAACACTACAAGAAAATAGTTAAGAATACAATAAATTAAAAAATTGGAACTAACATTAGAAACATATACCGGTTGAGACATTGGTCCACCAACGTTTGGTTGGCTATTCGCATTCTCCATAGGTGGAAAGTTGAAGTTGGATGTGATACTTCCAACAGGCTGTGGACCCTGCTGGTGAGGAAGATGACTGCCAATAGGAGCACCAGAATTTCCACGGCCAGCCCCGAAACCTCTGCTTCCAGATTGCGGAATTTGAGGAACGGCTCCAACAGGTCCATGTACAGCACCACGGGCGGGAATGGCATATGGCTGTGAAGGAGGGCCTCCATGGTATGGATGAAGCGGTACACGAGGCATTGGATATCCAGCAGGGTGTATGCCAGGTCTATGAGCCCCATTGGGTGGCCCCGGTGAATAAAGACCTGCTTAACAGAAAATGATTTTTCTCAATAGTTCAAAAGATATCACTTTCATAGTTTAATCAACTCTAATGAGAAAAATTGAATGGCCATGTACTACTGGCAGGGTCAAGAGAGTCAAGGTATAGAGTACATAAAATGAATAACCTTATAATTCATAGGTGCATCTAATGAGCAGCAGCCTTAGTAACATACCTCGAGAACGGCCACCTCTTCTATCAGCACCAGGACTTGATGCAGCTGAACCAAAAGTATCAGGAACCATTCCTGGTCCACCACCATAGAATAATCTCCGTTCATTGTATATCTGTACAAAATTAACTAAAAAATGTTAAAACAGACCAAAAACCAAGTAATACTAAGAAATATTAGGCAATTGACCTAGCAGCAATAACATATCATTCCTACCTTTTTTGGTTTTTGAAATTGAACCATACTTTGCTTCAGATTATTCAGAGGCCCTTCAACCAAGCACTCGTGTTCCTGGAAAATCAAAAAGTCAGAAAGAAATAGATCCACGTAAGAAATCGTTGGGAAAATTCAGAGAGTATTAACTTCGTAGTCTTGCGAGGGCAAACTGACATCATAAAATGGACCAAATGAAACTTGATGTGTTCTTATGAGTATGTGATAGAAACAGCAATGGCAGAAATCACAACAAATACCTTGTAGTGAGTGAGCAAGCCATTCCACAGAGGCTGCTTGCTCAGAACTTTTGGGTTCCCCAAGATGACTATGCCATAACGAGCACGTGTAAGAGCAACATTAAGTCGGCGTGGATCGTTCAGAAAACCAATTCCCTGAAATAGCCTAAAGGGTTAGCTAAAATTCAACCAAATACAACAAAACCAAAGATTCAACTAACCTATTTTCTAGCTCGAGCCTAATATCCACAAGCAAAATCATGAATCGATTATAAATACTTAGAAAAAACAAATTTATTGTATTCCTATAGCATGTCAGGCACCTATGAAGAGGCTTAGTGCGACAATGTAAAAGCAGCTCCTAAACTATAGATATGTTCAACATTGAAGTCAGAATCCAGCAAGCGATTATATGTCATGTTCGTAAAAATGAATGCAAGAAATATTGCAGAAGCATGAGAGCCCACCTGGTGTTCATTACTCCTCACACATGACAAGATTATGTAGTCCTTTTCCCTTCCCTGGAATGAATCCACACTTGCGACCTGAGACACAAAATAACAAATTGTGAAACTCCAGCACAAGGAGAGCAAAAACTTAAAAGACCAAGCGATAAATAGAAATCCTACCTCAATTTCTTTGTATAGTTGCTGCCGCAGAGAACCATTTCGAGCCATGTAATTCACAATGTACGCTCGCTGGCCTTCATATGGTGTTATAACTCCAATCTGTTGGAACCACCATCGAACAACCGGCAAATCAATATTAAAAACATAAATCAGCAACAAAAGGCAAATAAATTCAACCGTACCTGGTTAGGAACTACACCACTCTTCAAGAATGTGGTCACGATTTTCTCTACATTTGCAGCTTCAGTCCTGTTTAGATAAGATGTCCCGCTAGAACTTATCTCCTCTTGTCCCATCTGAAAGAGTTCATAAGTAGTTAATGGGTGGAGATAAAACAGAAGAGAAGAGTGACATGAATATATTTTAACCAAATTTTATGAAGTAATGGCACCACAATTATTTTTTCATATTGGATCCACTTTCTACGAGAGTGACCATATGTAATCTAAGAAGCACGGAAACGGAAACGTGGGAACGCAAAAATTTAGAAAATAGGAAACAAACGTGTAGGAAACGTTTAATATATATATATATATATATATATATATATATATATATATATATATATATATATATATATATATATATTAGTATATGTAAATGAAAATTTATAAACATCTAAGAGCACATATACATAAACACTAAACAACTAAATAAGATAAATGTTAACTACATTACTTATTCTAACCAAAACCATAAATAACAAGAAAATTAAGATCTATTGAAATGCTTATGAATTAATTATGATATGTGTGTATGGATCAGGATTAGAGGTGGTGCTGGTGCATGGTCGAGCATGTAGCCATGTGTAATCGGAAAATACAAAGATTAGCATGGTCGAGTCAATTAGTTTTGATGTACCCATGTAGTCATTAATAATTAATTAATTACTAAGGTGGAGTAATCAAATAAAAAGAATGTGACAGTGCAACAGCAGAAACGTAATGAACCCATTTCCTTCACGCTTCCGGTTCCAGAAACGTATTTTGTGGAAACTTGGTTGCTTTGCACGTTTCCGTGCTACACAGTATATAATCACTAATAATTTTTTATTTTTTTTTAAATGCAATAGGGTCGCTCTCATATTAAGTTCTCACTCCATCTCTCTTTAATATTCTCATCTTTCCTTATTTGGTGTCCACCTATAATGTTCCCATTTCCATTTTGAGACATCCACACATGCTATTTTATCATTTAAAAACAACACTTATGGACATCCACATTCTATTTGAACACTCTCTCTCTTCCACCTATCATGATTTATCATTAAAACATTGATATCTTATTTTTATTGACCCAAGTCAAATGAGAAGATTAAACATAGATGGAGGGAGTAACAATATAACCAAGAAAATATGGAGAAAATCTCGCACTAAGGACAACAAAATCAATAGTCCAACACGTATGGAGCACACAATGAAATAGATATTTATTAAAAAAATAAAAATAAAAAAAAGAAAAAAAAAAAGAAGAAGAAACATGCCCCAATTGCATAAACCGCTACACTATACCTGTACATAGAAGAACATTGGCCTGTTTGGCACAGGCCAAGGGAAATCAATGCCCGGCGACTGCCTCTCATTGATTGTCACCCCATTCTGAAGAGTACCTTCGTAAAAGCTGTTAGATGGAAACTCCGATAGGGCAGGATGCATCCTATATTGAACCTGCACAGTAGGGTCCATCCAATAGTTATTATAGGCTCAAGAATCAACTGGCAAAAAGATCCAAGAACAAGGCTTTTTTCACGCTTCTACAGTCATTAGACATCTAGAGTTTAACCTATTAAGACATCATAAAGCAATAGGAAAGATCTCATGCACATCATTTCTTAAAATGAGATTTTTCCACAAATTCAGAAATCATGACCATTACCTGCAATCGTATTGGCTTTACGCCGAGTATCACAAGTCGTTCAAATAGAGATTGAGCCAGACCCGCTCGGGCAGCTTTCTTGCACATTATCACAGGACCAAGTTGGCAATGATCTCCTACAAGAATGATCTGAGAAAAAGCAATAGATTACGATTTAAGATATATAATCATGGAAAGCTAGGTGAGTTTCTCTCAAAAACCTAAAACTGTTTTTTATTGTAAGGTTACAGAATGGAAATCTGACACAAAGGGGGCTCTCTGGATTTTTTTTGGCAAACTTGGTTATGAAGATATTTCTAATTTTCAGCCAACCGAAGCAGACAAAAATAGTAAAGTTCCCTTCAATCATCACACAAGGAACAGCTCTTCATTACCTGTTTTGCTCCAAGTACCAAAGGAATAAGACATTCTGGCTCCGTTGCTTGAGTAGACTCATCAATAAGGACCTATAAATCAATTAGGGATACTAAAAATAAAATAAAAAATAGAGAGCATGAGAATATAAATATGAACTACCAATCCAATCCCACCCCCAACTCCAAACGGTGGCATCCCATCTGAAACTTCACGTATAGGACAGCCACGAGAATTAAGAAAATTAACAGTTGTATGTGGAATGCAAGGAGGATTGTACAGAATCAATAAGGAATTGCGAAACTTTTAAGAGTGAATAAAGAAATGTTGAAGTGGGTTAGTTGAATAAACTATTAATAAAACCAACCATTTTTTCAGTATCAAATGGGACAACCAAATGGAATTGTGTAATTACAAATGAGGTGGAGGGAGTACGAGCAAAGCACTTCAAACCTGTCGGAATCTGAAATTTGCCAAGCGAGGATCCCCAGCACCAACACATGTACAGCAGATAACATCAGCACTTTGAGATATTTCCCTTTCAGTTTGTCGTTTCAAAGCTTTATACTTCTTCTCATCACTACTGGACAATTCTCCTATCAAAACACAGGTAAACGTCAGCGCTAATCTCTCGAACAAGAACTTACTTGTCAAAAGCTTTCAAACGGTTCAAGTTAAACAGATGTAACAGTTTATTTGGAAGATAATGAAATGCCAACATATATTACAGTATTTGACCTCTTTCCGGTATGCTCTAAACAGCTGCAGTATTTGTCAAAACAATTGATCTTTATCAAAAGTTCAAATCACATAATAATGCATGTACTGGCTTTTATTATGAACATATTAATAACCTGTTAATTTGTATTCATTTTTAATGATGATAATAATAACATGCAAACACTCCACCGGATATTTTCTTTATATATTTGTTGATAGTAAATCACGTCACCATCTCTTTCACATAATAATGTTATTTATTTGCTTGTAGTGCTTAAGCTACACCCGGATTTCGAGGAGTTAAAACATTCACACTATCATAGCCTATTAAAACTGTTTGAATTCTCCAATTTAGCAAAAGAAATAATGTAGTTTTCCGTTCTTTAATTACCAAACATATACTGGTTAGTTTATGTTTCTACATGGCCAGTTTCTACATACAGTAAAAGTTGAGTAAATAGCTCCTAACGAAGAGTGTTATATCTGTCTTCCTTAGTTGGACCGAAGCTCTTGTAGTGCTTAAACGACATACGGATTTCGTCCCCAAAGAACTTCCCCCACTATCATGGACCTATTAACATTGTACTTAATTCTCTAATTTAGCAAAAGAAAATCAAGTAGTTTTCCTATCTTTAGTTGCCAAAAATAAGGACTTCTTAGTTCATGCTTTTACTTGATCTTTCGGATACAGTTCAGCCAGTTTATAAAAGATCCAAAGGTGATAACATCAAAATACAGTGTGAAATTGAGTAATGGCACAAACCTACTTCCAGAAAAGATGGAGTAAGATGGCCAACGAAAAAAACAATGAAATTAACACACACACACGCATGCACCACACGCATGGAAGAAAATGGGGAGCAGAATCCTGTGGGGAGAGAGACGGAGAATGCACCTTGTTCATCTTTCAGTTGCTGTAACTTGTGGAGTTCACTCTTTTCAGATGTGTCAAGATGTCTAACCTGTGAACCACAGAAAATAGATAAGATAAAGAAATAACTCAGGGTTGAGTCAAATGACATGAGATGATGATGAAACATAATCCCATCACCGTCAGACAAGCTAAGAAGGCAACTGCTAATTCATAAATCGATCATAACCTGATAGTGCAATGTCAAATGCTCAACAGGAGAACTCACAGCTTCCCTTGATTTTGCACAGAGCCTGACCACCTAGTTATTCAAATAACGATAAACAATATGTCAAGAAGGTTACAAAACCACGCCTCTGCACATGACAGGAAGCTAGATAGCTTTACAACTCTCCTATTTCCATCGGTACCTTTGAAGACCAAGACCAGTGGGGGTGATGACAAGTGAGAGCATGCACCAATTTAAAATAAACTAAAAAATAAACGCAATTGGACACAATCTCCATGACATGAAGCACACCTAAGTTTCAAGCTTTTATAACTACTTTGGAATAGATAATGCACAGGAACTAATGAATGATAAAGAATATGCTATAAAAACAAAAACTGGAAGATGGACAGTCACTATATACAGTAACATTCAAACCTTTAATCCTGTAGCACTTATCTTCTCAGCTAGCTGATCAACAGCCACATTACTTGGAGCACAGACCAAAACCTAAATAGAGGCAGAAAAAAATTAATCTCCAGAAAGTTGAACCGAGAAAAGTTAAAAAGCAAAGGGAAGAGACAAAAATCAAATACCTGCCCCTGGCCTTGTTTGGCCATGTGATACACAATTGCAGCAGAGGTCACGGTTTTACCAGTTCCAGGCGGACCTTGTATAAGACTTATAGGCTTTTGAAGGACACTCTTGACTGCACAAACCTATAAACATCCACAAACCAAAATCAACAAGGCAACAAACGCACTGTGATGGTTTAAAGTTTGTGACAAGTTAGAAAAATATATGATGTTTTAGATACTTCTTCCCATTGTACATAATCACCACAGAATATCTAAATTTCACCTCACCTTGATCAATTATCTTTATGCTTCCATTGAAGTTGTCGATTTATTTATTTATTTATTTTTGTGAGTGTGGCAAGGAATAGTTGATAAAGCCTACACTTAAGTCATGCTTTCCTAGAGAGATTCTGGGACTTGGTTAAACATAAAACAGACAATGACACCGTGTAGCAATCTTCAAACAAAAACTTTAACCCATGTGCCCTCTTATCTTCCTGCTAAAGAACTTGGTCAAACACACATCAGAGAGTACTGTCTAAACAATCTTCTAGACATACATTTAACACTTGTCCAATTATCTTCTTGCTAAAGTCCCCAATTCACAATGATATGTAAAATATGCATCAGTGGAATAAGAATTTAATACGGAGAATTACAAAATAGAAAGAGATGCATTTTATTAAACTGGAAACTGTGTGAGCATACTTGAGAAGCATTTAGTTCTGGAAGGCCTGGAGCACCAAAACGACGAGGCAAAGTATTACGAACCATCTGCATCTCAACTTCATGGCCAAGTAAATGATGATAGATGTACCTACACATTTTGTAGGGTTCAGAGGAAAATTCACAAAAGCAAAACATAATATTTCCTTACTGATACAAAAAGAAAAATAAATAAATAATAACAAATAAAAGAAGTTCACAGCAGAGCTATACTGAATTACTGATAACGAAACATTATGAGTTCATCTAGCTATCGTGTCGAGATTTAAGAATCTCCAGGTCTAATTTCAAGTTAACTTCTTCAGATCCATGATACGTATTTGATAATGCAGTATAAGACGCATTTATTACTACACTTGGGAACACACTATTACATCACAAAAAGAAGAAGACTCGTGAAGAGAGCAGGAAATTTGTGATCACCTACCCGCTAACACTTGTGTCGTCCACAGCAAAAGTTTTCATAGCGCCCTGCATCCGGTCAAAACTTGTGCTCTTCCATACAAAGTCAACGCTAAAACCATGGTTAACATCAATCGGAACGCCCTGATGGACCAAGGGATTGTAATCATCATCGTTTTGAGGCTCGAGGGGTAATAGATAAAAACACATAGTTACACCATAGCAAGAATAAAATGTAAAAGTCTATACCTGACTAGCTCGAAGCTCAAGGGCAACCTCCTCTTGCGCAGTCAATTTTACCTAGAAATAAAATAACAATCTTCACCATCCTTGATATACGAAATATAACATTTTAAAAGAACAAACATGACGCTGATTCTGTAAAAATATAGGAGCCTCCCACACGAGTTGTCATGCTATAACGTTTTGTTTGTGTGGGTTCTTACATATCAACTTGGTCTGTTTTATTTGATTTTTTACTTTTCCAACTGAAAAACATAGACATAACATAAATGTACCACTCAATTCTAAACCCTAAGACTATGCAACCTTATTCCTATGTTGACCAAATTTCATTGGATATCAATTTATATTAGATTTGACACGCCAGGGATATCTGTGTGCATGTTTTGCTTGTTTTAACAGAATATAGAAATATAGTACTTCCTCCGGAAACTTAATAGCTTTACACTTTGTTTTTGTTGACTTTTTTATGTCCGGTTTGACCTCAAAATAATCATAATTGATTACGAAAAAATTAATTTTAAAAGTTATATTATACGAATATAAGAAGTATACTTTTATAATATAATTTTTTAAATTATTTTTTTTCAACGAGTTATTATTAGTTTGAGATCAAACCGGACATCGAAAAGTCAACAAAAATAAAGTGTAAAACTATAAAGTTTCCGGAGGAAGTAGCATAAAATAAGAAGAGAAGAAATAAAGAAAACAAGGGATTGGACCAAGATATCGTACCACATGACCAACTGACTGCCATGACGGATGAGCTGCATCTCCAGAATACCGCAGCCGCAATTCATCACCAGGCACGAGACGCAACTCATTATCTTCCTGTGAAAGGCATACATAGATGAAATAAAAATAACTAATGGTCAAAGAGTAAGTCAAACTAGCAGCACCATTGTTACCTTTGGAAATACAAAAAATGCAAGACGCTTCTTGTTAAGACCAATATCCCAACGAATTGTGATGCTATCTTTGCTTTGAGACTCTTTCATCATCTGAGGAATAAAATGACAGGAAACCATTAGATGGATTAGGAATCTTGTTAACCAGTAAAGAAAATAGACTCCAACTCTGGCACAAAAAATATATTGGTCAGCTTCAAGTTGCACCTATCTTACTATTCTAAAGCGGAAGGAATAGGATACTCGAACATGAACGCAGAAACTTGTTCCCTATTCTAATTCAATATATGAAGACCCTCATTAACTGCACACTCATACTCTTCCTTTCCAGGACACTCAGCTAAGTCCTCTACATCTTCAATTTCATAACGAAGAATTGGTTTTAGGAAAAAGTAATTGTCCGAAATCTCAGATGCCTACATATGGCATAAATAAGCAGCAGTGTGGGATCAACTAATCAAAATCTCACCGAATGATTTAAGTAAGGAAGAGTGGAAATAGAAAAGGATAGTACAACAGTACATTAACATAAACTGTAGCTATACCTTATCATAGTCTGCTTCAAGCTTGATCAGTGGAGCAAACACATTTTGATACTGAACAGGAAACATAAAAGCAAAAGAATCAGTGTAATAAACAATGTATTGTCGACTAAAATGCTGAATACAACAATTAACTTGCACTTGAGAGAATCAGCTATGATGACAGACAATCTCATAAAGAGCATACCTGGTAAGCATCTTCGTACTTAGTAACTACAGACTGTGGTTCATCATCTACGCCAGGCTTCTCAAGATCTTCTAAGGTAGCATCAGGATTTGTTTTCCATAGCTCTTCGATTTTGTTTATTTGTTGGGCACTAATTTGCCGAGCTCTTAACTGCTCTTGCTCAGATGGAACCTGGAAATTTCTTTACCAATGAAAATCTCTAGCTTTGGAACATTATGAGCAGTTAATAAAAGAAATATGAATGGTCAAACCTTTAGCAACCACTGAAGGAAACATCTGTCATCAATAAGTGGACACCACTGACTTAAGTCCCAATTCATATCCTTTAACGCATTCACACTGAGACAAGGTTCTCTACAAAGCAAGACCACCACACTTTCTGTCGTTGCAGATATGAATCCAAGGAGAAACACATTTCGACAACCACAGTTGTAACACTCTAGAATTGTCTCCCCCAGGGGACTATCTTTATGAAGACATACTTCCTTGTGCTTCGCCCTCACCTAAAAAGATAGACAAAAGCATGTTAATCAATCTATTCGCTATCACAGGACACATAGAAGTTGGCAGAGGGAGAGAGAGAGAGAGAGAAGACACGAAGAATACACCGAATTCCTTCAACATTCTAACATATACTGATGCATAGAACAAGAAAAGAACATTACAGCTAAAATAATCTTTAGTTCCAGCAGACGCTACAAGACAAGATAAAAGAAAGATTAAAAACCCAGCAGAGAATCCCAGTAGGGAATAATACATCGTCTTAAGATGTAGTTTTCAAGGAAAGAAATGAATAGCAGACTAGCAACAGTTTCATCACTCACATTCCGTCAAATAGTGTACACCACCAATATTTATCAAAATCCTCTAAGAATTAACAAATAATTCCAGTATGTCAATGTTTAAAGCACAGTATCGATGATTTCAGAGTTTTAAAGCACGGCATATATGATGGTTACAAAGTTTTAAAGCACGTCATATATGATGATTACAGAATACTTACTGGTCACCTGCAACTTGTATCTTTTATATTTCTAAAGATAGACAGAGTCAACATAAGATCTATATTATTAAAAATTCCATAATACACCTCTAAGATCACCTTAGTATGTTTGTATTCAAATTTTCTATGGGCATGAGACAACATTACTTGGAGATTTGGAATACGCTAAATCTAAGATATCCATGAAGGAAAACCCCAAGACAAAATAATAGATTTAATTCATACGAGCACTTCTACAATTGTTTCTCTTGAGCAAATGTTTCAGTGTTTTACTTGTTTTTGAAGATCTTTCTTCTTTCTTCCATTTTCCTTTTTCCGTAAGGAAGCAGATAGGGCGCATCTTGCTGTAATGGGGGGCACTTCTAGAATTGTATCTCTTGAGCAAATGTTTCAGTGTTTTACTTGTTTTTTAGGATCTTTCTTCTTTCTTCCTTTTTCCTTTTTCTGTAAGGAAGCAGGTAGGGTGCATATTACATTTTTTTTCCCATCAATTTAATAAAATCTCTGCGTAGTGAAAAATACATGAGCCAATTTAGGATTCTTAAAACCTGGATGGGGTAACAGTTATCTCTAAAGATTACAGTATTCCTTATTGTGGTTTGAGGGTTTTAAATAAAGATTCTCTATCCTTAGCCGATTTGTGTTAGTACAATAAACAAAGCGGAGCTCACAAATTGATCCTAGAATCAAAATAGATGGCCAAGTTTTTTTTTTACCTACTTTGCAAGTAAGATATTTTTCAACTTAGATCTAGGATCATCATCAACATATACATAAGTGTCAGAAAACCTTAAAATAACCCAAAAATTAGAAGCATCTAATTCAAGCATTTAGTTACAGACGTGTTAAAATTGGTAAGGAAATAATGTTTTTGAAGAAAAAGAAAACAGCAAGATAACTAACACTACACTTAAAGTTAAGAATCTAGTACGATTGCAATTTCAAAACCAGCTAATCAGAAAAGGCCGACAAAGCTGGAGAAGAAAAAGAAAAACAACAGCAGAAAGGATACAACTAAATTCTGGAGTATAAGACGCACGATAGACCTGTTGATTCTCATTATCTCTTACTTCAAGAGCCATACATGTAACAAGGCTCATTAAAAAAACACAAGTAGGGTCAATATAAGTTACATCATATGCAGATAACTTAAACCAATTGCTAGATTTCGTCCCAGTTCCAGCTTCAATCCACATAAAAAGTTTAACCCACAAGTTATTATATTATTCGACGATTTCACGTGAAACAAGGAAATACAAGACAAATCCGGAACAGTGAAAACTCACCAGATGGTTGACAATGTGAGAACCAGACGTATTGCCTCGCGAATTACAGAACCACTTCCTACACGAAGGCACATTGCATCTAGCAACACAGGCCGGGTTTGTAACGCCGCAATACCTGCAAGCATGCTCCGTAAAATCCCCCTTCCCATACTCAAAAACCTCTTCATCGCCACCAGTGTCTTCGAAATTAAGCCCACTCATTCCAGCTGCCAATGCCTCCACCACCCCAGTCTCCTTACTGTTACCGCCAGTGCTAGCTCCACGTGGCTTGGAAGCTGAGGGAGAGGGCTCGGAGGAAGAAGGAGCGGCATCTGCGGTGGAAACAGCATCAGAAGGCGTCGGCCAGGCGGATGGAGATGATCGATTCGGCTGAGATAACTCCTGAAACTCAGGATAATCAAAATCCTCTTCGCCCTGCGTGTTGAATTCGAGAAAAGTATATGCGTCGTTCCCCGTATCCGGCTGCGATGCAGTTTCGTAGAGATTGTTAGGTTGCGAATCCATAGCTGCTGCAATTTACCGGAATCACTGACTGACAATACGGACGGATGTGAGGTAGATGTCAATTTTGTGAGTAATTAGGGTTCCTGATTGTGAAGAAGATGAAAGGGGTTAAGGTAGGAGACAAATAGAAATACCAATTGATAGTGGTAGTAACTAGTAAGTAATAGAGAGACTCGCGACTCACGGGTTGAGAAAGAGGAGTGAATGAAGAAAACCGGGGTGGTTGAATTGGCCTGTGCTGGATCATGATTCACCAACTTTCATTACAACAAAAATACGAACAGACCCGGTTACTCAAGTTCTAGTCGAATACCAATATTCGACTAGATTAGTCGTCAAATTAAATAAATACGAGTGAGAATTTTTTTTAAAGTAAACTATGGGAAAGTACTGTTCCAATGACACACGAGCTAGCTGGCTCGACTAATCATGGTGGAGAGTACAATTCTAAAATTTCTTTTACTTGAGCTCGGTTCGTGTGGTTCGAATCGAGATTGAGTCTAACTCATAATTTAAAAATAGAAATATAAATAATAATTTAGTATCGTGAACCTTAGTTAGCGAGACGGTATGAGTGTATGATACTACCGAGTCTATCGAGTTTATGGGAATGATTCTTCCTTTAGAATTGTAGAAATGTAAACGGATTTGGATCTAAGACTTGATGCCAAAGTTCCTTCTGGAATCAACTAACTAATGACACTATACAAAGAGTATAGGTCTAAAAATACTATGAAACGAGAGGGAGTTTATGCAATTAAACTGATTTGTCGTATGATAAAATAGTGATTCGAGAGACTTACTCAAGGGTGGTTGAGGTTCCGACCATGTATAAGAATCAAAGTACACGGTGAGAATATTTAAAGAACACATGAGTATTCTGTCAGAGTAATAATAGAATCAAATTGTGTGTTTCCTTATTGGGGGTGTTCTATTTATAGAGAACTCATAGATCTTAACTCAGTCCAACTAAACACATATGATGTTGACATTAATGGGTCTCGCCCAAATCACTTGGTGTAGCTTTCTTAACTTCCACTCTCAACAATAGTACTGTCATGGTACCCAGTTTGTGTCACATATTCGAGTATTGTAATGTAACAAGTCATGAAGAACGGATCTTATATTCTTCATACTTATTTTACTCTTGACTTAGTTTCTATTTCTTATGCTAGGAAGTTATGTGGTAGAAGCATTTCGATGGCGGAGCATGTCACAGATGTCTGATCCAGTATGGAAGTGTAACCGTAAAACTCTCCTAGTAACATAGCCAAGATCGTCTTAGTTCGCTCTAGACGCACTTAGACGGATTGAACGTATTTTAATATCTTCACGAGCATTATCAATCCGAACTCGAGTCTTACCGAGTCAAGCCAAACCGAGTACTCGTTACGGTTCAACTCGCATAACAACAGTATGAAAATCCAATCTAAGCAAATGAAAGTAAAGCCTGAACTAGACTATATATTCCGGTTGAGTCATACCACAATTGTTTTCTCGATCACTGTATATGGGATACCAAACTAATATCGACAAATACCAAAGAAAATGCAAATAAAGGGGCATCAAAATGGTTCATAGAACCTATGTTCTTCCCGAGGGTTTGAACAGCAAAACCATTTCTGAGGTGTCAACCCGGATCAATTCGGATTGACACATAAGGTTGGTCCGGAAGACGTAATACATACATAAAAGTATGTAATTATTTTAAAATTAAAATGAAAGAAATATATTTTTGATAAAAAAAATTATCATACACATTTACGAAATAAAATGCCATTAATCATTATCCATATAATAAGTGAAATTAAAGTACAAATTCAAATAACCAACTTTTGTTTTTAACCCTAAAACCCAGGTATCGAATTTTGGGATTTTAGTATATTGACGTGTCAAGGCCTCCTGAGCTCGGTTTAACCAAGTGCACCCATGGTTGACCCAACAAGATTGGAAACATAGCATGGAACTCGAAGTCTCCTTACCCTAAGTTAAAAACCCAGCTTCAATCTCAAAATCTCTACAACGTCCATGCCTTTGAGCAAAAAATGGTCAAACACACCCAATAACAAAGTTGACTTCTCTTGTTTCAAGTTGATTTAAATCATACGTGTGATTTAAAATCCCAATAACTCCTCCCAAGCCAGTCGCTACAAAACTTGTGCTATTTCAATTATAGACACGCTTCCCAAGCCGGTCAGCTGGTCAGATTAAGGGTTGCTATCACAAACCAATTATCAATTGTAAATGTATTTGGGTCTAAAATTTAACTTAAATTGGAGTTATTAGAGCAAACCAATCCGTACATTTATGTAATATGAAATATATGGGGGAGGGCATGTATTTTTGAAAAAAAATTTTGCTAATATTGCCTCTTTTAAATTACATAAAGTTTGGTTATCACAAAATTATTAAAGTACTAATCATCATATATATGCATTTGAGCAAAAAATGGTCAAACACACCCAAATACAAAGTTGACTTCTGGTGTCAAGTTTATTTAAATTTAAATTAACCGACAAGAAAGCTGCATTTATAAAGTTAAAATACCAGGAGGCTGGCTATCTTGGGCTCCGTCCATATGTGAAGGTCAACATGGAGGCAGACCCAATTGGAAGAAAGGTTGATCCCCTTAGCTCACAAAGGAACTTTGAATAGATAGCTCATTCATACTACTCCCTCCTATTTTAATTATAATTGTCGTTAGTTATAGACAACGCACAAATATTAAGAAAAAGTTAATTTATTTTATTTATAGATAATCATGAATCCTATTAATAGTAAATTAAAATTAAAAGCATAGGAGTGCAGATCTAAACGGCAATTAATTTATAAAACAGAAAAAATCCAAAATGACAAGTAAATATGATAGGAGGGTGTTTATTTCTAAGATACAAGTTCCTCAGCTTCTCGTACTTTGGATAATGATGAAGACAGGATGCTTGTTGGGGACCTTCCATGGGAGTTGTTTATCGAAATAGTTAAACGTGTCAGGATCATGAGAAAGCGAGTGAGCAAGCGAGCGGATTTCCAGAAGAATGTTCCTCTTTGGAGACGATAATCACAGTAATACGTCTACACTTGCGGTTGGAATATGTTAAAAGTAAAAACGTAGACTTAAGGTGCAGAAGTGTCAAATAAATCTTGGACTCTCGTAAATACTAGCTAGGACTGTTATTATATGAGTTCTTGTAATACTTTGAATAGAAGATAAATGATAGTGACAAATCAAGTGGCATCATGCTTCATAGATGCTATTTTCCCCTCCTAAAAGATTAAAGAATGGAAGAAAACCTCATCAATAACAAATAAGAGTATCGTTTACGAACTGGTTTTTCAAATCATTCAGATGTCCGGCCAAGAACAGGTGAAGTTCCTTTTGCATCATACTAAGTGCGTAGGTTATTAGTATAGTAACTTTCTCCAGTCAACATGCTACATCTCAATCTGTAGCTGTACCTACAGCCCTTTGATCGAGTTCATTTTTATTTTTATTTTAAACAGCAAAAAAGTTCATTAAGCTAAAAATGTCAAGTACAAGAGTAAGAGGGCATATCCCAATTATGACACAAGATGTATCATTAATTCTCAAATACAGAGAGGGTCCAGATAACCAACGAGGCTATTGGAGAAACAGAAACGGCACAAAACCCGAAGGACTCTAGCTACGCTATGATCCCTGGAGAATCTTAAACTGTGGCTCCGACACAACTACGACCTTTCGAACTCCAGAACAACGTTTGTGATCCGAAACCTTGTTAACAGAGGCCTACACTCCCATAGTTCCCAGAGCGATGATGCAACATCACAACCCCACCTCCAACTCATAGGAATGACAGTCAAAACCAATCAGATCCCGTTTGATCTCACCCTCGGCTTAAGTGAACGAAACAAAAAACCCAGCAAGAACCTCCAAAGCGAAAGCACCTAAGAGTCCCGTCCATGTCACAAAAAAGCCAAAGAGCAAAGAAAATGAGAACCAACAGGCGCAAAACACAAGAATAACCACCTGAAAAGGCCATCACTGCTGCCACAGACGTCCGCGGGGAGTAATCTTTGATCAAGTTCATTGAGAGTTGCCCAAAGTTTTGGATCTTTGTAATCTTTGATGAGGAAAACAGGTTTTGCTTGCATCAACAATTCTTCTGGATTTCCGGTTGTCAATCCAATAGTAGGCATCCCAGCTTCAACACCAGCTTTAATTCCCGAAATAGAATCCTGATAATGTAACAACATCAGCATATAAGTATAAATAACAACTGGGTTATATATGAGTTCCTGCAATGTTCCTAGCATATTTATAGCAAAGGATTTATAGTTTTTGAACAACGTGAAGTTTCAAAATCAATTTGGCAGGAGTTAAAAAGAAGAGGCCTTTCACTTGCATCTCTTTCTCTAATCTTCAGTAATCGTTTACTATTACGAACATCCAATAGGCTTGAAGACACTCACGTCAAATACAAATGTGTGCGCCTTTGAAACCTTGAGCACTTCGAGTGCCTTTAGGTAGGGGTCTGGAAATGGTTTTGCATGTTTACAATCACTTCCAAGGATTACCGCTTGAAAAAAGTCTGATAGTCCAAGCATTGAGATCTTGTACAAGAGCCATTGGTTTCAATTTCTCTTTTGCAATCCTGCAATCCAAATGGAAGATAGATAATGCCAGTTGACAAATGGTTAAATTCATTTTTCGGAGTAAAAACACAGTTTTTGAGACATGGTACCTTCTAAACAATGCTTCTTTGTCATCAAGAAACTTTAAACCCTTTTCGTGATCATGTGGAAAAAGGATAGATGCAATCTCCTCGTTATGCCTCCCAGCAATGTTGGCAATGAAAAACTCCTCGTCAATTGTCTCAGAGTACGCTAAGAATCATAGCAGAACAAATAAAGTGAATTGAGTTTATTGAAAGTAAGAAAACTATTGTATATTAAACGTGATTTACAAAGGAAGACATAGCTAGCTATTCATACTACTATAACCCTAATAAAACTATATGTACACGCCTGTCTCCAGCCCTAAACTAACTCTTTTCTTCTTCTCAAACTCTTCCGGAGTTTCCTGATGAGATCTGGACTCTCTCAATACGGCGGTGTTGACCAAGGAGTTAACCTGCTCTGGCTCAACTCCTATGCTAACTCCAGTGTTGTCTTGCTCAACTCCTATGTTAACTCCCGAGTTGTCCGGCTCAACTCCTATGTTAACTTTTGTTCTCGTTCTTCTTTCTTTCATTTCTTGAGATTCCCCCTCAAGATGAGAGTAAATGTTTATTACTCCCATCTTGCCCATGAAGAACTTAATCTTCTCTGATGGCAAAGCCTTAGTGAACATATCTGCCGGCTGTTGTGAAGTGTGGATATAAATCACCCCAATGATCTTACTTTGTACCTTTTCTCTAATGAAATGTTGATCGATCTCAATATGTTTAGTTTTCTCATGATAAACAGGATTCTTAGTCAGGCTAATTGCTGACTGATTGTCACAATACAACTTCGTGGGTTGTTTTTGTTCAAAACCAAAATCTTTCATGATATAATGAATCCACATGATTTCACAAGTGGCATGAGCTATAGCTCTGTATTCTGATTCTGTAGAGGACTTGCTAACAACATTTTGTTTCTTGGTTCTCCAATTAATGAGAGATTTCCCCAAGAAAATGCAGTACCCGGATAGAGATCTTCTAGTGTCAACACACCCATCAAAATCTGCATCTACAAATGCTGTCAACTCCAGGTTTCTTTGTGACGACAGTAGAATGCCCTGTCCTTGATTTCCTTTCAAGTATCTCACCACTTTCAGTGCAACCTCCATATGTTCCTTTGTGGGGTTTTCCATGTACTGACTGAGAATGTTGACCGAGTAACTGATGTCTGGCCTCGTTAAGGTTAAATAAATTAATTTTCCAACTATCTTTCTATACTCAGTTGGATTGTTGAGTGGATCTCCATCCTTTTGGATATGATGATTCTGCTCCATAGGAATGATCAGTGGTTTGCATCCTAGCAAGCCATGTTCTTGAATGATTTCCAGAGTATATTTCCTCTGACATAAATATATACCTTCTCTTGATCTTGAAATTTCTATTCCTAAGAAATATTTAGGTTCCCCTAAATCTCTGATCTTGAATTGTTGTCTTAAGTACTCTTTTGTTTTGTTCAGTTCATCAGAGTTAGTTCCTCCTAGCAAAATGTCATCAACATATACTAGGAGTACCAAGTAGCTTTTCTCTGTTCTCTTAGTGAAGAGTGAATAATCATGCTTGGACTGAACAAAACCATATTGAATGAGTGAATTAGTGAACTTCATGTTCCATTGTCTGGAGGCTTGCTTTAGCCCATAAATTGATTTGTTGAGTTTACACACTTTATTCGCTAAGGATTCCCCCTTAATGGTGTATCCAGGAGGTAATTTCATGTAAATGTCCTCATCGAGATCACCATTAAGAAAGGCATTATGAACATCTAGCTGGGAAAGCCTCCAATTGTGCTGTGCAGCTAGAGCCAAAAAAATCTTAACCGTGGTGAGTTTAGCAACAGGACTAAATGTCTCACTGTAATCCAGTCCATGTTGTTGTGTAAATCCTTGTGCTACTAACCGAGCCTTGTATTTGTCAAGGCTACCATCGGATTTTAATTTAGTTTTGAAGACATACTTGCATCCTACTGCTTTGTGTCCTTGTGGAAGTGTAGTGATGCTCCAGGTATTGTTATGGTGCATTGCATCCAGCTCTTCTTGAATGGCTTGTCTCCATTGGGGGTATTTGATTGCTTCCTGGAAACTTTTTGGTTCCTCAAGAATAGATAATGAGATGGAGAAAGCCTTTTGATTTTCTGAAAGTCTATCATATGATAGATACATGGAAATGGGATATGCTGTGCTAGATTGAGTGGCTTGTCTTGTGCCTTTCTTCAATTCTGCACAGTGAAAATCTTTGAGCCGAACGCTCTTTTGTTTGTCTCGAGTAGATTTGCGAAGAGATGTGATTGATTCTGGTTGTTCTTGCAACTCAGAAGGTTCAGGATCATGATGATTATCGTTCATTTGTGGTGATGAAGAAAGAGAGGGTGAATTAG